>OZ001652.1:1225000-1662577 GCA_963924145.1 Pyrausta purpuralis | reverse complement strand
CGTTTCATGAATAGCAGATGAAATTTCATATGAAATGAAATTCATTATTCACACCTGCTACTTTTTTTCGTATAGACTGCTACAAATCGCACTCTGCGAAATATTTGTGCGCGAGTGTGCGAGTAGGAATGACTATACTCTATCTATGCGGTCATATATGACTTACGACGCACAGCAGTCAAAAATTGAATTTTAAACTCATAGTCGTTAAGTTAGGATCATTTCGCAATGAGTTTGTAGCAGGTCGGTACGAAAATCGCATTATTTGCGTACACTGAAATTCATATAAAATTAATTAGTCGCCCTACTCGCGTCGCAATACACACTGCGAAGAAAATCATTGGCAATGAAATTTCACATGTGATTTCATATGAAAAACAATCTTCATTTCATGAAATGAAAATGAATAAAAAGTAGCAATCATTTCCATGCCTAGTTTAAACAGACTCTTACTTTGTATTTTTATTTACAAAATCTTGAAAACAGGTTCAGCTGTAGGATATTAGATGAGTATTAACGTTCCCTCGGATTCCCTCGCCACAAGTCATCTTGGCAGACCGACTGCAACGGGACGCCCACCGCCGCGCAGTATTTCAAAACTATACCGTGGACATACCAGCTGTCAATAACGAAGACATTATATAGTCCTCTTTTTTGAGCTTGATCAGCTATGAATCATCGCCACTGACCTAAGTGAAGAACTAGGAGAGCTTGCCCAATTTCCGACACTTAATGGACTTAGACTATTAGAGTTAAAAGGACTCCAAATACAAAAAAAACTTTGTGAGCTTTGATTCCTTAATTGTTTTTATTAAGGGGATATCAAATAATAACAGCGTACTTCTCTACCACTCAGAATAATTCCTATTTACTCAGGATCTTGAGCCAGTTTTTCTTTGCTTGTCAATATTGTAAACAATCGTCAATCACAAAACACACCATACACGAAACAGTGCTCTGATACATTTTTTTTAACGCGGAATACGGGTAAAATATACTTATTGCCTGTCTTTTTCACGAAGTGAATGAATTTAAAATAAGATAATTACAAAAGTCAAAACTTACATGGGTAATTGATAGTCGTATTTTGAGATCTTCACTAATGAAAAATTCAATGAAATATTTCCCTGTTATTATTTTACAAGCTAGAATAAGATTGTATACTATTTTTGACAAGTAAAGAAAAACGAACTTTATCTAGTAAGATTAACCTAAAAAATACTACTGAAGAAAACCAAACCGACCGTTCATCAAATAGTGAATAAAAGACCGTCAAGAAGTTTATCACTGAATTTCCGTCAGTAAGAAGCGATAGGCAGCAAAGCGTTAACTGTTCCAAGCAATGCAATTTCTCTGCGAATTGCAATATGGTGGTGTTTCTTACATAATTTGCACGTGAGTAAATCTTAAGGTAAACTACACACTAATGGTTCGCCCACCATCGATGTGTCACTCAAACTAAAACATGCACCGCTATTTTTGGCACACGCTAAAAAATCCGACAAAACGTAAAATGCAGTAACCTCCCAGGTGACCCACTCGACAATGGTTTATTTTTACGCGCGAAACGCGACTGTTTGCAAGATGGCGGCCGGGCCATTACGCAAGCGTGACGCGGGTGACGTGCGTGCACGCCTCTGATCAAGGGCTAGAGAAAATAATATCATTTAGATCACGTGATGGATTGTGTATTTATTTTGATGAAGTCACCCATGAAACGATCTTTAATGACTTGAAGTAATCCTTCAAAAACATATCACTTGTTCGTGACCATGGTAAATAGGAGATGTCAAATATGATTATCCTATGAATGAAATACTAAATTATCTTTAACTAGCGCTGCCCAGCATTAAAAAAATTGCACTCCGGGAGTGCCGGCAGAAGTGAAAACTTGAATATCAACGTTGTGCATTTTTGATTTTTTGGAATAGTTAGGGAATAATTTTGAATGAATTGCTCTTATTATCAATATAAAAGTACTATCATTTTTGTGATAGAATACAATAATAATAATTTTATAGAATACAATATTTATTTATTACGCTGTCGTACACAAACATTACAATTTATATTATATTAAATTACATTAAAAAGTTTATCTCTCAGAAAAATCAACTTACACCCATAATTTCGCCAACCGTCTTACGGTTTTTCGATCAGCCCACGTGTCCTGACGCGAGTTTCACATTTTTCCCCCATCCCACAAAAGTGCTCAACGCCGCTAAAGAAGTTTTCTCTTCAAAAATATGACAATAGTTAAAGCCTATCTGCTATTCCGATAACTGAGCTATATTATTACAAAATTTCATCAAAATCCATTCAGCCGTTTAGACGTGAACAAGTAATATACATACACACTCACTAACTTTTGCATTAAAATATGAGTGGGATGTTTACAAGCCTTTTCTAGGGTTAACAAGGGCATGGGTATGCATCATTTTTTAATTTTCAGTGCCACGAGTGATCGACTGTGACGACGTTTTTAACGAGGCACAGAGGGAACAAACATTGATGCAAAGTGTTCCATCAAAATTTTGTCAGTCAATAACGTATAAGAGGATATAACCCTTCATGAATGAGTATAAACCTTTAATCAAGAATCAATATCAAGAAATGTTCGCCTAAAGTTGAATGTGTATGTCCTCTCATAACATGGTGGAAGTTTATAGGCGATTATTTTTAAACACCAAGGCCCTTTAATACCAGACTGATAGTCTATTGAGATGGAAATAAACATTACCACATATCAGAAACTATAGTAGCCAGTTGGACAGAGCGCGGGCGACGATAGATCACTTACTATTAATCTAAATTAAAGATATTTATGCGAACATGCTTCTAATATGAGTTAATGATGAAACGAAGGTCGTTTTATAGTAGTGCACTGGCAAGCATCATAACTACAGATTAAAGTGATATACAAATAATATTATAGGGGGAGTATAATATTATTTATATCACCGATTTTGACTACGGTCACAACGACTCACCGACTGCGCGGGACATATTATAGTGCACAAGTGTTTGCGCAAACACAGGTGCACCCTCTATTCCTTTTACTCTCAAAGCCCGATGGGAAAGCAATCTGACACGACCGGAAAAAGATCAGGCGCAGGACCAACGACTTTACGTGCTTTCCGAGGCACGGTAGTGAAACATCGCCAACTTCCAAACTGGGCAACCCTAAGAAATTTTAGATAGAAAAACCCAGGTACATATTTTTGGCCCGACCTGGGGATCGAATCTGGGACCTCTGGCGCAGCCGTCGCCTTAAAGTGCGCCCCTTCTACCGCTTCGTCACCGAGGCAGAGTTATAAATATAAAGCAGATGATAAAAAATATCGATTCTAATAATTGACATAAACTATAGTGTGATAAGACTCTGCTGGCCGATGGATGGCATTGATAAGGGGGCACTAGCATTCAATTAGGATAGTCAATGTAATAATCTCCCTTGATTTAAGGAGTTTAGGAAGCTGTTTAACGTTTTTAGCCCAACTATTATTATTACTAGCGGTCCCCCGCGACTTCGTCCGCGCGTTTTGAGTTTGCTCCCTCCCCTCCCGTCGCAGCGTGATGTTTTATATCCTAAAGCCTTTCTCAATAAATAAGCTATCTAACACAGAAATATTTTTTCAAATCGGTTCAGCAGTTCCTGAGATAAGCGCCTTCAAACCAACAAACTCTTCAGCTTTATAAAATAATTAGCGCAAGCGCACGTTGTACTTAAGCTGCGAACATTATTTTGGTGCGGAGTTATATTAAAACTGTGATAGCTCCTAAGATATTTATTGGAAGCAAATGATATAAAGGGCAACTTTGTTCTAAATGAAATGCTCGTGATGATGAATGTATTTATTTTGATAAGAATACATACCTGTGTGTACAATACACCTCTAAAAATGATGCATTATTTTTTTACAAATTTATTAACATAAAAAAGGTTGTAGTAAGTCAACCGTAAAAGATAGACTTATGCTGTCGCGGACTTTATTATAGAACTTTCAATTTTGAAAAATCTTGTCATACATGATTTTTGTGTAACTTTAGCGGTTTCCGCAGCGTACGCAGCGGAAGCTCTCAAAAGGAATATTTTTCTCCCGTTTTCGCAACATTTTTCATTGCTGCTGTGGTCTTGTGAGTCGTATCCTTATGTTATATAGCTTAAAGCCTTCCTCGATAAATGGACTATCCAACATAAAAATAATTTTTCAAATCGGGCCAGTAGTTTCTGAGATTAGCGCGTTCAAACAAACAAACAAACAAACAAATAAACAAACTCTTCAGCTTTATAATACGAGGGTCAAACTGAAAGTTCTTAGAACTGGCTACTTATAAACAATATAATAAAAAAAATATTCTAAAATTTGAAAATAGAACTCTTTGCCAATATTACTGAGTATCAGGGTTGGCATGATTAAAACAAATGCTTCTGCTTCAAATCTATAGCTCCTTTACCCTTCGAAGAATGTCGGAAGTGCTTTCAAGTCTAGGCAAAATATATTACAAGTCTGGTCCATGTTTAGCTTTTTTTTACATTTAAGGAAAAATACGGAACTTAGGGTGCCTTGCATTTTAGAAGTTATAAGGGCTAGAGCATTCAGTAAGGATTAAAAATATCATATCTAAAAACTATATGACCGATTTTGATTAAAACTTACACTGTACTACACTAAGTGGCAGTTGGAATATAAACAAAAAGAATCATCTCGCTATGACTTCTCTTTTTTGAGAAATATGTGGACAAACATACAAATATACAAACATACTTAAATACTGTCACGAAATTTTAGCACATTTTGGAAGCCTTGATAAATCAACAAACTCAAATATTATAAAACGATATCACATACATACACTTTGAATTGATTACTTCCTCTTTTTGAAGTCGGTAAAAAATCTCTGGTGTAATCTTCGTTAAGCTTCCCTTCAGTGTTTTTCTATTTACAAGCCACTTCTCTTTCCAATTATAAAACTGACATTGCTCAGCAATTCTCTAGCTAATTTGGCTGTCGTTAAATGTGACACGCTGAGTCAGACCAGCCTCAATAAAATTACCTAGTTGATGAGTCACTGGCTCTCTGGCACCCTCATTCAACTTTGGCTGCTAAGACAATGCAACTAAATGATTATTGGTTATTTAAACTAAGCGCAATAAACTAACTACATCAATCACATTATTTGATCACAATGCGATTTCAACTTTTGGGTAGAGAACACAAACTGGTCAAGCCTTGTCTACATACACAAGTAGTAGTAATATCAGCACATTTCCATCACGATACGATACGATACGATAGACGAAGTACTATTCAGCCAGGATCATAGCCGGTAAAACCGGCACACCATATAGCAAGATTTTTTGAAGGAGGGACACGCTCCGGGATGGGAGAGGAGACTGACTACCCGGAGCCTATCGGCCACAACCAGCAAGATATGCATCTAGTTTAGTCTAGGAATATAGGGAGAAAGACGGGTATCATAAGAGGGATGAGCGTTGATGAGGTGGGCAATCTGCCTTTGTGGATACGCGTAGGAGTTCTTCTAGGTTATCTTTGGTCCTTTTGATTAATTTATATGGTCGATGAACTGCTTCGGTACTTAATTTTGCACTTAATAAGTTAATTTCATAAGTTGGTGCATTCCGCTTACGTCACTGCTTTGGCTGGCGTCCTTTACAGCTTGGTGCACTCTATCGAAGGTAAACGTTTCTAGCTTCTTCTTTTAGCTCGAGGTGCTCCTTTGACTTTGGTCATTATGACTGTCATACGCTTATAGCTTGAAGTACTCTTCTGACGTTGCCCATTTAGTAATATTGAGCACATTTCCATTGTCACTTTTTCTAATACAGTAATATATGATTTCTGTGATAAATTTTACTCGTGCTGATGAAACGTTTTCGCAAAACCGATGTAATTTGCCGCTAATATACTATAAAGAGCGGTTAACGCAAGCTAATAGTTTTACGACCGCTCGTATGAGTGACTCGAAACACCAATAGGGCTGCTATTCAATGGAGCACTAAATCATTTTGAATACGAATAAAACATCTGTGTACACAACGTATGAGCGTAAATTCAAACAAACAGGATACTTTTAACCCAAACGACACACATGGTAAGTAGGCTTTTTCATACGAATCTAAATGTCTAACCGATTCCACGTATTTTAAGGAACGATTTGGGTGATTTGCAATTTAACCGTCCAAAATTAGTAAGAATTTGAATCGAATATGTTTCTTTTTGATGTGCCAGACATTTGACCACGATTGCAACTGATGTTAAGTGACAATGTGGCCTAAGATGGACTATGTCTGACTAGTACACCCTTTTCACTCTCTTTAATCCCTCAAGCGTATGTGAACGAGACACAATACGTATTCTACTGTTATGCGTTCGCATGCGACCGCTCGGGTGTTGAGGTATTAAGTCTAAATTATGTTTTATAAGGACCACCTCTGCACCGAATTCCACTTATTAACCGTTACTCAAAAAGAAAATTACTATATCTTTAGCATTCTTCAAGATACATCCATCCGAAATAAAACGAGAGTCAAATTGAATATTACACAATAATTTTGAGTGATACAAATCAAGTTGCAGTGTTGTGTAATATTCAATTTGACTCTCGTTTTATTTCGGATGGATGTATCTTGAAGAATGCTAAAGATATAGTAATTTTCTTTTTGAGTAACGGTTAATAAGTGGAATTCGGTGCAGAGGTGGTCCTTATAAAACATAATTTAGACTTAATACCTCAACACCCGAGCGGTCGCATGCGAACGCATAACAGTAGAATACGTATTGTGTCTCGTTCACATACGCTTGAGGGATTAAAGAGAGTGAAAAGGGTGTACTAGTCAGACATAGTCCATCTTAGGCCACATTGTCACTTAACATCAGTTGCAATCGTGGTCAAATGTCTGGCACATCAAAAAGAAACATATTCGATTCAAATTCTTACTAATTTTGGACGGTTAAATTGCAAATCACCCAAATCGTTCCTTAAAATACGTGGAATCGGTTAGACATTTAGATTCGTATGAAAAAGCCTACTTACCATGTGTGTCGTTTGGGTTAAAAGTATCCTGTTTGTTTGAATTTACGCTCATACGTTGTGTACACAGATGTTTTATTCGTATTCAAAATGATTTAGTGCTCCATTGAATAGCAGCCCTATTGGTGTTTCGAGTCACTCATACGAGCGGTCGTAAAACTATTAGCTTGCGTTAACCGCTCTTTATAGTATATTAGCGGCAAATTACATCGGTTTTGCGAAAACGTTTCATCAGCACGAGTAAAATTTATCACAGAAATCATATATTACTGTATTAGAAAAAGTGACAATGGAAATGTGCTCAATATTACTAAATGGGCAACGTCAGAAGAGTACTTCAAGCTATAAGCGTATGACAGTCATAATGACCAAAGTCAAAGGAGCACCTCGAGCTAAAAGAAGAAGCTAGAAACGTTTACCTTCGATAGAGTGCACCAAGCTGTAAAGGACGCCAGCCAAAGCAGTGACGTAAGCGGAATGCACCAACTTATGAAATTAACTTATTAAGTGCAAAATTAAGTACCGAAGCAGTTCATCGACCATATAAATTAATCAAAAGGACCAAAGATAACCTAGAAGAACTCCTACGCGTATCCACAAAGGCAGATTGCCCACCTCATCAACGCTCATCCCTCTTATGATACCCGTCTTTCTCCCTATATTCCTAGACTAAACTAGATGCATATCTTGCTGGTTGTGGCCGATAGGCTCCGGGTAGTCAGTCTCCTCTCCCATCCCGGAGCGTGTCCCTCCTTCAAAAAATCTTGCTATATGGTGTGCCGGTTTTACCGGCTATGATCCTGGCTGAATAGTACTTCGTCTATCGTATCGTATCGTATCGTGATGGAAATGTGCTGATATTACTACTACTTGTGTATGTAGACAAGGCTTGACCAGTTTGTGTTCTCTACCCAAAAGTTGAAATCGCATTGTGATCAAATAATGTGATTGATGTAGTTAGTTTATTGCGCTTAGTTTAAATAACCAATAATCATTTAGTTGCATTGTCTTAGCAGCCAAAGTTGAATGAGGGTGCCAGAGAGCCAGTGACTCATCAACTAGGTAATTTTATTGAGGCTGGTCTGACTCAGCGTGTCACATTTAACGACAGCCAAATTAGCTAGAGAATTGCTGAGCAATGTCAGTTTTATAATTGGAAAGAGAAGTGGCTTGTAAATAGAAAAACACTGAAGGGAAGCTTAACGAAGATTACACCAGAGATTTTTTACCGACTTCAAAAAGAGGAAGTAATCAATTCAAAGTGTATGTATGTGATATCGTTTTATAATATTTGAGTTTGTTGATTTATCAAGGCTTCCAAAATGTGCTAAAATTTCGTGACAGTATTTAAGTATGTTTGTATATTTGTATGTTTGTCCACATATTTCTCAAAAAAGAGAAGTCATAGCGAGATGATTCTTTTTGTTTATATTCCAACTGCCACTTAGTGTAGTACAGTGTAAGTTTTAATCAAAATCGGTCATATAGTTTTTAGATATGATATTTTTAATCCTTACTGAATGCTCTAGCCCTTATAACTTCTAAAATGCAAGGCACCCTAAGTTCCGTATTTTTCCTTAAATGTAAAAAAAAGCTAAACATGGACCAGACTTGTAATATATTTTGCCTAGACTTGAAAGCACTTCCGACATTCTTCGAAGGGTAAAGGAGCTATAGAAAAATTCGGTCTTCGGGTTACCAAATCACTGACTTAAAAAAGTATGATTTTTTTAAATGTATATCTATCGATAACTTCGCCTATTGTACTTAGAATTTATAATGATTTATTGTCCCGAAAGATTAAATTTAGAGAGAGTATTGTTGTAACCATGTGACTATCTGATGATTTGAACTTTAGATAATCTGGAGAAACTATTGAACTCTTATACACATTCCGCGGTCTCGTGACCTCGGCTGCCCGTTTTAACTTTATTTTGTTTCAATATATCACAGCATGTTTTATATTTTATAATGTTTCCTTATAACAAGCATTTCCAAAGATAGGCGCGTTTAACAAAAAAAAACTATTTTATTTCGTTATATGCGTTCACGTTTATTTAAAAAAATCGTATTGTGTTAGATAGCTTGTTTTTGAGGAATATTATAAACCATCAAGCTACAAAGTTTAGAAAAGCATTAAAATCAAAACTGCGACTGCGTCAACGGAAAATTTACATTGTATACAATTCTAAAGTTTTCTATGTTTTCATAGGCATATTGTAAAATGATTATCAAAGTAATATCTCTGAAGAATCATCATCATCATCATTATCAGCTAAAGAACGTCCACTGCTGAACATAGGCCTCCCCCACGGCTTTCCACAGCGACCGATCACTAGCGGTCTGCATCCAGTTTGATCCTGCGATCTTTATAAGGTCGTCTGTCCATCTTGTTGGTGGACGTCCCACGCTGCGTCTCTGGTCGAAGGGTCTTCAATCTAGAACTTTCCTGCCCCAATGGCCATTAGTTCTTCGCGCTGTGTGCCCTGCCCATTGCCACTTGAGCTTACTGATTCTCAAGGCTATGTCCGTTACCTTAGTTCTTCTACGTATCTCTTTATTTCTGATTCGATCCCATAGAGAAGCACTCTGAAGAATATGCTTTTGGAAAAATAATTATTTTCAAAATTTGTGCACAATTGGCAATGATACCAAGGAACAAACACTTATAAAACGCCTCATTTTTTTCATGTCTATTTCTTAGTAACCTATGAACTTCTTTTTTCGTTTTTTAGGTCCTGATACTCTTAGCAAAATATTAAAAGTGCCTCCATGTCTAGGCAATATTTGGCTCAAGTCCGTTCAATGCTTTTCGTCTTTTCCATTTTCTCACTTTTAAAGGAAAAACAGGTAGCATTGAGAGCCCTGTAACTTCTATTTTTATTTATTTATACTTTATTGCACAATAATAAAATTTTGTACAAAAGGTGGTTGGTTCTCTACCAGTCATGCCTTTGGGCTAAGCAGAAATGATTGTGGGCGGTGCGACAAAGAAACAAAATTAACACTTTCACGGACTTGGTATCTATAAGACCAAGAAAATTAGTTAAGTGCTCAAGCGATTACCAATCCAACGTGATAGTTATCTTTCTCGTCAGAGCCTTTCTTAACTTCTTTATTTTAGCATAAAATTTAAAAAAAAGAGATATTTTTTAGGTTTTTTTGTGCAATAACTCAGAGCGCTTACATTTTAGCGAACTGCAAATCTGGGTGAATACTATCCAGATGAACCTAAACACACATAAAAATTGAGCTTTACCGCATTTAATGCAATTTCAAATGTAATTACAGCTGGCCTAATTCCTCATACAAATATCTATCATTATTTTTTTTCTTATCAAACGTAATTCACCAATTGAGTAGCTAGGTGCAAAATTTACAAATTATCTGAGAATATTGGACATCTTCAACTAAAAACGTAAAACAAGATAAAATATAGCATACAACATTCGCATTGAAATAAATGAAATAATTTAAATACACTCACCTTCTGGAATCTTGATAGTGGTGCCGAGGTTGATCTGCTGCAACCTGGCCAGCGCCGCCTGCTGCAACGCTCGCCTTTCCACCTCGCTCAGCGTCAGCAGCGAAGTGTCCGTCAGCCGCACGCAGCGCCCGCTGCCGTCTACCCAGCAACAGCTGCCCTGCACATAACGCGTGACGTCATCACACCGTGATACTGCAAGCTGACGACACACCTCGCTCAGCGTCAGCAGCGAAGTGTCCGTCAGCCGCACGCAGCGCCCGCTGCCGTCTACCCAGCAACAGCTGCCCTGCACATAACGCGTGACGTCATCACACCGTGATACTGCAAGCTGACGACACACCTCGCTGAGCGTCAGCAGCGAAGTGTCCGTCAGCCGCACGCAGCGCCCGCTGCCGTCTACCCAGCAACAGCTGCCCTGCACATAACGCGTGACGTCATCACACCGTGATACTGCAAGCTGACGACACACCTCGCTGAGCGTCAGCAGCGAAGTGTCCGTCAGCCGCACGCAGCGCCCGCTGCCGTCTACCCAGCAACAGCTGCCCTGCACATAACGCGTGACGTCATCACACCGTGATACTGCAAGCTGACGACACACCTCGCTGAGCGTCAGCAGCGAAGTGTCCGTCAGCCGCACGCAGCGCCCGCTGCCGTCTACCCAGCAACAGCTGCCCTGCACATAACGCGTGACGTCATCACACCGTGATACTGCAAGCTGACGACACACCTCGCTGAGCGTCAGCAGCGAAGTGTCCGTCAGCCGCACGCAGCGCCCGCTGCCGTCTACCCAGCAACAGCTGCCCTGCACATAACGCGTGACGTCATCACACCGTGATACTGCAAGCTGACGACACACCTCGCTGAGCGTCAGCAGCGAAGTGTCCGTCAGCCGCACGCAGCGCCCGCTGCCGTCTACCCAGCAACAGCTGCCCTGCACATAACGCGTGACGTCATCACACCGTGATACTGCAAGCTGACGACACACCTCGCTCAGCGTCAGCAGCGAAGTGTCCGTCAGCCGCACGCAGCGTCCGCTGCCGTCTACCCAGCAACAGCTGCCCTGCACATAACGCGTGACGTCATCACACCGTGATACTGCAAGCTGACGACACACCTCGCTGAGCGTCAGCAGCGAAGTGTCCGTCAGCCGCACGCAGCGCCCGCTGCCGTCTACCCAGCAACAGCTGCCCTGCACATAACGCGTGACGTCATCACACCGTGATACTGCAAGCTGACGACACACCTCGCTGAGCGTCAGCAGCGAAGTGTCCGTCAGCCGCACGCAGCGCCCGCTGCCGTCTACCCAGCAACAGCTGCCCTGCACATAACGCGTGACGTCATCACACCGTGATACTGCAAGCTGACGACACACCTCGCTGGGCGTCAGCAGCGAAGTGTCCGTCAGCCGCACGCAGCGCCCGCTGCCGTTTACCCAGCAACAGCTGCCCTGCACATAACGCGTGACGTCATCACAACGTGATACTGCAAGCTGACGACACACCTCGCTGAGCGTCAGCAGCGAAGTGTCCGTCAGCCGCACGCAGCGCCCGCTGCCGTCTACCCAGCAACAGCTGCCCTGCACATAACGCGTGACGTCATCACACCGTGATACTGCAAGCTGACGACACACCTCGCTGAGCGTCAGCAGCGAAGTGTCCGTCAGCCGCACGCAGCGCCCGCTGCCGTCTACCCAGCAACAGCTGCCCTGCACATAACGCGTGACGTCATCACACCGTGATACTGCAAGCTGACGACACACCTCGCTGGGCGTCAGCAGCGAAGTGTCCGTCAGCCGCACGCAGCGCCCGCTGCCGTTTACCCAGCAACAGCTGCCCTGCACATAACGCGTGACGTCATCACACCGTGATACTGCAAGCTGACGACACACCTCGCTGAGCGTCAGCAGCGAAGTGTCCGTCAGCCGCACGCAGCGCCCGCTGCCGTCTACCCAGCAACAGCTGCCCTGCACATAACGCGTGACGTCATCACACCGTGATACTGCAAACTGACGAAACAGCTTGCTGAGCGTCAGCAACGAAGTGTCCGTCATTGCAGTCTACCCAGCTTTAGCTGCCTTGCACATAACGCGTGACGTCATCACATCGTGATATTACAAGCTGACATAACACTGTGCCTTGCGTATGATTATGTCACATCTTACAGAATCACCCTGCAAGCAGACATACACTGCCCCTTATCCATGATTAGGGTACGGAGTTAAGTTAGAGTTAAGTGCACAACCATTTTAATTTATAAAATCTAATATTACACTGCACTATGATTTATTAGTATATGACATTAGATGACTTATTATAGCTTACACAGATGTTCCGCGTGGAATTATCATATACGATACTGCAAGCAAACTCGCATAGGTAAAACCACCAAACCTACTGCAAAACCATAATGTGTGACGCATCACATATTGAAACTGAAAAATGATATCTTGCGATTGAACATGGATTATCTTGCGATATCTACCCTGGGTTCGTATTGCGATATTGCTTTGACAGCTAAGAAGCTAATGTTACGGATTGGGAAAATCTATTGCGATTTCGCATTTTATTGATAAATTAATTAATATTGGACACCAATCACATACATTGCTCTGATCTACTTAGTTTGGAGTAGCTAATGCACGTGTTATGGAAATTGGGCACAACGGTAGTGCTACAACACCCAGACCCGAGAAAATATGGAGAGTTTTGTTTTCTGTATTGACCCGACAGAAAATTAAACCCGTACCGAGTTCGATTTTCGTAGCGGCGACGCCTTTAAACCCAGCGTGCTTAGCCTACTACACCACGGAGGTTGACAGATCTAATGATAATCTTATTATAATATAATAAAATACATATTAATATCATTGTATTATTATTATATTAATAATTTTCGTTTACATTGAGTGGGAATTGAGCTTAGTGAAACTTGATCAAAGGAAGATTGAAATACGCCCTCTGCACATTAAAGAGTAGATCGTGATACTACAAGATAAGAGCAAATCATTAGCTTTATACTAGTGCATTTTATGATTGATAATATTGTTACTGTCATATTTAGGTTTATGACAAACAACAATAAAATATTGTAATTGATCAAGAAAAGAAAAAAAAACACGTGCAATGCTTCAATTGTCAATAAACGACACTTTGCATAACGTAACGTGAGAGCACAAATAAGTGTTTTAAGATAATTTTAATCTAATTATACTATAAAAAGCACAAACAAAAAAGGTTAGTTTGAGTTAAATAACAATTGTAACAAAACAAAAAAATAGCAGCGAAAACAAAACACATTCAAAAACTTTTGACATAAAATATAACGATCTTTCCCAGCTTTGTCACCAACTCGTTATAAGTCGCAGTCGCAGCTCGTAAAGAAAGTAGCCAAGGTCACGTTAAATGTGAAGAAAACATACAATGAAACCAATTTTACTACATGCTCATTCGGGATTTTTATATTTGTGAATCTAATGAGCCTCAGTAACGGTCGTATTCTACCTTTATCAATTATCACTCGGTCATGTAAGGAGAGTAGATTGCCTTTAAATCCTCCGTATTTGTAATCAATAGATACTCGTAGGTCGAAATAGCAATCCTGTTTATTGAAAAAGGTATATTTTGTTCAAAATATGATCATTTTTAGTCATTCAACTGCTGGCAACGACCTTTTGACCATTACTTAAGTTTCTGAACTCTCGACCACTATACCAGCCCTTTTCAGATTAAAAAAACTGACGTTATTTAAAAATTTAACAACACGACCACCGTTCTGAAATTTGTACGGAAAATTTAAAACAAGATTTTTATGAATGACAGACCCCTTACACACTGCAACTTTTAGCATCGATGCAATCGCGCATTAGTATCCTTGCAGAAGCGCGACTGCATCGATGCTAACGCGCGTTAGCATCAATTCAGTACATAATTTGACAATTTCTAGCTTCTGCATCGATGCTAACGTGCATTAGCATAGCGACTGCATCGCTGCTAAAAGTTGCAGTGTGTAAAGGGTCCCAGATTGATTATAATTATTTTCAACACACTTGCTCAAAACGACGTTTTTATTCCACCGATTTTTGGCTCATAATCATAGATATTAAACACGCGTGCTTTTTCATTATTTTATTGCACTAGTGCTTTTAGTTTATTAACCCGACCAATTTACATTTGTACCCTGCACCAAGTCGTAAGTAAAAAGAAGAAGCGATTTAATTTAGTCGGGTTATACAATACTTTTATTTTAGCAACAAACAGTATTTATGCGAAAGATGCGTATCTACATATTTATTTAAATAAATGGTAAATCCAGATTTATTACTTAAAAATAGCTCAAATTCATTTAACATTTTCTGTGATTTGTGTTTTTAAACAGGAATTATTACATTTTTAATCTTGGCTTTTGGCCGATCTAGTTCGCGCCTAAGCCTTGCGCGCATCGGTATCGCGGCAAGAAAAAAAAAACAACGCGCCATTTTTCGTAAATAATAATAGTCAGCTGTGACGAAGTTTGGATTAATTATGAAGTTTAATATTAATGAAAATGTCTACTTCAAGTGAAGAAAATGAAGAAAACCTATTATTAACTCCGCCGGACGTACGTAACAAGGCGAAAAACGCGTGCGAAAGTCTTTGCCATCAAAATCGAGTGAAATGTATTTTTACTGTTTTAAAATTAAAAACTAAGTAAATGAAGAGTCTTGTTTTTTCCTCGCAAGTGTGTTGAAAAACGTCGTATGAAACACGTGTGCCTGTGACCATTATATACGCGGCTTTCTTATGGCGCACTCGCTTTCGCTCGTGCGCACACAATATCGCCTTGTATATAATGGTCAACTTAGCACACTTGTATCATAATGTACTATTAAATCACTATCTTCTTTAAAGAATACACGTTTTGTGTTTTTATTTTTTTGAAAATGACTAATCACAGTCACAGCTTTTTTACTGTGAGGTTGGGCCTGAAAGGTTTTCCTGGAATTTTAAAAATGAGCTGTATGGTGAAAGGTGAAGTGAATGGAATTTTGAAGAATTTGATTTTGATAAGCTCTCTTCGAATTTCAACTTTGCCACCTCGAATCTCAGCCGGTCGCGCCGCCATTTTGAATAAATAGCGTCCAATAGTACCTATCAGACGATATCTCCTTTTCGGCTTATTTTACGTTAAGAATATCTTCTACAACATTCGAGTAGAGACAGTTTCCTACAATTAATGCTCAACAAATCTAATATATAAAATTTCCATGTCACAATGTTAGTTACCGTACTCCTCCGAAACGGCTTTACCGATTCTTACCAAATTTTATATGCGTATTCAGTAGGTCTGAGAATCGGCTACTATTTTTTTAAATTACGGAGCTGGGCGGGACGGGGCTGGGGCGAAACTAAGTTCGCTGGATCCACTTTTTTTTATAAAATCAATAGTTTGGGTGTACAAGCTCCGCAAAGTGTCAAGTAACTCGCGTTTTTGCCGAATTTTATTTCGGTGTCGTAATTCTTTATTGCCTATAAGTGAAAACTGAGATCTAAAAATTAATTTTCCAATTTTGTTTTATACGATTACGATAACAAACCTCACCTATATGGGCTGGTAGACCTAGGAGCCGTGGAAGGTAGATGTGAACCACTCCCTTCTCCTCCTCCTTACTAGGGAGTATGAACCTCTTGAGTACTGGGCTCAATTAGCTTAGAGGTCCATCAGGTACTTCTATACAAAGCAACTTCCTTTATCGTTTATGGATGATCTGAAAGGTTGTGCTTAACCAAATACTGCAGGAGGTTTCGCTCGCGCCGCCATTCTGGTTAATAGTTTTTTTTTGCCGATATCTCCACTTGATTCATTTTAATATAAAACAATTTATGCCAAAATCAATCTCGAAATCATTTTCTACAATTTACATTTTTAAACTTTTTCTCGTAAATAATTATTTTCGGCGTACAGTCGTCGTAACACAGTATTTTTCCGAATAAATTTTTCGCACACCTACTGCTGAAATCTGTCGACCACTACCTTTTGGATCATAGACATACCTGATATCCCTCTGAGCTAATTAAGCCCTGTACTTAAGAGATGCGTAGTCTCTTGTAAGGAGAAGGAGGAGGGAATGTTCGCAATGTTGATGTCGGTAAAAAGCTCATGTTAATTCTTTATTTGAGAACGCAAGGCTTTGAAATAGTTTTCATCAAACATCTCTCGCATTTATTTAAAATAAACAATTGATTTGCACTATCACATAACATATTTACACCTACCCACTTTTTCAAATAGGAAAGAGCCTATCCTCGACAACCAGAAAAGAAAAATACTTTAGAGATCTTTTAAATATTGTGAATAGGCATTCATAATTCATATAATGATATAAATATCATATAAACTACTGCAGTATGAAGACGCTGACACGTTACAAGTAATAACGGAATTCTAACAGGATTGCTTGAAGATAGACGTCCAATATATTTTATAAATTAGGTCATTTTAATAAATATATAAAATTCATATCACTGTGTTAGAGAAAATGGAAAAAACAACCTATAATTGACTGAGAAGAAAAGTGTGTGATTTTATCTGAATGAGAGTGAATTTGGGTTGTCTGTCTTGCAATAAATTTTGTTTGGGCAGTTTCTTATTGACCAAGAACTATTTAAACTTATAATATAATAAAGCTGAAGAGTTTGTTTGTTTGTTTGAGCGCGCCAATATAAGGAACTATTGGACCGATTTGAAAAATAGTACCATAATACCTATACGTACGATGCTGCGACGTAAGGGGAGGAAGCAAACTAAGAAGTCGCGGGGAACCGCTAGTAAAAAAAAATCATTGAAAAATTTAACCTGGGAGTAGTAAAAATAAAGTAAAAGAAAACCAAGCTAAGCATGTCTGTCTGTAAAACACTTTAGGAGATAGTAAAAAACAGACAGAAAACTACCTATGCTTGGAATAATAATGAAATTAAAAAAGCTCTACCATTGATAGTAAACTCTATGTCTTAGGTATGAGGCGAAGATAATGATGACTCATAACATTGAATTGCCCCCAAAAGTAATCAACCTTTATTTATTGCAATAGAAAAAGTTTGTCCGGTCGTCTGTCTGTCAAAACTAAAATCGGGGAAAAGTCTTGTCTGAGTCACGAGATGGTAAAATATGTGTTTTGTCTCCGCTCCGCCTACGGTTTTATAATCAAACCGACTCGGCGGAGGCGGAAAAACAGAGCGAATGTTGATATGAAAATAAATAAGAGGAGTATTGGAGTGTGATTTGTTATGCCACTTTGATGATACTACGAATTTGAATCGATTTAATAAACAGTGAATACCATTTTTCATGTTGTACTGAAACGTACTAGGATCGCATATTACATTTACGAGAACCTATATGCTATATGCGATTCTCGTAGAAAAATGAATCCTTCTTTTTTAACTTGGTCACGACATCACGCGTGAACGGCTGGACCAATTCTTGTTTTGTTGTGTTTGGTATGGTCAGGATAAGGTACATAAGAAAGAAAAACAAGGAAATGAATGAAGTGGGTCGATTTTCATGAATTTCACTTTGTCCGATTCGTCATGATCCGGAATAAGACTCTATAAAAATAACGGGGCGGGGAAAGACGGGTCCGGCGGCAAAGCAATGTTCACTGAGTCTGCTAGCCTACACTAAAAAGGATCGTTCATATTTTGTTTCGCCAGTTTTTTTAATCGGATTTAAAAACAAACAAAAACAAATCAGATGAAACGGAATCATTCTAAGATTACAAACTTTTCCTTTTCATCGCGTAAAAGCAATCGAACACTGCACACATAACAGGAAGGAATCGTAAACCAGTAGTATTTCAATCCGATAGCAAACAATCCAACTACATTCAGGCGTAGCAACGGAACACCACATAAAACCTATCTTCTGAAACTTAAAATGGTCGATACAGAGATACACTCTTTGTATCGATCATTCAATGCATATCAAAGAGATTAAAAAAAATGAGTCAGTTAACTAGGAGAAACGGAGGTGTTGCTTTCTCTGTACTAATAAAAATTTCGTAAACAGATGCTTCGTGAACAACAATACGAATTTAACATTTATCTAAACATGCGTACTCAGAGAAAGATTAAAAACGAGGTACCTAAAGAACTTTCTAAATTAACATACATCTATAAACGTGCTTAGTTGCATCCAAAGTTGAATCTCTATAAATATCGACAAGCTACCTTGTCAAGAAAAATAATAAGCAAGATAGTTCAAGAAAAGAAGGCTACTAGAGGGAGTCACCGGGAACAACTATTTGATTTCGTAACTTTGTTTTGGAGGTTAATATATGAAAAGTCCCAGCTCGTACCTTTTGAGCTTTCCTGCAAATTCAAAAAAGGTTTAACGATACTTATTTAAGAGTACTTGTAGCTGAAAACAACAAGTGGGTCTTAAAATGAACATGGAAAAGACGAAAATTATGTAAAGTTTCCCTGTTGTACCCACTCCAGTATCTGTGGGGAACCCAACTCTCGAAGTTGTCGACGAGTACGTCTACCTTGGATAAGATAGGTCCAACTTTGAGAAAGAAGTCAATCGACAAATCCAACTCGGCTGGGCAGCGTTCGGGAAACTGCGCAAAAGCGTCTTCTCGTCTCAAATACCTCGGTGTCTAAAGACGAAAGTCTTCAACCAGTGTGTGTTACTAGTTCTGACATACAAATCCGAAACGTGGTCTCTAACTATAAGCCTCATAAATAAGCTCAAAATTATACAACGAGCGATAGAGCGGACTATGTTCGGTGTTTCTCTATGAGATCGAATCAGAAATGAGGAAATACGTAGAAGAACTAAGGTAGCGGACATATCCCTACCTATCAGGAAACTCAAGCGGCAAAGGGCAGGGCACATAGCGCGAAGAATTATGGCCTTTGGGGCAGAAAAGTTCTAGATTGGAGACCTTTCGACCAAAAGCGCAGCGTGGGACGTCCACCAACAAGATGGACAGACGACCTTGTTAACATCGCGGGATCAAACTGGATGCAGACCGCTTGTGATCGGTCGCTGTGGAAAGCCGTGAGGGAGGCCTATGTTCAGCAGTGTCCTTTGGCTGATAATGATGTTGATGATAACTGTTAAATTGAAGTAATTGTTGGTAGACAATTTATGAAGATGACACGAATCTTAAGTCGAGTATGTCCTAAAGAAGGTACCTGCTTTCAATCAATCATCATTCAATGGCTTTAACGTCTAATTCAGACGGTTTATGGTGCGATGTTTGAACATCGCTATTTGTGCGAATGTGAGAGCGGCAAAGTCTAACACCTCCGAAAAGTTTGTGACCGAGGTGTCTTCTCTGTACCTTATTAGGCAATTAAATCCTTAATATTATAAATGTGTAAATAACTCTGTATGTTTTTGTCTGTCACGCTTTCACGCCAAAACTACCCAAAACTTCTGAACCGATTTAAATGAAACTTGGCACACACATAGTCTAAAGGACAAAAAAGGGTCGAAATACGTTGGAAAGGGGGATGAAAGCTTGTTTAGAATTATCGTCATTTTCAAAGCTAGAAACTTGAAACTTATTTTTAAGGCTCTTGATTAAATAATAACTAAATATAATAAATATGACATTCAAATTAGCTAAAAAATACCTTGAAGGATTAAAAAGAGGTATTAAAAGTTTGGATGCAAATTAGTTATTTTTGACCCAAATTAATTAAGTAGATAAAGACATAAATAAGATGTCATTTAAGTTTGTAAAAAAAAATCCTTATAAATACTTTATATCTTGCGCACTCATACAATTCATATTACTTATTTGTAAAATCATTAGCCCAAATAATTTGTCACTATTCCACGCGGACGAAGACGCGGGCACAGCTAGTACATAATATTTCCCACTCATTTGATTACGGACAGTTTTCATTAGTACGAAAAATTACAAAATTCCTCCAACCTCGAAGCCAACCTTCGACAGCCGAGTGAAAAGCTATACCAGCTAGCATCAGTCTATTTGGACCGCGTATCTTTTTGAAATCCAACTCTCGTACCGCCGAGATGTTTACAATACAACTTACAGCTTCCGAAAATAATGCGGTATGCCCGAATAATTCCCGCTACACCACGCGAAGGCCACAATACCTACTCAAACTTACGCTGAGAACCATTTTAATAATGTAAACATTCTGCTCATTACTTTTCTTTGGTTAGATTAGTATAGAAATTCTCATTATTGAACGTGGGATTACAGTAGCGAGCAGGTATTCGTTCAATGATGTTGAATAGAATAGAAACTTTCATCGAGCATAAGGTATGAAACAAGACGAAAGCAAAACGAAACGTAATAGTAGGATAGAATTAATGTAAGAAAATTAAACCGCTTTCAAAAACCTGCAAGCTTAAAAATCGCATTCGTGTTCTATTTTTAGGCGATAAAAATTCTTTTGGAGTCGGTGCATTATGTCAAAACCTACGTACAGTCGTCAGTACATCACGTTACCCACTTCTGTTGCAAACCAGCCCCTATTACAACTGCAAAAGATACTGCAGTGTATACTTTGACGTGCTGTTGTATATACATCAACAGTCTAAATGCGTTATTTTAAACTTTTTATTCGGTTTTTCGCAGGTGGTTTAATTTGACAAATTATTTTTGATTTTGCTGATTTTTAGCTATTACCCATATCACAAAAACTACTAGACCGATTTTGATAAAATTTACTCCGTACGCTAAGTTGAATTACAAAATAATCATCTCGCTATGACTTCTCGTTTTTGAGAAATCCTGAGATAAACAAACGTACACGTGTTAGAGAGCCTCAATAGATCAACATACTCAAATATTATAAAATTCCGATGATATCACATACATACGCATTAAATTGACTTTTTTGAAGTCGGAAAATAGCACCTAAGGGCACTGCAACTAAACTTTTCTCATGTTCACGTGCCCAGTAACATACACAAAACATTCAGTCAGTCTAGTAGTTGAAAAAGAAGTGTCGGAACTTATTAATTAAGCCTAGTTGACTAATAGAAATATAAAGTTAGTCGTTAAGAGCATTTATCAGCAAGCACGTCCGTTTGTTATTAATCCCGACGCGCTCAAGCAAAGATTTACAATATTTGTAAAAGAAAAATAGGTCATGGAGATGTGCTACACTCGCCGAAATGTTTATTTTGAAAAAAGGAAGGATGTGTACGAAAACAACACTTGTTTGCATTATTGTTAATTATTACAATGTTTATTATAAAAATAGCGAATGGGCAACGATAAATTGGATCATTTGGCATAAACATATTAGATCATGAGAGAGAAATAGAGTGATATTACGGAAATGTTAGTGAATTTTCCAACTTTATCAACACACTTCCCCTCGTACAATTTCAAAAGCTCGTCTACAATTCTCACGTTTTTATATCACTAATACTGCAATAAACGTCTTTGCATATTCTTGAGGCTTATCCCCTGCCTCATAAATCACAATTACTTGACTTTGCCTCAGTGGATGTAAAGCTAGGATAAATCAATAGAAAAGAGTGGAAATTTGTTTTGTAGAGGCACACTATCGTGCAACAAAGTAATTTGAACATTTTGGTGTGGATGGCGATTAAAAGCTTATGGGCATGGTCACAATAACAAATATTATCGTACCCATGTCTGTAAAACATTACTCCATGCATCGTAGGATATGCACAGACTCTTAGACAGCACTTCATATATATCACAGCAAAATAACTTTCGCATTAGTCATCAGTAAATAAGCGGTTATAGGTAAAACTCTCGACAATACTACACGTATTGAGCAATCCAGAACTCCAACTTACACAAGCACTAACCTAGACATTTACCTAAAACCAATATACTTTACCGTACTGATCAATAAGTTTTAAATAGTTTTTATACGTCGGATTTTACCGTGTGGTAAAAGTTGATTCTCACCACACATTTTTCTTTAGGCCTGTTAGACAGCCGACAATTAACCAATTATCGTACTAAAAACGCTGTAGCTACAACTTTCTTAAACACTTCTTCTTTATTTAGGGCTGATTTTTCAATAGTCAGATAAGAAATATTCGTCGAACACATACAATATGGGTAATTTGAAAACGTCACCTATTTGTCAGCAATCATACGTAACTACTACTATCTACTAACGTACTATCTACAACCAATAAAAGGCTGATCACACGTACGTACAGCAGCGAGTAGGTGTTTGTTTATCTCATTTTACAGGGTTTAATAGCAACAAAGACCTCTACTCATTAAACATTGCTGTGATTAGTCCTAAAGGCAGCAGTACTTGAGATCATGCAAAAGCGTTACAAAGAGCATACAGTGCGACTGACCTGAGGCGTCCAGGTGGTGGTGGCGCGGCTGGAGCTGCGACTGCGCGTGCGCCACAGGCGCTTGCTGACGCTCTGCACCACGCTGCTCGAAGAGCGCGACTTCTGCATGCCACCTGCGGGCGGGGCCACTGTAGGCGCGCTGCGACCCAGCAGCGTCGCCAGGAACGAGTGCGGCTGCGACGGCGACGGCGGCGACGTCGGAGTCGACGCCACCGACGCGAATTGCAAATCCCTATACGTCAGAATCCAACCCTCCTCCGTCTGACAACCCTTGTGTGGCCCGTCATCATCTACATCCCCCGGCATCCGAGGCTTTATATTACGCAAGTTTTTGTCATAGTTTATACGCTTGAAACGATCCGCTTTGTCCGCGTCCACGCTCTTTTTCCGAGCCATCCTCAGGTACCGCTTGATGGTATCGCTGACCGACTGCGAGACGTCGTCGTGGTCGACGCTGGAGCGGCGGCGCGTCGGCTTGCGCTCCGGCGGCGGGCTCGTGGGGCTCGTCGGTGCCGTCGCCGCCTCCAGCTTGTCCCGGTACGCGCGCTCGATCTCCAACAACACCTCTTCCGGGACCGGCACCGTCTGCGTTCCGCAGTCCACCATCTTATCCTCCATCGACTCACCGAGCACCTCGATGAGCGGCGGAGGCGACATCGGCGGCGAACGCATAGAGTCCTCGCCATCGTTAACACGCGACCCGAACACACTTCCACTACGAAGCAAACTTCTACTAGAATGAGAAGCACTTGTGAGTCCACTAGGTCCGTAACCACCAGCGCCGCCGCCCCGGGCGCCCCGGTACGGCTTCGTCTTGCGGAGGTCATGATACAGTCTTTTCAATAGATTTCTATCGGTCAACAGATCCTGCACTATGTGCTCCCTGTTCGGCGACCGACAGTAGTACCTACCGAGGTTCTCGAGCAGGCTCCTCTGCGAGGGGTCGGTATCGGCGTCGCCGGGCGGAATCTGGTCCGCCTGCCGTTTCAGATACTTTTTCAACACGCGCACTAGTTCTCCAGTATCGGAGACTTTGGACACTCCCGTATTCTCTTCTAATTTCAGGTACTTTCTCAGCAGATCGACTAGATTGCTCTCATCGTCCTCGGCGGTTGGCGGTGGCGCTACGTCCCGGGACGCGGCCGGGCCTGCGAGCTTGGAGGGCCCGGGGAATCCGGAGGACGTCGACGGTGGAGCGGCGAAGAAGTCTCGCCGGAGTTTCGCGATGTCGAAGCGTCCCCCAGAAGTGTGCGGGATGAAGAGATCGGTGGGGCGCGCGGGTGGCGTCGGCGCGTCGTCGGAGGGCGAGCGTGCGCGCACGGAGCCACCGCGGGCGCGCTTCTTGCGGCGCGGCCGCGGCAGTGCGCCTGGGTACGAGCTCTTGCGCCACAGCAGAAAACGCGGCTCCTTCGCGCACACCTCCTGGAAGTAGGCCTCGATGCGCGGCACGTCCTCGGGCCGGTTCTGCGCGCCGTCCGGGATGAGCCGGCGGCCGGCGTCGGACATGTACTTCCATGTTTTGCGCGTGAGCAGCCAGCGCTCGCGCGGCTTGTCACGGCGGCGCGCCACCTTCGTCATGGGGTCCGGCGCGGCGTCGAGGCGGGCGGGGCGGCGGCGGCGCTCCATGGCGTCACGCGGGGTCGACTCCGGAGCATCTCCCGACCTCGGCCCGCGCACCTGCCCGCGCGAAACTGAACACTGAGCACCGTTCAGTATATTATGCGCCGAAATAGACGTCCGCTAATAGAGCGGCCGTGAACTGGATATAGGGTGCGCCCGCGCAGCAGATCGGCGCTCGCGGCGGCTCGGCGCGGGACTGCCGCCGTAAACAAACGCGCCGCCCACGCCACCCGCCCCGCCGCCGCCCAACGCGCGCGCCGCGTCTCCCTTGACCATCCTAAAAGCCCTGCGCCCACCATGGTCAAGGCCTAGTCCTTCGTGATCCTTGCCTCGCTTATAAATAGAAGTCATGCGCTCGAATGACTAAAAATGGCTCCAATATCTAATAATAGGTCATTGTATTGGAAATGTGTCACGCCGACCGACACATGCAAGACGCAACGATTATGTGTGTGACATAGTTTTATTTACACCTGCGCGTGACGGCACAATCTAGGTGCTATTAAATCACTAATCTTTGTAATGAATTAGCTCTCAATTTAATCGAAATGTTTAGAATTATTATTTTTGTTTTTATAGTGTTTTGTCACTATACAAACTTAATAATATAAATAGCAAATTGCACTTGTAAAAAGCAACTTTGGCTGCTGTGACAGACGAGGAATCGAACCCCGTGTCCTACGCAATCCGGGCGTATGCCTATACCACTCGGCCACCGTCACATTAGCAAGCCTGTTGAATTTTGCAAGCGCTTTCTTTAACGCGTAGGCTGCGTGGCGTAATCAATGTTGCGAGATTGCTCTCACAATATCCGAAGGAAATATTTTTACAAATATTTGACAATCGGTTAAGATGAACGAAGCCAATTTATAATTATTATTTTTGTTTTTATAGTGTTTTGTCACTATACAAACTTAATAATATAAATAGCAAATTGCACTTGTAAAAAGCAACTTTGGCTGCTGTGACAGACGAGGAATCGAACCCCGTGTCCTACGCAATCCGGGCGTATGCCTATACCACTCGGCCACCGTCACATTAGCAAGCCTGTTGAATTTTGCAAGCGCTTACTTTAACGCGTAGGCTGTGGCGTCATCAATGCTAATGTGACGGTGGCCGAGTGGTATTGGCATACGCCTTTCCAAACAAATTGGTAGTGTACCATTCTGCAGAAACTGTTTTTTGATCCTCTAACACAATTGTTGCGAAATGACCTATCCTTCCAAAGAACGAGGCCACCATTTTTTTTCCCGCACTTCGATCTCTCTTCACTTTAGTTGGCAACTCCTCGAAAGGAAACACCCACTGAGCAGATTATCTTTTGGTTTCAGGATCATAACAGTAAATCCAGCTTTCGTCACCTGTTAGTATGTCGAACACAGCATTTGAGTCACCTCCGTTAAATCTTTCAATCATTTTACGGCACCAATCCACACGATGGAGTTTTTGAGCCTTAGTCAAATTATGAGGTATCCACCGGGCGCAAAGCTTCCTGACCGCTAAATGTTCGTGGAGGATTTTGTGCACTTGACTCATACCGATGCCTAAGCTTGTCCGAATCTGCTGATAGGTCACTCTTTTGTCAGTCTCTATTATACGCCGCACAACACAGATGTTATTTTCAGTCGTCGCCGTAGAAGGCCGTCCCTCACGTACATCATCAGTGAGATTAGTGCGACCACGTTTAAACTCATTAAACCAGTTGTAAACAGTCGCACGAGATGGGGCTTCATCGTGAAAGGCCAATCGTAGTCTATCATAACTTTCTTGTTGACTTAAATGACATCGAAAGTCATAAAAAATCATTGCACGAAAATTTTCTCGTGTTAAATTCATGTTGACGTGACACAGACAATTTTCAATTTGCCGCCAAATCGTAAAACAAATGACAAATGAATGAAATATATACTCAGTAATATTGGCAAAGAGTTCTATTTTCAAATTTTAGAATATTTTTTTTATTATATTGTTTATAAGTGGCCAGTTCTAAGAACTTTCAGTTTGACCCTCGTATTTGTGACGATTTGTGATGACCCTTGAAAACAGCTTGTAAACATGGCTCAGAAGTGAAATGGGTCTATAGTTTTTCTACATTAATACTATGACTCAAAATGCAACATTAAAATGCTGCATGATTTTGAGTATATTTTAATAAAAAGAGTACATGTGATAGACTATCGATATGATATTTCCAAAATTAACCATCCATCATTGTTTCGAATCACACATGTAGTGTAAAATTTCACAAGCACTCTCCTCATGCTCGTACATTCTACATTCCTCGGCAGGCGCGCCAACGTTCGCGATGTAGTAACAAAGATCTAAAACAAAGCTGGTTAAAAATATATTGAAACATTTATCATTGGCGTTATAAAAACAACCGGTCAGTGTAGTGATGCAGATATCGCAGGAGAAACTATCGATAGCTGGTTGGTTCAAAATTTTTAAACATACAATTTAAGCGCTGCAGAATTGAAACGAGCTGACAGATATGAGACAACTCTACGATTATTAATGTTTTCAACGTACCATTGAGGTCAGTTCCAAATAACCACCTTAAGAGCAAAAATCGTTTGAGCCTCGCGTCAGCTTTTGTTTGAAGCTATGGCCGTATTTATGCCTTGCGTGAAAGTGAAGTTGTAAGCACCAGAAACACAGCCTACCTACCTTCTTACAATAGGAAGTTCAGAAGTTGGTCAATGGATAGATGATGAATGGCTGGTTGGGAAGTAAACCGATAAATCATCAAATGGTCAGGATAATAGTATCGTGTCAAAAAACTTTCTCTTTTGGAGATACACGGAAAAATCTAGCGCTTGGACTGTTACGGTTACAATACATAAGAGACAATTTCTTACCAGCGAACAAGAAACACGAAATTAATTACGCTTTACAAAATTTAAATACGCTTGCAAACATCGATATACCAATGGTCATCACTGGTGGCCAGCTCATACTCCAACACATCAAAGCGTTAACAAGAAACTTTCCCACGGACGGAAAAACATATTGATATCGTTACGGCGGTGAGGCATCGAAATACCTCCCATATTTTTATCAGATTATTCTAGGTCAATAGCCCAAACTTTGGCAGCTGAAGAAAGAATATTCCACATATCGAAAATTGGAGATTACACTTTGCAGGTGATGTTGAGGAACCTGGTTTTAGAACATAAATAATAATGTCTTCCTAACCGAAATCAGGGTGGCGATTCTCGCGTCAATCGAACTTATTTCGTGTTGTAATTCGATTGCGAGTTTAACCGTTGAACCATAAAAATCAAGTAATATATATCCACATTCATGACACTGTGAGTGTTAAAAACATTCTAAACCATAATATATCCACACGTAAAAAAACACGCAATCGAATTACCACACGAAAAAGTTCGATTGCCGCGAGAATCAACCTCCAGCCCTCAAAACATAGCAAACAGCTTTGCACAGGAGATCTGTCAAAATTCAGTATCTATTTTCACTCTGAAACCAGAAGGCAGCTTAATGACACTGGAGAAAAATCTGGTAATAATGGAAGAATAAATAAAAACACAAATCTTCCTTTCTGGATTGATCTTGGAATCATGTTGGAACCAGAATATGCATATAACGAGCACAATGTACCGTCAAGATTACCTATATGCGCTCTACATTGCTCGTTTCAAAGAATATATATATATATTTATTTATTTTCTATTTGAAGCTAAGCAGATATTTGACCTCGATCGCACCTGATGTCAGGTATGGATGAGGTCTAGGGTGGTGCATATCTGCTTAGTAGCAACCTATTCACTCTTGCTTTAAAGGTGTTTAGATCATATTCCTGAGGGAAGACTTCACCAGGCAGTGAGTTCCACTCCCTAGCTGCACGTATTAGCAAGGAGTCGGCAAAGCGCTTTGTACGAATAGGTGGAATGTCAACAACATAGGGATGGTACGCTAGCCTACTTCTGGTCCCCCTGTGATGGAAAGGAGCTGGCGGGACTAGATCGTGCAGTTCAATTGCACAGTGACCGTAGTGCAGTCTGTAAAAGATCGACAGGGATTCCACTCTGCGGTGATGTACTAGTTCTTGCAGCGAATTCTCAACAAGGTTCATTTTCCTGGTTTGATGTAGTTACACAATAAAATTATAAGTCAAGAGTGTCGAATTGAGCTCGTAAATACAGCGCTGATTAATCCAAAACCAGCGCTGATGAACGGCCGATAAAACAATCGTACTAGAAGTATCTCGATATTGCATGCGTTGCAAACTTCCTTACATACATAGACGCTCGGTTTTAAAAATAAACTAACGACATTAATATAAACAAAATACCCGCATCGATCGCGTCGAGTACAACTAACGCCATCTACCGAGTACGAGACGAATTGGCTGCTTCCCAAAAAAACATGCTTTTGAATGAGGTTCAGATTTTTGTTTGTGTTTACATCGTATGGAGTTTACGAGGCTAGTGCAACGTGGTAGATGGCAGTAGTAGATTTTTTGGTAACGTTTCATGAAGCTTCATAGAGGCTCGTTTATACAAATGACCATCTACCTATACTCCAAAACATTAATTGCAATCCATCCTTGAATAAAGATAGGACGACATATAGATACAGGAAACAAAATCTTAATTATAATCAGGATTATAGTGACTTACGGACATACGGATTACAAGAAAATTCTCTTCGAATACATTCACACCTATTCGTTTAACATTCGTCATTTCACCGATCTGTTTCGGATTGATATTTGGCATTCGCGACTGCATTGTAACACGCCCCAGTTTTTACGATGCCATGACTGGATTGCATTGTTACGTTTAATAGAACCATGGTGCTAGCCAAAACTGTTTTGGTCAAGGGAGGCATGCTTATATTTTCCTGGCTTTCTACATCACCGTTATGTGCCTGTATTGAACCCTGAAGATTAAATGTTTTTCAAAATGAGATTATTTAATTATTTCTAGTAATTCTTTAGTGGAAACAGATGCCTGAAGATTGCTGTTAGATACGAAAAAATAGCGCCAAGCAAAAACTTGTGTAAACTTATTTTAAAACGTGTTTTAATTACAAAACTCATTTCACGGGTAATAAGCTGAAACACTAATTTGATCGCGCATTTTCCTCATTAACTTCATTTATTTAAAAACGTTAATGAACGAACGAGCGCAGCATAATCCGAGGACGTTCATCTGCGAGGGATCAACGACTTAACGAAATGTTTTGTAGTTTTTATTACTACGAAGTTATACTCGTATTATAGTGTCATTTATCATTTTCCGCATTTGGTATAAGTACTACACTTTGTATCGCTACACACATGGTAAATCTCTATAACTCTGGTCACTTCTATGGTAACATCTCTATTATCAACTCTAATACTTGCAAAATACATTTCTGAACGAAAATCTTTTACAACCCTATGAAAATTATGCAATTTACGAAGGAAACATGCTCAATATTTTGTTTTCTAAATACTAATTGCTGATTTAAATGAAAACATTTGTAACTATTTACCTTAAGAATACATTTCATTAACATTGTTTATTATATCGGTTCCGTTTACGTTCAGCAACATGTTTTAAATGTTTATTTATCGCCCTGACGTGGTTACTGGAACTTCATAAACGCACAACTATTGTATATTTTGCATTGTCAGATGCTGCTAACGTACTTTATAATAACATATTACATTGGAGTCATATGAACTGGGATGTGAATTACATATTTCGAGTAATACTAACATGGTTTGACGTGGGCATTTGTAGTCGCACAGATGATTGTTTGTTTGAAAAACCTAATAAGGTGCGTTAAGGTATATAGAAATAACAGGCCACTGGGGACTTATCAACTTAAATTTAGAACTCCTTTTCCGATGGTAATCCATTCAAAGGGTTTTTTCTTCTGGAAGTTCACCAAAGTCCAAGAAATTCTTGATTTCCAAATATAATTAATTTGTTGTCTAGTTCCTTCCACTCACTCCCATCGCCCTGTCAGTCCGCTTCGACGTGTCGACGGTAACCCAAACTAAATGTCAGCGCTGATGACTGATGGTTGGCGCCAGGGAACATGTCATAACAGCCATTCACGCGTTAGGCTACTGTTACACTACAAGTCATATAAGAGTTGACTCATTGTGAGAACTCGTCAGGTTGACAATAGATAATAGACGTATATATATATGCTAAATAGTAGTAAGCCATCACTGCCGTTCATCAGTTCGTCGAATCGTCGCGGTTATAATATAAGCCTACCATAGCGCCTATAAAATTACAGCCCTTTAAATAACTCTACATGCCTACCTGTACCTACATCTCAAAGATATAAGTTATCTCTCCAATGTTTGTCTTATCAAATTACAAAATAGATCCAGTGTAGTCGTGGCCTAAGATCGTCCAATTTGATCATCTGTTTAGGGAAGTCGTAAACAGAAAGCTGAAAACGTGGCGCCATGCACGTTTCTTCAGTCTGAACTATGTCACACATTTCTAATTTGATTCTTACCACTTTTTGATGCATTATTCGCATAATAAATGTATTGAGAACTAATCGCATTTCACCGCATTTAGTGTTCATTTTCTTCTGTTGTGAACTTGTGAACATAAACATTGTCACTTACACTTCTGACTTAAACCACTTAGTTGATCACTTATCTTCGAGATTATTGCGTCCCCAAATCTAATGAATTCTTTTTCACTTTGTAAAGGAAATATGAAGCCGAGAAATGATGACGGGCCACACAAATCATCCCCCTACTCGAACATACCCGAAAAAATATTTACCATCGCAGCCACATATGTTCCACATGGTACATTTAGACAACGTTTCTTTTTGTACGAGTTTCCATTTAAGATTGTACAGGAAAATTACGTAGTCGCAGAATAAATAGATACGTTGCACTCTAAATGCAAAACATAAATCACAAACCTGACTAAATAAAAGTTATACCATTTAACAATACTTAGTATTTGGTCAGATAAGATTTTGGGTTTCTGAAATAATTTTTGTTGCAGTAAGATGATCTATTGCGATATTAACATACTATATCCATACGTCAGTAGGTATTGGAATCATCTTTCAGCAACCATTATTATACTATTTTTATAGCTAATCTAATTTCATTGTCATTTTCAAATTGACTGTTTTACATAATGGAAATGAATACAATCAGGTCACTGTAACGGAAATATGACTCAAGTAATCGTTAGATTTTTTAAATAATCATACTTGGCATGAGAAAGACATAACAGTTGACTTGACTTTGCGGGCAATGTTAGTGAAAACACGAGTCCAAATCGGGACACTTAAGATACATAAACGGTCATACATCAAATAAATAAACAAGGTTTGAACTTCTGTTTAAATATTAAGCGACTAAAGTGAAACGTATGTCGCCCTTATTATGTCATTTAACTTGATTGACGTTGATTTTAAGCTAGCCATATTATATCTAAACTGTCCAAACCGTTTAAATATGGAAGGCTGAAAGACTCCACTCTACCTCAGTTCTCGCCTTTTCACAAATGAATTAAATAGGTTCATACATACTATTGCGAATAAATTACCAAAATACATAAGTGATCCCACTGCATTCAATCTTCATTGTGCACAACTAGACGTTTTCTAGGTCGAAGTCAGAAAATGACATTGAACTTACACAAAAATAAGTGCAGTGACACAAATAGAGTACACAGACGGTAAGGACGTTTCCTGAAAGTATTAAAATACCCTCTTAACTTATTTTTATTTCACAGATTTTCAAATAAGCTTGAAAGTCCATTCTCAAGAAGGTTTACATCTAAATTTACTAACGCTTGAACTATGGCGTACCAGATGATGTGTTTTACGTTATCTGGTACGATGTGTTTTAAAAACCGAATATTTTATAAGTAAACAATTTAAAAATATAAAAGTTATACTTTCCAGTAGTATTCTATTTAAAAGCTATCATCACGATGAGTGACAGTGAGCGAAATCAGTTTGGTGGGCGTTTTGTTAATTTTGTTATCATTTAGAACAAAAAACAAAGAAAACCTTCACTTTATGAGTGAAACATTGGGAAGACGATGACTGCTATTATGTTTCGAATTTAAATCATGATTAATACTAAAGATTTTCATACTTTACCCATACGTAGGTATATCGAATCGGATCCTTACAAAAGCGCCCTAACCGTCTGTGTACTTTTTCACTAAGTATTTCTTATTCTAATAAAAAAACAAAGTATACTCACATGCACTACTATTATAACTAACACTGTTCTCCACTTGTATTCCCATGTTTTGACTAGAATCGAACCTTCTACCGAGCTCTCACGCCGGTCGGCGCGGGATCACTGCTTCACTTTACATCGCAACGGTGATCACTGCTCACTTCACTGATCACTGTCACTATCTCATTACCACTGTGTTCTCATCACTGATTCACTGTGAGTGCATTGATTCTTTAGATATCTGATGAATCATTATGAAAAATAAGATTCAGATTTTTTAAAGCTCTTCAATATTAAAAGCAGGGAAAGTATGCCTACATTAAATTACAAATATTTGTCACACTGGTCCGGTCAATAAAATCTTTATCTGGTTCAAGGCACTGAACACTTTAAACTGTCACTGAATATTTGTAAATAAGAAGTTGGGTAATTCTAGAAAATCAATGCTCACACCACGTCAACCCACACTGGAATGTACAACTGCGCGCACGCACCGCCTCACACCGCCATCTGTGGACAATAAGCGGAGTTTGTAGTTTTGTTGGAATACCACAAGATAAGACTGACTCGCTCGATCCTTTTTAGAAACATTTTCAGTGGGAGTGGAAATCTATACTAATATTATAAAGCTGAAGAGTTTGTTTGTTTGTTTGAACGCGCTAATCTCAGAAACTACTGGCCCGATTTGAAAAATTATTTTTATGTTAGATAGTCCATTTATCGAGGAAGGCTTTAAGCTATATAACATAAAGATACGACTCACAAGACCACAGCAGCAATGAAAAATGTTGCGAAAACGGGAGAAAGATATTCCTTTTGAGAGCTTCCGCTGCGTACGCTGCGGAAACCGCTAAAGTTACACAAAAATCATGTATGACAGGATTGTTCAGCATTAAGAGTTCTATAATAAAGTCCGCGACAGCATAAGTCTATCTTTTATGGTTGACTTACTACAACCTTTTTTATGTTAATAAATTTGTAAAAAAAATAATGCATTATTTTTAGAGGTGTATTATACACACAGGTATTTATTCTTATCAAAATAAATACATTCATCATCACGAGCATTTCATTTAGAACAAAGTTGCCCTTTATATCATTTGATTCCAATAAATATCTTAGGAGCTATCACAGTTTTAACATAACTCCGCACCAAAATAATGTTCGCAGCTTAAGTACAACGTGCGCTTGCGCTAATCTATACTAATATTATAAAGCTGAAGAGTTTGTTTGTTTGTTTGTTTGTTTGAACGCGCTAATCTCAGAAACTACTGGCCCGATTTGAAAAATTATTTTTATGTTAGATAGTCCATTTATCGAGGAAGGCTTTAAGCTATATAACATAAAGATACGACTCACAAGACCACAGCAGCAATGAAAAATGTTGCGAAAACGGGAGAAAGATATTCCTTTTGAGAGCTTCCGCTGCGTACGCTGCGGAAACCGCTAAAGTTACACAAAAATCATGTATGACAGGATTGTTCAGCATTAAGAGTTCTATAATAAAGTCCGCGACAGCATAAGTCTATCTTTTATGGTTGACTTACTACAACCTTTTTTATGTTAATAAATTTGTAAAAAAAATAATGCATTATTTTTAGAGGTGTATTATACACACAGGTATTTATTCTTATCAAAATAAATACATTCATCATCACGAGCATTTCATTTAGAACAAAGTTGCCCTTTATATCATTTGATTCCAATAAATATCTTAGGAGCTATCACAGTTTTAACATAACTCCGCACCAAAATAATGTTCGCAGCTTAAGTACAACGTGCGCTTGCGCTAATCTATACTAATACGAGGGTCAAACTGAAAGTTCTTAGAAAATCAAAAACTGATTACATTAGCCAGTTATTAGTTTTATTATATCTTTTCAAAATATTGTCCATTGACGTCAATACACCGCTGCATGCGATGGAACCACTGGGAAAAGCACTTTGCCCACTCGTCCTTAGGGGTCTCTTCAATGGCATCGCGATACGCAGCCACCGCTTCTTCAGCATTCATAAATCGCTTTCCTTTAAGTTTTTCTTTAATTTTTGGAAATAAATAAAAATCACAAGGCGCGAGGTCGGGGCTATACGGCGGGTGACCCAGTAATTCAACGTTTGATGTCGCCAAATAGTCGATCGTTCGCTTGGCGGTGTGCGACGAGGCGTTGTCGTGGTGAAGGAGGATCCTACTGCGAGGTCGTTTCTCTCGAACTTTTTCCAAGACAAGTGGCAAACAATTGGTAGTGTACCATTCTGCAGAAACTGTTTTTTGATCCTCTAACACAATTGTTGCGAAATGACCTATCCTTCCAAAGAACGAGGCCACCATTTTTTTCCCGCACTTCGATCTCTCTTCACTTTAGTTGGCAACTCCTCGAAAGGAAACACCCACTGAGCAGATTGTCTTTTGGTTTCAGGATCATAACAGTAAATCCAGCTTTCGTCACCTGTTAGTATGTCGAACACAGCATTTGAGTCACCTCCGTTAAATCTTTCAATCATTTTACGGCACCAATCCACACGATGGAGTTTTTGAGCCTTAGTCAAATTATGAGGTATCCACCGGGCGCAAAGCTTCCTGACCGCTAAATGTTCGTGGAGGATTTTGTGCACTTGACTCATACCGATGCCTAAGCTTGTCCGAATCTGCTGATAGGTCACTCTTTTGTCAGTCTCTATCATACGCCGCACAACACAGATGTTATTTTCAGTCGTCGCCGTAGAAGGCCGTCCCTCACGTACATCATCAGTGAGATTAGTGCGACCACGTTTAAACTCATTAAACCAGTTGTAAACAGTCGCACGAGATGGGGCTTCATCGTGAAAGGCCAATCGTAGTCTATCATAACTTTCTTGTTGACTTAAATGACATCGAAAGTCATAAAAAATCATTGCACGAAAATTTTCTCGTGTTAAATTCATGTTGACGTGACACAGACAATTTTCAATTTGCCGCCAAATCGTAAAACAAATGACAAATGAATGAAATATATACTCAGTAATATTGGCAAAGAGTTCTATTTTCAAATTTTAGAATTTTTTTTTTATTATATTGTTTATAAGTGGCCAGTTCTAAGAACTTTCAGTTTGACCCTCGTATTATAAAGCTGAAGAGTTTGTTTGTTTGTTTGTTTGTTTGTTTGTTTGAACGCGCTAATCTCAGAAACTACTGGCCCGATTTGAAAAATTATTTTTAAGTTGGATAGTCCATTTATCGAGGAAGGCTTTAAGCTATATAACATAAAGATACGACTCACAAGACCACAGCAGCAATGAAAAATGTTGCGAAAACGGGAGAAAGATATTCCTTTTGAGAGCTTCCGCTGCGTACGCTGCGGAAACCGCTAAAGTTACACAAAAATCATGTATGAAAGGATTGTTCAGCATTAAGAGTTCTATAATAAAGTCTGCGACAGCATATGTCTATCTTTTATGGTTGACTTACTACAACCTTTTTTATATGTTAAATAAATTTGTAAAAAAATAATGCATCATTTTTAGAGGTGTATTATACACACAGGTATTTATTCTTATCAAAATAAATACATTCATCATCACGAACATTTCATTTAGAACAAAGTAGCCTTTTATATCATTTGATTCCAATATATATCTTAGGAGCTATCACAGTTTTAACATAACTCCACACCAAAATAATGTTCGCAGCTTAAGTACAACGTGGGCTTGCGCTAATTATATTATAAAGCTGAAGAGTTTGTTGGTTTATACGCGCTTATCTCAGGAACTGCTGAACCGATTTGAAAAAATATTTCTGTATTAGGTAGCTTATTTATTGAGAAAGGCTTTAGGATATAAAACATCACGCTGCGACGGGAGGGGAGGGAGCAAACTTAATACGCGCGGACGAAGTCGCGGGGGATCGCTAGTTATATTATAAAGCTGAAGAGTTTGTTGGTTTGAACGCGCTTATCTCAGGAACTGCTGAACCGATTAGAAATAATATTTCTGTGTTAGATAGCTTATTTATTGAGAAAGGCTTTAGGATATAAAACATCACGCTGCGACGGGAGGGGAGGGAGCAAACTCAAAACGCGCGGACGAAGTCGCGGGGGACCGCTATTCTTTATAAATGCATAGTGGAGACTTTTTGAACTGAACAAGTGGTCAATCAATGTAGCAGTCTTACTTTTCAACCATAAAATTACAAGTAGTTTGAGTTGCATAATGGTAATCAGAATAAACATAGTTACTTTCTCCACACTTTTTACTGAGCCAGCAAGGCGTATTGCGATTCAACTAAATCCGCTCAATTTCCAGGCAGTTAAATTCCCACTCAGTGTTAACGAATATAATCAATAAAATTATATTATAATAATACTGCAATGGTATGAATATTCATATTTGTGTAATGAAATTATTATAATATTATCAATAGATGCGAAATCGCAATTTGAATTGCTTATTTGATAGTAAAGCAGAGCTGCTGTTACCATGAATTTAATTTAAAGTCCATTCCTTTTTGCTTGTCGAATTTTGTAAACAATCTTAATAAAAATCTTAATAGATAAATTATCGTTTAGCACTGAGAACTTTTTAAATCAAATAGAGAATTAATTTTATTCACTGGTATTATTTAAAAAGTTGTAAAACGATTGTTTACTTTATTCGACTACCAAAGCAAAACAGACATACGGAGATTTTACTCGCTAGCGACGACGTCAAAAAAGTTTACAAAAAATTTAGTTCTGCAAGTGACCGCTAGACGCACTGTACAATTTTCAAAATACTTTTTTTACGTATTCGCTAACAAGTAAAACCGCCATAAACTCATGGTAACGGTAAAGCTTTTCCGTCAACGCTGCATCGTCTGCATCGCAATACACACCCAGTATCTGACTTCGGAAATAATAAATGGTTGTTTATTTAAAGCGGGCACAAACGTAAAAATAACATGACATATCGGTTGGCAGCGGATTAAGATTACTGTTAGTACAATATTGTCACCGGTTGCAATTTGGCTGACATATCGAGACGGTAAAATTACATTGTCCTGATATTAATAACACGATATGTATATCTTTACGTTCTTCGACACCTCGTGTCGATCGGGTGGATTCAACCAAAAGCGAATAAATGTTAACTTAGAATAAATCGCTAGTTGGCCGAGACGAGAGTAAATAAATTTTCCACAGTTTTCATTTTACATTAACCACTGTTCTAGAATATCGCGATTATACTGGAGTAATTCTTATACCTTCCGTGTTGCGTGGAATAAGAGCTTCAATGGCACTTTTTAGGGTTCCGTAGCCGAATGGCAAAAAACGGAACCCTTATAGTTTCGTCAAGTCTGTCTGTCTGTCTGTCTGTCTGTCTATCCGTCCGTATGTCACACCCATTTTATTCTGTAACTATAAGCATTACACAATTGAAATTTAGTAGGAAGATGTATCTTGTTAACCGCTTACCGATTCTTATACAAAAAATAAAAAATAATAACAGTTAAGGGGGGGCTCTCATACATGAAACTAAAACCAAAAAAAAATTTTTTTGTCAAACCTATGCGTGTGGGGTGTCTATGGATAGGTCTTTTAAAATAACATAGAGGTTTCTAGAACCATTTTCTTTTAAAGTCAAACGTTTCATAGCTAGACGCTTCCAAAGTGGTAAAATGGGCGTCCCCCCCCATCTAATTTCTAAACCAAGCAAGTGTAAATTTTGAAAAAAATATATGATGTAGATCATAATAAATACTTTCAACGAAAATTAATTCGGACGGGATCGAACGAGTAGTTTTTGAGATATAGCACATTTTCAACAACCGCAAACATAACTTTGTACTTCATACAAACACTATGAAAAACAAAGTTATGTTTGTAGTCAATAAAATATTGTGATATTTTACTAAGTAGAAGTAAATGGATTCCCTAATTCAGTTAAAGTTGTCACGGAACCCTCAGTGCGCGAGTCCGACTCGCACTTGGCCAGTTTTTATTTTTTAATGTTGCTAGCGTAGTCAATAGTGTTGTAACGAATCAGTTGGGTTCGATCAATTGAATTTGTGATACGATTTTTCACACTTTTTTTAAAGTATTGGACACCGATCACAAACATTGCTCTGATCCCAAAGTAAGAAGCCAATGCACTTGTGTCATGGAATTTAGAATTCAGACACAACGGTGGTACCACTGTTATTTATATAATCCGCATGGGTGGGAGAATTGGTTTCTTATTTCATCTTAAAAGAATACAAAAAGAAACTCGCAATCAAATTACCACACGAAAAGAGTTTGATTGCCGCGAGAATCGGCCTCCTGATAATCATCGCTTTGTCACTGCTTATAGAGTGAAGCAGGGGTCTCGTATACATTCACGAGTCTAAATTATAGTATTTAAAATATTACTTACTCAGGTACTATTTACCTATTTTTCAGTCTGATAAGTCTTATCTGACGTTGAGAAAACGGGCCGTAGTGTTATGTATTTGCCCCAAAACAGAATACTTCGTCGTTATAATAAATCATTACGGATGATCTCCGAAGCCACTAACCCGCATATTTGCCCAATTATTATCTTCCCGTCCGCATTAATCAAAGGTACAAAAGATGAGAGACGAGCGATGTAGCATAAATGAGTGATTATTTAAAATAATAACTTTTATAGATAGCTTCCGTCTTGGTTGGCACGCGTTTTCATGACGTACAATAAAAACAGTGTAAACTTGAAAGTATGTGTTTTTTTATTATTTTAGCACCAATTATTAGGTATATTGTGTTCTTTGCACATAAAAAAGTCATCATAATCATCATCAGCCCCATTGTGTTCAGCCTTGGCCGTAGGCCTACTCCATTTTCAGACATGACTGGCGGTCTTGAGCCTGTGTCATTTCTCTTTTTGGCCAACGATTGTTTGCCATCCGGGTTATCTGTCAGCCCAAGCTCGTTTCTTCTTTGCTATCGTTGCAGCTACTCTCAGTTTAGTTTTCTGGCGTATCATCCCTCATTGCGCTTCCAGTCTCGGAGACTGATTCCGAACCTTTTGTCGGCTCCAAAGACTGACCAGGCCTGTGCAATTCTGCGCTTGATCTCCTATAGTTTGATTTTAACTCCCCAGGGTAATCTTGTGGCCAAGAAAGATGTATTCCTGGACTGAGTCAACAGGTAGGTAGGTGGTAGTTCGTAGCATCTAGCAGGTATGTCATCATTTTTGTTTTTGAGATATTCATCTTCAGGCCTACTCTTGCTGATTGTTCTTTTAGGCTCTCGATCATTGTGATAATTCCGTCAGTGTTGTCTGATATGAAGACGATGTTGTCAGCAAACCTTAAATTGGACAGTTTTTTCCCGTCAATCTGCAATCACTTGTCATCGCATTCGAGTTCATGAAAGACATTTTCCATTGCCGATGTGAACAATATTGGAGATATTGTGTCTCCTGGTCGCACTCCTAAGTCTAAACTTATCGTTTTTTTGTGGAGGTTAACCCATGCTGTTGCATGTTCATAAAAAGGTGTTTTGAAACTTTATTATGTTTTAGTTATTGAGTGAGACTTCTGTATCAAATATAAGTTGTGACATTGCTGTTTTGAATTCCTCTGCCACGGATATTAATTATGAAGATGTCAACATGCCGTTACGAAAGAGGCACAAAAATATGACACGAGGAATGTGGAAAAAAATAATTCCTCATTGTCCCCTTTCGCTCTCTCATTCGTGGCTCATTGGAATAAACATGTATCCTAATGACAAAAAAGTGGCTCGGCTGGGTTAAAATACTAAACAACAATTTAACTTTTAGGAAGCACAAGAACGATTTGATATCTTATAAAAAAATAGAACAACACAACATAGTGTTCTGTGGGACAGTTCTCATCACTCGCGAACTGGTTAATCAACCAGCTACTGGGAACAGAGCCAATGATGCACACTTGCTTCATACGTCTGCCGAAAGTCTGTCTAAACTCTCTAAGTATTTTAAGAAAAATAAAAAATATGGATATGCATATTGGACACCAATCACATACATTGCTCTGATCACAAATTAAGTAGCTAATGCACTTGTGTTATGGCAATCAGACACAACGGTGGAACCACAACACCCAGACCCAAGACAATATACCGTACTGGGACCGGGAATCGAACCCGGGACCTCGGAGTGGTGACGCTTATAAACTCAGCTTGCTTAGCCACTACACCACGGAGGTCGTCAATAAAAAAGAAAACTTCATGCATTTTGATGTTCAGAATGTACCTATTCCTATAGAGAACTAGAGTTATTAAAGAAGGGATTTGGTTTATTAAATCGATTATCTCTAAAATGTTCGAGGTTAGCGATAGTATTTGGATTTTCACATGTTTTTCATTTTATTTCCGACCGTGTGTCAGACCTAATCGGAAAACCAAACAATAGCTTGCCTATCTATGTATACTTTTAAAAGAATTGCTTGTGTATACCTTAAAAAGAAGCTGAGGTTTGCAAGAGGTAAACTAAAAACATATGTTTATACAACGATTCAATACGAACGAATAAATTAATGAAACAGTACTGATGTAATTCGCAACGGCTTCATTTCACGGCGGTGTTTAGGTATTCGGATTATTTTGGATCCGATCGGAAACAGCAGATACCAACGCATGCTAAAAATACCCGAAATAAATTGCCAAGTACGTGACGAAATTAGCTAAACAGGGATCTGTAGATATTACTATAGCTTTCCATTGATAAACGACGCGTGCACAGACCATAAAAATATAATAAAACTTTTAGATGAGACCTAAAAATTGATAAACAATTGCACATAAACATATATAATTGATATCAATGGATAAAATAATTAAGAAAAACACATCATATTTTAATAAAATTAACCTGGATAATCTGAATAAAAATGTCAGTAACTCATTACTACACAATTGAACCCATCTTCCGTACCTACCATTAATAATTACCAATGTGTTGAATATCAATATATGTATTTAAGTAAATTCTGCTCTAAGATGTACTTGCATAGCTCCTGATCGTCATAGCCAATTATATTGACTATAAATAGGCCTAGAAAAACCTGTAGGGTTCTTTAAATTTATCTCTGAATCCAAAGCTCTCCAGAGGAACATGGTTGCGTAAACTTTGAAAATGTCGGGCGAAATATTTCTGTTGCATCACGACCTGACTGCGTGACGTGACGTCAATGATCTGGTTAGTCATGGGACCCATGAGCCAGAAAATGACTGAAAAATTATCATGACTAATTTGACCCAAAAACTTAATGCACTGTGTTGGTCTAGCTAGAAAGATATTGTTAGTAACTACAATAATTTACTGATACAATATTCTAATGATGATTTGTTTGTAATGTTTCGTTCTATTTCTTGTGTCCTGACTAATGCAATTTAGATTATTTTTTATTATCACTTATTTACATAAATAGCTATTGATCAAAAAATTTAAAATTCATTTCTGGATCCCATAAAAACTTTACTAAACTTTCTTATACATATTTTATTTATTTATTTATAGACTATATTGCACAAATCATGGTGTACAAAGGTGGACTTAATGCTAAAAGCATTATTTGCCAGTCAAAACAAGTGAGAGTTTCTTTGCAGTGGATATTGTTTTCGTCACGCAAATCATCTTTTCGCGAAAACATGAGTCCAGATGTTCTACATAAATTGAACTAAACTGTCTGATATTCAATGTTCTTTGACCGGAGAGCAGCGCTGCAACCAAAACCGAATATCATACTGAAATATTATCAGTTAGATACACAGAAAATGTCACAGAAGTGTCTGAAGACGAAAGTCTTCAACCAGTGTGTGTTACCAGTGATGACATACGGATCCGAAACATGGTCTCTTACTATGGGCCTTATAATGAAGCTCAAAATCACACAACGAGCGATGAAAAAGGGCTATGCTGGGTGTTTCTCTACGGGATCGAATCAGAAATGAGGAGATACGTAGAAGAACTAAAGTAACGGACTTAGCCTTGAGAATCAGTAAGCTCAAGTGGCAATGGGCAGGGCACATAGCGCGAAGAACTGATGGCCGTTGGGGCACGAAAGTTCTAGATTGGAGACCCTTCGACCAGAGACGCAGCGTGGGACGTCCACCAACAAGATGGATAGACGACCTTATAAAGATCGCAGGATCAAACTGGATGCAGACCGCTAGTGATCGGTCGCTGTGGAAAGCCGTGGGGGAGGCCTATGTTCAGCAGTGGACGTCCTTTGGCTGATAATGATGATGATGATGATGATGATGAGAGGCAGTGATAGCCAACAAGCAGAATCACTAGATGACTAGTAGTTCTGAATGCACTGTTAAGTGTAACTAAATGTGTAAAGTCTAATCTCAGTAATAATTGCTGAAAACGGTTCCAAACTCATGATGAAAAATGCAAATGCAGAAATACGAGCAATGTGAGGAGCTATCAGCGAAATGCAGTGATTTCCAACCAGCGGTTTGCTATTTTAAAAAAGATCAAGATTGTGAAGACACCATGCATCTGTTTTTTCTTCTTATGTGGTTTTTATTTATTTATTTACGACTATATAACTCGAGAACTGGCGAAGTGTGTAATATATGATATAATAACATATCATATAAAGTTAAAAACAAATACAGTCACATGATATAATTTCGAAACGCATAACAAACGATTGACTTAAAATCATTTATTATAACAACATATAATATAACATTTACGTGATATAATAATTAAAATAAATAAAGTTTATTTAGCATACTAACATTAAGTATATCATTCATTTACGATAACACTCTTTATTATCGACTTTATTGGTATTTACATTGGTCTATTTGACTTTTCTGGGGTGAAACAAGGTTCGGGTCCGCTAGAAATTATTAAATAATCTTAATACGTCATCGCTTACTAGAATTTTTTTCAAACCATAAATTTGTGTGGCTGTGTCCTTTGCGAGTGCATTCATGAAAAAGCGTGGCAAAGGTTGAGGAGCACTGGTCAAAGGTAACCTCAGATTGGCCGCTCCCGCCCACCGGCTGAATCTTGGCACGAGGGCTCTCCGAAAATATGCGTCGCGATAGACGACTTGTGGACACATAAAAAATCACGCCTCTCGCACTCGTATACACGTCCACGCCTATCATATTAGTTGGGGTTCCGTAGCGGAGTTCATAAATCGAGGAGATAGTTATTTACATCACCTCTACGTATTTCTATATCTGAGTGCTGATTTTTCAATAGTCAGATAAGAAATATTCGTCGAACGAACAACAAAATGGCTAATTTGAAAAAGATGTAATTGTCAGCAATCATACGTAAATGTATTTTTTTATAATCTGTCGCTTTGTAATTTATCAGTCTGATAAGTTTTATGTGACCATTGAACAATCGCTCCTTAGTTGAACAACTCTATTTAAAAAAAATGTAATCTATGTACAAAAAGTTGCACGACAACATACATACGATATAGATTTGTCTGCGTTTCCACCAGGTGAGCAGCTCCAGATTCAATTAAATGTATATTTATCATTTAGTTACAGGTTTAAAACAATTGTAAAAACAAGGTTTTCTTTTTGTAATGCGATTGAATGAAAGATATTTAGTTGAATGTGTGCTCACTCAGTCCTCACAAGCGTTCAGCAATATCTTCATACTGAAATAAGTTGGTCGAGTCATTCAGTGTTCTTTTTTTTGTTACAGCTCCATTTAATTGGAGCCTGTAATTTCAGATCGTCAAGTTTCGTATTATAACATTTACTATTAATTTATTGTGCTCACTCCATCCACACGCTATTGTATCTCTATGAACCAACTATAGATTCGCATTCTATCGTTTACATTGTATGAATTGGCTAGAAATAGGACTATTCAGCAAAAAAACAAACCACTATTACTGTGCGTTCATGAGTAAAACGGATGCCTGGTGCTCACTCCGTCCGCCATCGCTAAATACTTAAATATTTTTTGCTAAGTTAACTTAAAAGAAAGAGTGAACATATGATTTTTTAGTACAAAAATACTATAAAATATTCGGCGGTACACAGTTCAATATTACTTTTTACTTTTATAGATATACAAAACTAAATTTTTGGTTTAAATGACATATAATAGGGTGTCTCCACGTGACAATAATAAGAGGACATAAAGTAAGACTGAAAAATGAGACGGTTTAATCCTTAACCAATTTTCGCGCAATTCACCGATGAAATTTTCTTTGTCAAAGAAAAAATATTTTTAAATTTTTCAGAGTCACGATTTCTATTTAATTAGTTTTTGGTCGTGCGATAGTTTTTTACATGTATCTACATTCTTGATTTGATTTTTAGGTAAATAAGTTAAACTCGCAATCGAAACCACACGAAAAAAGTTCGATTGCCACGAGACTCGGCCTCCAGGCCGCGGAAAACTGATGAAGGAAATTAAAAGTTGCATATAGATTTTGGTTTTGGTTAATGCCTTGTTTCATTCCTCATCAACAGAGTCCAGAAAAAATACTAATAACCCTAAAAAATAAATGTGGGAAATAATCCCTGTGCCTGGGTAAGGATTTCCTTTTTTTGTTGCTACATATAACTCTTGTAAAGGTTATTTTGCTGAAGTGTTATGAGTATGCAATACATAGAAATGTCAGGAGAAACACCTAGTATTCAAGAGAAAGTTATTTAATGTTGACATAAACAAGCATAAGTTGTAAAGTTCCCACAAAACGCTTAGCTCCAACGGGCTAAGGTCATATGTTCCCCACATGTTTATTTTTCTTATTTCACAAAGTCCCGCAAGAAATTAACATTTATTTTGAAATTCCAATTAAAAAAACAGAATCTCCAACATACCTAAAAATCGCACGGCGTATCTTCATTCGTTTAGCCATAACCGATAAGAATCACGCACATTGACCGAAAATCACTTGTCAGTTAAAACTCAAATGGCAGTCAGTGTCACACACGATCTAATTCTTAACTTATTTTCTGTCCTAGTTCTTTCCTAATGTCCGTATTTTACCATTCGGCTTTAGAGCTAGTGTTGAAAATGACTATTAAATAGTCAAAAACGGTCATTAACTGTCATAAATGGTAATTCATATTGATTCAGTATTTTTTTTATTACTTTTTCGGTTGTGCGTACGCGATTGGTCGAATTCGGTAGGTCACGTGACTTTCGCGCAGGACCGTGAAACACCGTTCTTTACATCTGATTTCAACCATATTTACAAAAATCAATAAAAAGTGATAATAAGTAATCAAAACTCATTCACACAACGACACAAAATGTGTTTTTCTTGCGAAAACTGAGTCAGGAAATTATATTTACGGTTCATCACATACGGTCAAATTGATTGATATTGACCGTATTTGACCAGTCATGTATGGTTTCTGACAAATGTGACCGGTCAGATCTATATTCAGGTCAGAGATATATTCATTTTACATTTAGTACACAAAACCTCAAAATTTAAACTAAACCCAAACCCCAGCCCAAACAAAGTACATATTAAGAACAAAACCTTTTCCTTCAGGCAAGTAAGCGAGGATGACACGCAGCTAGCGTGAACACGTGAAGTTTAGTCAGCCAAGTCCTGCTGTTTTATCACGTGTAGACACCCTATTCCATGTCCTTCATAGAAAATATGAAACTTTGTTTTACTCTAAAAGTAAAAAGAAATATCAAACTGGGTACTTCCGAATATTTTATAGTATTTTTGCACAAAAAAAAAACATATGTTCACTCATTCTTTTAACTTAACTTAGCACAAAAGATTTAAGTAATTAGCGATGGCGGACGGAGTGAGCACCAAGCATCCGTTTTACTCATGAACGCACAGTAAAAGTGGTTTGTTTTTATGCTGAATAGTCCTATTTCTAGCCAATTCATACAATGTAAACAATGGAATGCGAATCTATAGTTGGTTCATAGAGATACAATAGCGTGTGGATGGAGTGAGCACAATAAATTAATAGTAAATGTTTTAATACGAAACTTGATGATCTGCATTTACAGGCTCCAATTAAATAGAGGTGTAACAAAAAAAGAACACTGAATGACTCGACCAACTTATTTCAGCATGAAGATATAGCTGACCGCTTGTGTGGACTGAGTGAGCACACGTTAAACTAAATATCTTTCATTCAATCACATTACAAAAAGAAAACCTTGTTTTTACAATTATTTTAAACCTTTAACTAAATGATAAATATACATTTAATTAAATCTGGAGCTGCTCACCTGGTGGAAACGCAGACTATAGATTTTCATTCGTGAGATCAGTTACTCGTATAAGCAATCGAAAATCGCATTTTATATAAAGAAGAAGGGAGAAGTTATAAAATTTAATTATATTGTTCATCACTGCCCTTTGAGTTCCACCTGTTTTTCATTCGAAATTCGAAAATTACAGGCCATGTTGACATGACTGATTTACTTCAGTTTACCTACGAAACCCCGTGTTTTTTAGCTCGCGCTTAACCGCACGCGGTTTCAGTGACTGCTTACGTCACTATAGCCAATTAGTTTGTGTGTCTGTCTACTCTACTCGCTTCTCACATGCGTCTGCGCAGCGCTTTGATTCCGTTGCCTTCCCCTCGTAATTGACACGCAATATAATTGAGGAAAACGGAAAAACGCCTTTCATCTTCAATGGATTCGTCCGAGTTGATTCTGATGTGAAGGTCACTTCAACCTTTGAAATGAATCGCTTTGGAAGAGCAAATCTTAAAGTAGCTTACAGTACCGCCACGATGTCAAGGGTTGACGAAAAATAGAGAAAATAATCAGAGCTTTAATTTCAACTTGAATCTGTTTAGGTATTCCTAGTCTTATACATTTGTGGAGGTTACCGCTAATATTATGTATAATGAAGGCAAAACATGCGAACCACTGATGCCTTTACAGATAACTAGCCTTAATGTATGGATCGGAATGCTGGGCTGCTAAGAAGACGGTTGAGAAGCGTATGCATGTAGCACAGATGATAATGTTAAGATGGATGAGTAGGGTTACAAGAATGGACAAGATAAGGAATAAGTATATACGAGGAAGTCTGAAAGTGGCACCGGTAACCGAGAAGATATTGTCCGTCTTGGTTCAGTCATGTTACTAAAAGACTGATGAGTATAAATGTGGACATCTGGAAAGGAGGCCGACCGAAAAAGAGATGGATGGACTGTGCGATAAAAACATACTGCGCCGACCCCAGATGGACTGAGAATGATGATGACCGCTGTGATGTTATATTTAAGAGAGTCATTCCATATTTGTTCGAGTTTGCTTAGTGCTAGGAGGTAGGACTCTGTCTTTGGGGCGCAAAGGAGTATTTTCACTGTAATTAACATGGCATTACTTCCGTCATAATGACAAACACACACAATACCAACTCGACTACCATAGCTTCAGGTAACTCACGTTGTCTTGAAATAAAGCCCTCTGAATGGAAAATTTTATGACACTGTTGTGTTCCGTATTCATTGAACGATTATTGTGGCGATTTCCGATGTTAACTCTACAGCAATAAAAGCCAGATGTGAGTTGCAGATACGAAATAAAATGTGCGTTTTGAAAATAATTTTATTAAAAATCACGTCGACTCGAGCGAGATTTAGTGCTTTTACCGACATAGCGGCCGAGTGTGGATACATTTTGTAATATACAGACATAATTATTATATATAATATTGTGACTGTAGAGTAAAGAAAACGCTAATGTAGTTAAATATATGTAATACATAGGAAGTCCGTTTAGAAGACCCTCTTTAGACCATTATCTCTTTTAGGATTACATGACTCATTATAAAGCACTACAGCATTCAACTATTTAACTTAAACTGTGAAAGAAGCGGTAGGAAAGACCTTTTAGTAGAAATCTCTTACACTTTCACTTTATTTTTAGGTAGCAGGTAAGTCATTAAATTCAACATTCCACACACAATAAAGGACTCGTTAAACAAAACGCATGTAGTTTCTACCACTTTAAGTGCATCTTCTGGTTTATCATCTGGCCCGAAGTGCCGCAACGGACAGACGGACAAAGAGGTAGGCAATATAACGCTCGTAAACAGATTCAGACCCAACAGACGATTTAAAGATGGCAGCCAGTGTAAACAACTTGTTGAATGTGAATTGGCTGCACTTATTCATCTCTTGGAAAGCGAATTAATGTTTTTATAAATCAACTAGCGTTCCCCTGAGACTGCGTCCGCGCGTTTTGAATTTTCCCCCCTCCCCTCTTGTCGCAGCGTGATGTTTTATAGCCTAAAGCCTTCATCGATAAATAAACACTAAAACTATCCAATACGAAACTATTGCGTCTTATCGGTCCAGTAGTTCCTGAGATTAGCGCGTTCAAACAAACTCTTCAGCTTCATAATAATACTACCGGTCCTCCGCGGTGTCGCCGCCTAAATTTCGGATTTCCCATATAATATTTTATCGCAAAATACATAATTATCATTGGAAGTAAGGGGCCAGAAACAATAGCGCAAGCGCGTGTTGTACTTCAGCTGCGAGCATTATTTGGTGCGGAGTTATTTTTGAAACTGATATATTCTAGATATTTATTGAAATAAAATAATGTAAAGGGCAATTTGCTTCAAAATTAATGCTTGTGATGATAAATATGTTTATTTTGACAAGAAAAATACCCGTGTGCATCAAAACAACTTTAAAAGTAGTACATTATTTTTATGTCGCGGATTTTATTGTAGAACTTTTAAAGCGGAACAATCACGTCATATAAGACTTTTATGTATCTTAAACGGTTAATGCTGTACCCCCCAGTTTTGCAACATTACATGACATTACAATGTCTGTAATTATATAATACTGTAAAAAATTATTACAATGCATGAAAATAAACATCACATCATAATAATGCACATAGGTAGTACTATCCCTCATGATTAAAACCAAAGAATTTCTTTTGAGTGAGTTCTTTCCGTATCTCGTTTTTGTCTTTGATCAGCTAGCTAGGTTCAATAGAAAATCAATTTATATTTATTCGTCTTCAAAAAATGACTAAAAATCTTAAAATAACGCATGCGTCTTCTTTTTAGAATAAACAATTTGTGGAGTCGGTGCATGCTTAAGTTTACCAACAGCCAACAGTCTACGCACAGTAACAGTCTTAGTAAGTTTTTGAAGGGCGGTATTTTTTTTTTGTTATTCCTTAAATCTCAAAACTACTAAACTGATTTTGATAAATCTTACACTGTACTCTAAGTTTAAATATCTTCTGTCTAGTGAACAAAAAAACATCTCACTATGACTTCTCGTTTTCGAGAAATCTGTTGTACAGTACAAATATACATACCTACACTTACGAAATTTAGCACACGTGTTTGGAAACCTTACAAGATAAACATTCATAAATATTATACAGTTATATGAAAGATATTATAAAATTTCCCCCTTTTTTTGAAGTCGGTAAAAACAACGAACTAATGTATGTTTGCATTAAAATCTCTTGATATGAAAATTAAAACAGTCAATGTCCGATGCGCGAACGCAGCGTCTGGCGCAGTGTCGCCCCCGCGCGGCTAAATGGGGAACTCCTCATAAGGGCAGTTCGTCACCTCTGACTCACTGGGCTATGCGCTAACTTCGCGAGCGAACCTATTTCTGTAACATTAATTTATGTGGTTAGCAACGTGCTAAGGAATGAAATACGGTACTAGCAGAAGTGTTCCCATAAATATACTTTTTTGTAGGCTTTGGTTTAATCTTGAAATGAAATGTAATATTAGTTTGATAAAACGCAATAGGTTGTAGTGTTATCTTTAAGTATTATTTATATTCATTTCATAATAACTGTATGTTTTACCAAAAATAAAAATAAAGGCTATGATTAGAGCATTTTCAAGAAAAGAGTGAATAGACTGTTTCAAGTCAGAAATGATCTATTCTATCTTATCAGTCATATCCCCACAAACCATCACGTAAGAATTTAACCCTGTTTAAGTATTACATTCTTTATTTAATTCCTTTTAAAAAGCACTTTGGTTCTAAAAGTAAGTTAAGTATATCATTATCAATTAAAGAATGTAATACTAAAACAGGGTGTCGTAGTAAGCAGTGTCTGCTTTCGTAGCATCGTAGCATTCGTAGCAAAGGTCCGGATCGCTATTAGTGATAGCGATCCGGACCTTAGCAAGCGCATATGCATATTACCGGAAACGTAACATTTGTATTTCATGACATGAACCTCTGCAATTATCCGTTATAGCTCTTATTTCATCATAGGATATATATATACAGGGTGTTGTTTTGGTCAGCGACGAGCGACTCAGGGGTGGCTGTACAAACTATAGTGATGCCAAAAAAAATGTAAAAATATATATATTTTTCGAAATGGAAAAAACACACAAAATCATTTTTTATGCGATACAGCGATCGAGTTAAAACTACTAACACCAGGTATTCTCTTCGTTGCTTACTAGCTGCGGCGTAGTATTTCGTAGATAAGCGCTAGCCACGCGCTAGGGTTTTCCCATTAGTTTTGTATTTTTTTTAATGTTGTGAAGCGGTTTTTTTGTATAAAACTTGCTCAGAATTAAAAAAAAATGCTTTTTTTTAGAATAAGCATAACTCATATTATCGTCCCTGAGTTGGATGACACTGACCAAAACAACACCCTGTATATGAATAAGTAACGATGTACTGACTCATACGGACGGTAGAATCAAAGTTGTCAAAGGGACGTAAATACGCGATGACAGCGCGACAGTTGGAACTGTTGGAAGTGCCGTCACTCACGCGTGATTCATTCTATAAGTAGGTAAACTAAAAACAAAATAAACTCAGTTTTTCTTTGCTAGTCCAATAATGTAAACAATCGTTTTATAACTTTTAAAGTAATATCAGTGAATAAAATTAATAAACTATTTGATTAAAAAAGATATCGGTATTTAAGGATGAGTTACCAGTGTTGGTTGTGAGTTAAGTGTTTATTTATTTAAAACTTCATGCACAAAATATAAAATTGTATATATGGCGGACATAATGCCAAAATCATTCTCTACCAGTCAACATAGGTCAGAACAGAGAAAAATATATACAAGCGGTGCAAGTAAAGTTATAGAAGCAAGAAAAGAGAAGAGAATAGCGAATATAGCGATAAAGATAACTGTAATACGATGATTAACATACATACTGCCTTTTACTTCTACGTATACGATTATATAAAAATAAATAAATATGTTTTTATAATATAAACATACACATCATTTAAATATACATAATATAGTACACATAGATAAATTAATGTCAATGAGTCGGGTCAGTGAGTTCGTCTCTGTAAAGTGTTCGCAATGCCATCTTGAAAGTAAATCTCGATTTATCTTATTTTAAAATTAATTATTTCGTTACAACGGAATGTCAAGATTGTTAACAATATTTGACTAGCAAGGCAAAACGGATTTTACAATATCATTGACTAAAAAGCGACAGCAAACTTCACCTTTGATTACACGGCTTGTCTGATCGATCTACGACTAATACAGGGAATACAGTGCTTTAGGTTACATTAGTTGTATGCAATGCTTACTAATCAGAAACTTGGTATCAGCTAAAGAGCTCATGCATGAGAGGATAATGCAGAATGTGGGCTAGCTGCTCACGTTCTCAATTTTCCAGTGATGTAAAAGCTAGCCGTAAATTAAGTCGAAATACAAAAAAGGACTCGCGCACTGAGGGTTCCGTGCCAACTTTAACTAAATTAGAGGTCAACTTACTTCCACTTAGCCAAAATACCACCATATTTTATTGACAGCAAAAATAACTGCTTATCATAGCATTTGTTTGAAGGACAAAGTTATATTTGTGGTTGTTGAAAATGTGCTATACCTCAAAAAGTACTAGTTCGATCTCGTTCAAACCAACGTTTTTGTTGAAAGTATTTGTTAAGGGGCTAGCCGGATTTTTAACGCGCACCTAGTGTGCGCGTCACTTTAGTAGAAGAGTCATAACTCGTTAAATAAAAGACCAATCTTAAATATGATTGATACGATTGTAGCTCTGATTATATGGTTTAGATACAATGTGCAAGTTCAATAAAACAGAGTTATCTGCAGTTACAGTTAGAAAAATTGCCAAAGTGGCCATATTTAGCAGTTTTTCTAACTCTAACTACAGTAAACTACTTTAGAAACAATGTAAACGTACTAAATAAACCATAGAATCTGTACTACAATCGTGTCTACCAGATTTTTGATTGTTTTCGTATTTAAGGAGTAATAATTATTTTAAATAGAGTGGCGCTAGTATGCGCGTCAATAATTCGGGTAGCCCCTTTTAAGATCTACATCATCTATTTTTTTCAAAATGTTTACTAGCTTCGTTAAAAAGTAAGAGGGGGGACGCTCATTTTACCACTTTGGAAGCATCTACGAGTATCTTACAAACGTTTGACTTGCAGATAAAATAGTTTAAGAAACCTCGATGACATTTTAAGATACATATCCATAGACACAAACATTCATAGGTTTGAGCAAACATTTTCTATTTTGTTTTAGTTTAATGTATGGGAGCCCCCTCAAATGTCATTGTTTTTATTTTTTGCAAGGAAATCGTAAAGCGGTTGGCAAGATACACCTACATACTTAGTTTCATCTATATAATGCTATATATATTCAGAATAAACGGGCTGTATATACGGTTGGACAGACAGACAGACAAACAGATTTGATAGAAAGAACTTAAATTTTATCCACCGGAAAATTAATTTACAATTAAAGTTTAATAGTATACTTAGGCCGAAATGGCACAGCTTAGCATTGGTGAAACTATAAGAGTTTCGTTTTTTTGCCATTCAGCTACGGAACCCTAAATGATGAGAAATAGAAAGTAACCAACTCATTTTTCCAGATTATAAACAAGTAAATTTGTTGACGTCTGCGGGCGTCGTCATTCGTGAGTCATTTACTAAAATCATGTGCCGACTAGCACCGTCAAAGTGGTTTGTGTAGCTAACTAATGAACGACGAGTGACAACTTGAAATTCTGTCGAAATAAGGAATGGGTACATAAAATTGATACTGAATACTACCAGAAAAATACCCGCCTTCGAAATACTGACTAAAAAGCTTAAAATAATGCATTCGTTTTCTATTTAGGTGAAACAAATTCTTTTGCAGTCGGTGCATAAAGTGTGTAGCCTGTTGCTGACGTCATGCACCGACTTCAAAATAATTAGTTAGTTATTACTCATATCCAAAAACTTCTGGACTGATTGTAGTAAAACTTCCACTGTGCCTTAAGTTGAATTATAATGATACTACAGGGTTCGACGACGAATGGCTAGTAACAAACCCACTGCGCAGGACACACGAGTATTATAGTGCAAAAGCAAACACAGGTGCGCTCTCATATGTCCGATGAGACAGCAATCTGACACGACCGGGGAAAATTCAGGCGCAGGCCCAACGGCTTTATGTGCTTTTCCAAGACACGAGGGTGAAACACCGTCAACTTCCAAACTCCAGGCTACCCTAAGAAATTCTGAACAGAAAAACCCACCTGGGACCTCGGTCGCAGCCGTCGCTTTAAAGTGCGACCTCCTTAACGTTGCGCCACTGAGGCAGTTGTCTGTTGAACTAAGTATACCTAATTGAACTAAAAAATAATCATTTCGCTCTAACTTCATGTTTTTGAGAAATCCGGAGACAAACATTCATACATACACTTACGAAATTTTGCAATTAACTAGTTAGGAAGCTTTATAAGATCAACATACTAAAATGTTTTTACATTATTCACATTTTTTGAAGTCGGGTAAAACAAGTAAATGTTGACTGACAAGTATTCTTGAGCGCTTCTTGACAAGCTTAAAGGACATCATTTTTTTGGGCCTAAAATACATGAATATTTAACAGGGTCATATTTAGTTGTGGATTACTTATAAACTTAAATACTTTCATTTAACATTATTTTTAGATTTTTTAACACGCCCGTTTTCTTTTTGAAAACATTTTGTTATTCTTGAAAATGCGTCGAACAGAACGTTGATTTATACCGCTTTTGACATTTGATTTGCTGACACTGACATATGACAGATGTCAATATTTATGAAGAAGTGGATGGAACCAAACCAGCGTTTTGTTCGTCGAATTTAAAAAAAAATAAAGAGTAAAAATCTTTGTTTTAGGATAAGTATCAAGCTGATTGTAAAGTGGGTATTTTCTCTTTTTGGATTTTTAATGTAATTTAAGTATCTTAGTATTCGTTTTCTCAAAAATAAACAAAATAAAATGTTTCTATAACTGTAAACAAAACGAACTTACTGCGGACAGTGTTGCAACTCTCTGCTGTACATGCCAGTAACAAAAGACTTAGATTGAAAATAAAAACAAAACCCATATCGACAAATTAACAAAAATGTGTGTTTTTTGTTTGTATGAATTTATTCTTTCATTTGGTGTATCATTTGTTTCTGTTAGTTAGAATTGTATTTTAAGCCCAACTCCCATACAAAAAAAATATTGTCCGTTTGTATTGACATAATTTTATGTTATGGTAATGGTTATATGAATACTGTAAGCTATCCAGTGTTTTGGAAAGTGAACTTATAATTAGAAAAAAGAGAACGTGAGATTCTGTCGATATAAGTTATTTTTGATTCAATTAATATTGATATATGTTTCAAGGAAATCTAAAAACAAGTGACTATTAACGCTGTCAAGTTTTTTTTTAACAATGTGTGACGATTTTTAATACGTAAATTGCAACATTTGAAACAGTCTTAATGATCTATAGACGATTTCAGAGGGAAAATAAATGTTTTATTTGTTATTATTTAGTTGCTAACTGCCTCAGTTCAAAGTGTTTTGATAACTCTATTTGTTTAATGACAGCGCTTTAATGAATGGTATCTATCATTTGGTGCAAGTTATAATTACCATATATTGTATATTATTATCATTTGGTACGACAACGCGTTTGGTTTGGTGTAGTTGTTAGAGCTCCTGACTACTATGCTGGTCGTAGCGACGCGGGTTCGAATCCCCCGAGGGGTACATGTTTGTGTGATGAGCACGAACATTTGTACCTAAGACATGGATTTTGATATGCACTTAAGTATAATGAGGAGGGCGTTTCCCCGTTGTCTGGCATTCGTAACACAAGGAAGAAAATTCCTTACTTCGAAACCTCGACAGTGGCTGTGTTTTCTGCCGCATAATTATTCATTTATAAAAAAAGACGTGAAATCACCACATTTATTTTCCTCAATTGCAATGTTTCTTTACAACTAGACTAGAATTGAATTCGAATGATACGTAGAAACGCGTGCAACGAGGCAACGAGTGATTGTTTACAAAATAAAAGAATGTCAAGGATAGAGAACCTACTTATAGTATTGTTATACAGAGCTAGTTCCTAATTTACTAGATGATCGACATTCCGTTTACAAGAGCGGGGCATATGATGGACAGCGGCAATAGCACAACCGAAATTGAACAGCCTAGTCATCATTCAAATGGCGACCAGTGATGTCAAACGATCGTTAACAAGCTTACTGTGACTGAAGGTAATGGCTTTTGGTTATCCCCTGTTGCTGGAAAACTTATTTACTAATCTGGCGATTATAAGAATTCGCAAAAAGAAGCTTTACGTATTACTATTGAATTCCTGTAAGTTATTCCAGTTTCAAATGGTCGTTCGTTATTTTTTGATACAACAATAGATAAATCCTCCTAATATACATATAATTAATTTGATTTTATCTACCATTACCATCAGTACTGTCAATAAGTAAAAACGTTTTACCAACCGGTTAATTTTTATACCAAATCAATCTGTAATCGATTTTAACGCATAGCCGGCCCACTGTGTGGTTTTGTCGCGACATTCCAATTTCAACTTTCTGATTTCATTCGTCTATTGTTAGCTGTCACGTGAAATGGCCTGCTCAATGGCTCAACAAGGTGGCTGTTTCCACACATGCTATTTGAGTCTAACATTAACACTGGTGGTTCTATTTGTGGCTGTCGACTCTGTTTACAGAGATCTATTTGATTTAGTGCGAAATCTACAAGCCAGCTACTGGTCAATGAAAACTGTATTCAAATTCTATAAATACTAGCTTTTTGCTCGCGGCGAATATACCACATATGCAATATGTGGTTTTGTACTTTAATAAAATGTAGATAGAATATTCAAGTTTTTGAAGTGAAAACTTCTTTAGCGGCGTTGAGCACTTTTGTGGGATGGGGGAAAAATGTGAAACTCGCGTCAGGACACGTGGGCTGATCGAAAAACCGTAAGACGGTTGGCGAAATGGATGTAAGTTGATTTTTCTGAGAGATAAACTTTTTAATGTAATTTAATATAATATAAATTGTGATGTTTGTGTACGATAGCGCAATAAATAAATATTGTATTCTATAAAAATATATTATTATTATTATTATTATTATTATTATTATTATTATTATTATTATTATTATTATTATTATTATTATTATTATTGTATTACTATTATTATTTTCAGATATTTTTACCAAAGGTTTTCTAACTATTATGCGGGTATTAACCAAGCATGTCTGATGATAAGAATTTTCTGGTAATTCGACAAGTATTTAAGATGACTGCTTTTTGTAAGAGGTTTGCTACTTTTGTGGGGATGTTTAGAAGTTCGAGGTTTCTATTCAAAGTTTTAGGTATCACTCCTGTGGACGATATGACTATGGGCACTATGTAAACTGTTGTTGCTTTCCATTGAGTTTTCAATTCAATGGCAAGATCGTGGTATTTAGTCACTTTTTCAGAAATTGTAGATATTACATTGTGAGTATTCGGTATGGCAATATCAATAAGGTATACGGTTTTATCTGCTTTATTATGTATTGTAATGTCGGGTCGATTGTATTATTAATATTATTATTATTATTGTATTCTATCACAAAAATGATAGTACTTTTATATTGATAATAAGAGCAATTCATTTAAAATTATTCCCTAACTATTCCAAAAAATCAAAAATGCACAATGCAATGCAAAAAAATCAAAAAAACACAAACAATGAAAAAAATGGAAGATTGTTTTGCAATTTAAATGTATGGTTAAAAGAAATGAAGGAGGAGAAAAGAAAAAAGTTTAAACATGGAAAGTTTGGTAGTAGCACAGAAGATATATTAGAAATGGTAGCAGTAAAGATATTTATGTAGCAATCATGTCCCAAACTGAAAAAAAAATAACTCGGTTCGAAAAGCGCAGTACCCAAACCTGTCGTAAAAACTAAGGTGGCAATGGATTATTTTCTTCCAGATGGCATATTTCTTCCATACGACTCATACACTGTGCGCCGCATCTAAAAATAAGATGTTTGGAGAGATCTCCGCTAATGCAGAACCAAATCCCGACATTAATTTAGATTAGCACTAAAAGCACTGAAAACTAACCTTGTCATTCAAAATTGGCCTTCGGTTTTCCCGAGATAGATAACATGAAGAGTAATACTTGGAAACGTTAGCCAATCAATGTTAGTAACACAGAATATATTGGTATTAATTTTGTACCTACTTTTCCTGAGTCACTAGGAAATACCAATTGCATATCGATACGATTCTTTATATATATTTCTTCGATGCAGTAAGTTTAGTGTAGAGACCCCTGCGCTTTGCACGGCGGCTTAGAATCATTTTCGAAAATATGATTATTTATAAGTAAAAATAGGTGTGTTCCATTTTCATAATTTCCCTCAATTTTCCTCCTTTTTTGCGAGCCAATTCAAAGTATCGTATCTGACTGAAAAATGAATCTGCGCCGAGAACATTTTAGACCTATGATTTTTCACGATTTCAAGTGTCGCATGAAACCAGAAGAATCGTTAGATAGACTTCAAATGACATTTATGGATGATGATGAATGTATCGTTGGTATAACGAATTCAAGCACGAAAATGTGAAATATTTAATCCAAGATAATAGGCGAATTACGTATCAGGACATTAAGCACATATTGAAAAATGGATCGAGAAGCGATCACGAGATTCTACATGGGTATCTTCGCGTGAAGAGGATAGTATTACGCTAGGTGCCGTACTACCTCAACGACTCTCAGAAGCAAGCCTGGGTGGAATGGAGCCGTGATATGCTGAACAAGTTAGAAGCAGGTTCGTCTCGGCGTGTTTACGTTACACTTTACAGGTGATGAGTCCTGGATTTATCAATACGATCCGAAACCAAGCGCATGTTGACAGTTTAGGTGTTTCAAAATGAACCAACGCCTACCAAAGTGAAGCAATCTCGGAGCTGGGGGAAGATTTTGATCGACAGCTTTTTTAATTGGACTGGGTATTTGGTGTCGACTCCCTTACGAAATCAAAGAAGCATCAACGCTGATTGAATGGTATACTACTAAATGATTACCAGAAATTTATCTGTTTTAACTAACAAGCGACCAAACACTGGGCTCCGCGGTGTGCTGTGTTGTGTGCAAATTACTGCTTTACCACGGCAATGCGCCCGCACACATCGCGCTCACAACGAAGGACTTCCTAGACAGCACGCCAGTCAAACTCCTGGGTCATCCTCCTTACAGCCCTGATTTAGCACCGTGTGACTTCTTTTTATTTCTAAAAATAAAAAATCATCATAAAGGGATATAACTTTCGTCGCAGGAAGATGCGCTGGCTGCGTTCGAGCAGGCCGTAAGCGAGGTGTCTGCGGCGGACTGGAAAAAGTGTTTTGAAGACTGGTTCAGACGCATGAATCTTTGTATAGAGGCTGGTGGAGAGTACTTTGAAAATATTTAATAAAAATATATGTACCTTAGAACTATTTTTCCCACGTATAGGTCTACGTCTACAGTCTGCTATAAAATCCACCTTAGATGGGTCTCAACCTTGCGTCCCAACTTAACTCAAATCAACATTCGCAACTGTACATAAATCTCTTACAGGTTAAAAAATAACCAGTATTCCTTACATGTTGTAAATATAAACTCTTCAACGATTAACTAATTTGTTTACTTTACCCAAATGTTTAAGAAAACCGCTTGAATATAAATAGCTGCTACAAAAATAACTGTTGCACGATGTATCTGTATCGGGTTTAAAAATAGATTTTTTATTATACTCGATATAAGACTGGCATAATAAAACAATGCTATTGAGATTTATGTTCTAATACATATCGTATTTTTACAGCAATATCAAGGCGTAACGAGCGAAATTGATTTTGATAGTGGACTATTGAGTATCGGCGCTGTCTAAAATGTATCCGACTTTTAGAGATCACAACCACACACTCTTTTAGTATATTTCATATCTCCTCATAGAGAATTATTAAAGAAACGGATGGGGAGACTCCATAATCTAGTCTCAAAATATTGCTGGTCATAAAATTGTATTTTTATAATTATCGTCGGAGTACCTTTTATAAATAAATAAAAGTCCGTATAAAAAAGAAGCCTTTACAGAAATGTTTCAGCAGGCCTATTATGTGGTGGATGGTTTTCTAGATTAGATGCAGATGTGGTAACAGATTTCTCTAATTGGCAGTAAGTAAGTAGTTGCATCCCCCAATACAAAAAAATGCTAATAATAATGTGGGTACTTAAATTTTCTTAATTTGTGCAAGTAAATCGTGCACACCCCTCACGGAGGAAAAGAAAAAAACAAACTTATGTGGACCATTGTCCGAAACATATTTTGAGTCTTAATTATGGTCGAGCGTTTGAATGCACTCACTAGAAGAAACTACCGCCTTGATGTGATCATATAAAAAACTGATCCCAGCAATGAGAAGTTGCATAGTTCTTGGACAGAGCTCACAACTGGACACTTAAACCGGGCGAAGGTCTTTCTCAACCCGGTGCTCGTGAAATGGGTTTATGGGCGGCACTAAACGAGCATGCAGCTGTTGAGGTGCTGCCTTAGTGTCAGCGATAACTGAAAAAATGCTGAGTAAAAACTAAGAAAGGAAAACGCGCAATAATGTCAAAGATCTAACAGTACCGGAAAGATGAGGATATGTACGCAGGCAAAGTTTGATGAGAAATGATAATCTAAAGATTTTACGATCAGTAGTTCAATTCAACAACAAACAGTAAGTAACTAATGATACCTACTCGTAGTGCTTTTGAAAACATTGTTCAACGTATATCTAGCAATAGCAAAGTAATTTCTCCTGTCTGTTCTCCTAATAGGTTCAGGTTTTTAGTAACTTAAAAGGAGGTTCTTAAGCCCTGTAATATTATACTGTCAAAATGAATACCAATCTGAATTCGAAATGATGGAGCAGACAGTGATTTTGTATTACCGGCTCCTTTTTGGTCCATTCACTTCACAATGTAGTAACTTGATCGTATTGAGCACAACTTAAGGAAGCTAAAAAGAAGTAAGCTCTTGGAGAACAAGGAATGCCTTGACCAAATGTGTGATCTCATTTATTAAGATCGTGATCATTAAGCTACACATTTAACGCTAAGATTCTTTTCTTGTGTTATGTTAAAGTGGCTTGTCATTTCAATGCCTTCTCTGCCTAAAAAGAGTCACTTATTTAAATGAGAGTAGAATGTTTGAAATTCACGCTGGCACTGCGACCACGCTTACCCCACTTGAGCGAAACATCCTTTGACGTCAGCTGTTTGTTCACCGTCTGCAGCGAGCAGACTGCGCCCATGAAAGATGCTCACGTTTCTTTCAACATATACACGTGGTAGACACAGTTAAATGGCCAGGTCTTGACATAGCCCTGCCAATTGGGAGAGTCAACTCTGTAGTGCTACTTTTTAATTAGCTGAAGGATTTTTTGCTTTTAGTGCTTATATTTAATGTTAATTTGATGGAATATATCTGCAAACATTGCTTATTTAGTCGGACTTTGCTAATATGTAAAATGTTTTACATAAAAGAATGTTTGAGCACTTTATTTGAATACTTTTGACCGTGTAGCTCATTCTACTTTCTGACATTCTATATCAATCTTGGACATATTACCCGTAGTTATAGTTACGTTATTTTATCATTAAACCTCATGAGAGCATTCTTAATATAAGTAAACTCAAATCTCCAACTAATGTACCTAGTTATTCCCGCTAATTTAACACTTGCTACAAACAATGCAATCTCGATTCGAGCAGACCATCAAAAGGGGCGTAAAGATAAATACGGATACAAACAGCTGTCGTATAAATAGCGGTCGCGTGTGATCGTACGCGGCGCGATTAGCGCTGGCCATGCGCGCGCGCAGCTCAAAGTTGCGCCCGTCAACTGAACGATTTGTAAGAGTTCGGAGTACAATTAACGGATTAACTACTAGGTTTACCTTCTTTCTTGTTTTTGCCTTAAATACAAGGTATTAACTCTTTGCAATGTGTTACTAAAATAGCCCTAAAGCTTGTTGTAGCTGACAGGTAAAATATGATTTGCAGGAGCGTATATTCAAGATTCATTTTATGTACATTAAAATATGGTACATTAAGGTTACAATTACAATGAAATTAAGTAACAGCATATTTTGCCATAAACATAGCATGTTAAAATAATTAATAATTAATGTCAATTTACCAATTTCACAATTATTCACCCTAAAAACTCCTTTTACTTTAAAGACTTACTGCAGACTACAATAATTCTTATCGATTAACCATACGTATAATGTTGTCGGGAATGGACTGTGTGTTGATATTCTTTTATATATTTTAATACACATATTTAGACAGTTTTTTTTATAGGAGAATGCCCTGTCACTAAGTAAACATTTTACTAACTACTTTTTGCCAAAAAACTATAACCATGTGTAGCAAAATTGTTGTTCGCCTTGCAAACATCCCTCCACTAATTCGCAATTAATCCGCATAAAGGATTATACAGGATGTTGTTTTGGTCAGTGACTTCCAACTCAGGGATGATAATATGAGTTATGCTTATTCTAAAAAAAAACTTTTTAAATGCTGAGCAAGTTTTATACAAGAAAACCGCTTCACAACATTCAATAAAATTACAAAACGCATGGGAAAACTCGCACCCTAGCGTGTAGGTAGCACTTATCTACGAAATACTACGCCGTAGCTAGTAAGCTACGAAGGAGCTACCTGGTGTTGGTGGTTTTGACTCGATCGCTGTACCGGATTAAAAAAATGATTTTGTGGGTTTTTCCATTTCAAAAAAAAAATTTTTTTTGGCATCAGTATCGTTTGTACAGGCACCCCTGAGTCGCTCGTCGCTGACCAAAACAACACCCTGTGTATTTATAGCACCTCATACTTAAAGTGAAGCTTGCTCAGCAGCGAAATCTTTATATGCCAACTTTACTTTTTTGTACAGTATGTGTAAATAGCAAAGGCATTAATATCAAGTCTCCTATCAATTTATTAAGCTCTATTCTAAATCATGCTTATAATAGAACCCTTCGGAATTCCGCCTTGACATGAAAATATTTCTTTGTTACGGCTCGCCAAATAAACAAATAACCTTCGCGGGGACAGATTGAAGTGGCACCGTTATGCGTCACTAAAATTAATTCATAACGCTATTTTCAATGTTAGAATACTTCATGACATTTACTGGGCTCCAATATACGAATACCTAGACTTACTACATGTTCAGGGTCGGGAATATAATCTAATGTAAGTTTGCGTAAGGGATTCGATTGCTGCAGCATTTAATCTAACCCACATCATCCCACTGCTATGAAAAATACTCCTCCTACACTTTCTATTGGTATCTTTCAGCGGTCGAAAACTCCTAAGCTCTTGCGAAGCTGAAAAATTCGTCACAACATCTCTTCTTAGGCCTACCCCTTCGTCGGTAGGCGACAATTTGGACCCATCTATTCAACATACATATTGATCCTAATTTGAAGACCCGGCCTATCTATATAGCAGAAATATCTTAAAAACTTGCCATTGCTGTTACATATCAACTAAATACTTTAATTGATAAAACGCTTTATAAAAAAAAACATGTACAAGGCACATCATATGATGTGCTTTTTTAACAGCCATTCCGACTTTCTCCGATATACTTGCTCATACATACATTTACCTGCAAGGTTCTTTAATACCTATGGTGCTAGGACGCATTATCAGACATTATACTTAGAATAGACGCACTATCAGAACAAGTGGTGGGTGTGGTGCTCGTAGCGCAGCGGTAGCAGCGCTTTGGTAGTGATACCGAAGTGAAGCAACCTACGGCGCGGTCGTGTTTGGATGGGTGACCATTCCGACCATATAAGTGACGTACATCACGAGCATCTCCGTGCTTCGGAAGGCACGTTAAGCCGTTGGTCCCGGCTAATATCGGTTGATATTAGTCGTTAAGTCTAGTCAGAGGCCTTATGGGCGGCTTGATAAAATCTGACAGCAGGGTTAGTCGCTTGCCTTGCAAACACCCCTCCACCAACCCGCACTGAGCCAGCGTGGTGGAGTATGGCACAAAACTACCTCATAGTTGAGGTAAGGCCTTTGCCCAGCAGTGGGATGTTACAGGCTATCTTTATTTATCAGAACAAGTAAATCTGTTCAAGAAATTAATAAATGTGCGCCAGACAACACACCTTGCGTTACGAATACCATACAACGATTATGGCGCTCTTCCCACAAATACTTAAATTCATATTAAACATCCATGACTCAGGTACAAATTTTCGTGCTCATCACACAAACATTTGCCCTTTGCGGGATTCGAACTTGCGACGGCTGGCGTAATAGTCAGGGGCACATACTGGTAGACAATGCGTCAGCAACATAGGTCCTAGTAGAAATACGCAACATCGTTCCACTACAATGAGTCAATGGCTAGATTGCCAAGACAGTGCGATGACGAGTCCATCATTACGAAATACTTGTAATATGTCATCGTCAACATTCAGGGATGGCTGATATTCCGATCAAAAACTACATTTCTGAAAACTTTCAGAGTGTCTAAAACCCCTTTAAATCTTTCATTAAAATGAGGCATGCTTACCTTAAGAATTTAATATCTACCATGGCCATGGATAGATACCTGTTCACTCCAAGCAAAGTTAGTTGATTGTAATAACAAAACAATTTGGACAGGTCTCTTATTTACAAAAGTGCTACCCCCATGCTGTTAAATGCAAAGGAAGTGTACATGTAGAACGCTTACTTGCCGCTATGAAAAGTTGATTGGTAATAGACGGATGAATGTGAAACTTACAGAAAATGGAGTGGAGTCCCTATTGTAGCTCAAATATTCGATGCATTTCATAAGTTGTTAAACCATGACAGCAGAATTTGAGTTTGTCCACATGTAATGTAATGACACACATTTATCTACCACCCCTTACAAATACAGGAAAAATTCTTACGTCACCGTTGCGTCACGCGGTGACACGGCGCGGGCGCATCGCATTGGTGCTATTTGCGTCCCGCTCACACACTGCTTCGTAGAACGCTATTTTCGCAGACCTCTTTCCTTGACGGAAATATTGTCAAGTTCAATCCCTTTCGAGGAAGTGCTGGGAGCGGCTGGTGACAATGCCTGTTGTTTCAACAGGTCAACAGCCCCGGGAAAAACGGTGACATTTTCAGCTGTTTGCTCTACTTTTTTAATGACTCGTGACTAACTTCTGTATAGATAACTGCGTAATGATAATTAAAGAAGAAGAACCAATAAAAGACATATGATGTTTAAAATTGTCGCTGAAATTCAAAGAAACATTACTTGTATTACTGTTTAGACCTACGGTTGACTAGTAGATGAAGTTTAAATTATCATTACGTAAGCTAGAGCTTTTTCATCTTTTCTGGATAGCAGATTACTCTTAAGATGCTCCCATTATTGGACCATGCTGAAAGCATTCTCTACCAGTCAAACCTTTAGGTCATGCAGAAAGGTGTCAACGGGTGCAGTGAAAAGCTTCTAAAGAAAAAAGGAACATAGTAACAATAAATAATCCTATTATCCTATAATAATAAATATTCATATTATAATATAAATAGATAAACCTACATTTAAGTGTTTTTAATTCGTTTTTAATTTATATAATCTAATTTATTTTTGTGTGTCAAATAAATAAAAATTCAATTCAATTTAATTTACATATCGCCAAAGGCACATCATCAGTAAACCCTTCTATGACCTGACGGACGCGGACGGAGGATCTTCTAACGATTGTGACACAAAATGTTATATATGAAACTCCTGCAACGCATACCTATCAAATTTATAGCGTGATCACCTTGGATCGAGATCAACTCGGGACCCACTCACGACAAGCGGCGCATGCGCTGTCACTTGCGTTTTAATACATAGATCAAACTGAACCAAACTTCTAAGTAGTCACAGTCAGCAATTTTTAGCAGACAATGTGACCAAATGATTCTGAACAGATAAATAAATAAATAAATAATCCAGCTAAACGCTCTACCAATTGAGCTACCGTGCTATCGGTCCGAATTCATCTTGGAGATTGATAACGCGTCGCTATCTAATCGTTTAGAATGTTTTGACACTCACAGTGTCATATTTTATATTCATAAAGATGAAATAAGAAACCAAAAACATGCGCACGGGCGGGACTCGAACCAGCAACTTCTTGGCCGGTCGATACAGCCGCGATGCAGAAGCTGGAAATGGTCAAACTATGTGCTGAATTTTAGCGACTGCATCGATACTAACGTGCGTTAGCATCAATGCAATCGCGCTTCTGCATCGATGCTAACGCGCGACTGCATCTATGATAAATTCAATCTGTTCATTGCGTGAGTCGCGATGCTGTAGCGCGTTTTATATATCGCGCAGTATAGCGCGAAAATAAATGTCGCAGTGTGTTAGGGATCTTAGGGGTAATAAAAGCTGCTGATGCTTTTATTTCTTGTCTAGTTGTACCCTGTTTTACGATGCACCGTTCACTGACCACCACGTCACATGCTAAATGCAGCAAAGTTAATATGCAAGCAGATTTACACTCATAGGCAGTGCCAGCATGGCCGATTGTTTGGCGCGTATAGACTCAACGGAATTGTATAATTAAACAAGCACCCGATGACTTCATGTTATTGTTTCGTGTGCGCGTAATCTGCCCGTTAATGTCGGCGCTACCTAATGTGAGAACGTATGCTGTTATAATTGAAAGTGTGGAACAAGCACGGGTGAAGTCAAACAAACATACAGTAACTAGGAAGCGCGAACTTTCTAACACTTTAACGAAAGTTAAAAGCTGTCAAACTCCATAGATAATGTCCTTGTCATATAAGGATAAGGAATATTCATCAAATACAACACAATAAAAATAATTTGAAAATATTATCTATTTTTGGGAATCATTTATAGTCTGTTTCTTTTTGCTTGTCGAATATTGTAAACAATTTTGTCATTTATTTTTACCAAAATAATTTATTTTTAAATGAGATAAACACAAAATTTTCCAACTAACATAGGAAATGCATCGTTTAGCACTGAAATCTATTAAAATCAAATAGCAAATAAAATTTATTCACTGATAGTATATTATTCGACAAGCAAAAAGACAGACTTTATGCATGTTACTTTAAAATCAGTCGTTTTAAACTTATTCAGTCGCATTAGTCTTATCTGACGTTGGTAAAATCGTCTTTTAGTAGATAGTAACACTTTTTCACAAATTATTCTGAACCGGGAAAACACAAAACGAGAAGAGAGAGAGTTTTCCTCAAGTTTTGTATTTCTGAAACTATTCAAAGATACTGGAAAAGGGATACAAAAAGAAAATAATAGATTTCATCATGATGCTCGTTAAATGCAACGCAAACATCACTTTCGAATATATATATTTAAATATATAAAATATTACACGTTGTTATCTTATAGTTTCGACGTCTTTCAAATTAATGAACTGCACATTAGTGCTATTTTTGTAAAAATTTGCGTAGATACTGTTACTCAATTGTTATCTACTATGATTTCAACCAAAGCCACGGAAACTCCACCATTAATTTCCATTACGTAAGTTAGGCCACCCAGATACAAACTTCAGGGTGATTATATATCTTGCAAGCGGTCGCTATCCGTGCGCACCAAAAAAATAATAGACTAGACAATGAGTATTTTTCTGCCTCTTCTCAGTACTAGCCACGATATTGCTCTCTGGTGTGATGGAAATTGATGTTTGGACGTGCAATATTTCCCTTTAAGGGTCTGACTGTGGGGTCTATCCAAAATTAATTACCTTCATGTTTAGGAAAACATAATAGTAAGGATTTAAAGATATATTTTAATAAAATATTTACAGTTCAGTTCAAACAGAAAATAAAACAATAATTGCCAAGTCACTTTTTTAAATTAAATAAAACGTCCTGCCACACATCACCATGAAGGTGATGGCGTGGACATCCTCGCGGGCAAAGCAACTGCTTCCTAGCATTGCTTACTTGTTGTCGTCGTTGGTGGGCAACAAACACAGGCGGTTGATGGCTCTTCTTGCAGTGCCCTTTGCTGTGATGATATCCGCTACACGGCTGATTCCATCAGTCCCAGGATATAGCTGTTTAATTCTCCCGAGACGCCATTGTAGAGGAGGTAGATTGTCTTCCTTTATCAGGACCATATCGTTTACCTTAAGAGACCGCTTATTTTCTTTCCATTTTGTTCTCTGTTGGAGCTCAGAATAAATTCCAACTGCCATCTTCTCCAAAAATGTTCCCGCACCTTTTCAATAACTTGATAGCGGTTCTTGTTCGAGGATAAAGGAAGCGATGGTAAGGAGGTTAGAGGTCGTCCAATAAGAAAGTGGCCGGGAGTGAGAGGAGTTGAGTCATTTGTTACTTTAACTATCTTTAACCGTCAGCAAACCTTTTTTGTATAGATTTAAATAGCTATTTGATCAAATAAGATGATGAGACGTATAACTAAACTTCCAAGACACCACCATGATGTCATTTGACAATTCAGCATCGTGGTATGCGTTCCGCTGCCACGACTTATGCTGAGCGGGTGCCTTTTCGACTCGAATAGTCCTGTTTTTTTTGCATGATTTTTTTTCTCTCGATGTATTCGGTCGAATAAAGTGTTTCTTTCTTTCATTCTAAATCTATCGTATTACGTTATATCCCTGTTTCTAATAGAGCTGCGCGGTCGCCGCACGTCGGCTGCGCAACCGCAGCGTTAACTTTATGTCAGCTCCGTGCCAATGTAGACAATGGGCTCGTAAACTGACTGACGCAAAACACTTTCCTGTCCCGAATCGTACGAGGGACGATTAAGAAAACGTTGGTTAATTGAGGATGTATGACGTTGGTAGGCCGTTTTAATCTATGTTGCTAAATGACATTTTCTGAACAGTAAAGTAAGAATTCCTTTATTAATAGTATGTACAACGTATTGCAATTTGCATCAGTTAAATCCTATCATTTTATTCGCATTGCATGTTATGCAAAATGACAAAGGAAGAACCTATGTAATTTTTCTTTATATGCAAACACAGCTTTCGAAGCAACTAAATGTAGAACTTAAACTTTCCAATTGCATCACAATTTGTACTACCTTTAGTTCGCATCTAGACTGGTCCTGTCTTAGACCAAAGATACCTACCTAGGTTCTTATTTTTATATTAAATACATTACAAACGTATTTCACCTTTGAAATTTACAAAAATAAGTCTCCAAAAAGGGTCTGCTACATCCTGTTTTCCAAACAAACGGCTCACCAAAGTTTATTTCAATTAAATTGCACCACATCAAAAAGCAGTTGTATCGCATTCGGGTGTTAGTGGAACGGGTTGCATGAGCACTGGACACCGTGTTTTGTAAACACGCGATGTTTACACCCGGTGTCATGACCGGACTAGGTGTTACAGTATAGCCATTCGCGTTGGCAACGTTCATGTGGGGTCCAATTTCAGTGAACAGGAACGAAACCTTTTCAACTTTTGATATGATCAATTGGTTATCCGATTTTCAGCTTTTCAATCAGCAGCTCAATTTTAGAATAAGTGCTTTTAATTTTAGAATTAGTGCCGATTCTAACGAATGAGCAAAAGGTAACTTTCCAGTACTAAACTGATATGTTTCCGAAAGGAGAACAGCATATTTCAAATACTTGCCCAGTAAACCCACTTGTTAGAGAAGCTGATTATTGTCAAGCAGTGGTATTGAAATGTATATCTGTATTTTCTGTATTCATTGTACATTCTTGATTTCAAGATACCGATGCAGGCCTAGGGTACGTTGCTAGTCAATGGCTAGTGTTGCCAGGTGTCCCGATTTTCAGGGATCTGAGGACGCGTCCAAAATCGTACCTAATCGGGACGCTAAATATCCCGAGAAATCGAAATGAAGTCTTTTTCATGTAAAAAATATTTATGCTGCGTAATTTTTAAAGTCATCACATCTCTATGTCAAATTGAAATGTAGGTAATATAATACTATACTTGCACTAGTAGTTTAAAACCCTGATTTAAAAACACCTAATATTTTGTTTACTGACCATCGGGTCATCATATCGATGCAACCCTAAATCCCGTTTTTTTGACCTCATGTACCGATTTAAAACTCGAATCTGGCAACACTATCAACGGCACGCGAACAAAGATCACTACTACAGTACTACAGATGTTTAGAGTTGTAAATCATGAGGAGAGATCAAAGACAATCTTCAAAGCCCTCCCGATCTTGGCCACGAAGGATTACAGAACGCCTGGTGCGTTCATTGAGAGATATTTTCTTTTTGAGGATCAAAATTATTATTTATTACTTTACATGGGATTATTAAGAAATTTATGGGGGATTAGGTATTGCACATGTAGAATATCAACGGTTGCGAATCCATTCTTTCATCTTTTTTTAGGTGGTATTTCAAACGACGGGTATTATGTTGAAAGAATATTTGTAACTAACAGCGAGATTACTGTTTTCAATATAATAAAAATAAAACTTTAACGAATAAGGGATGAGGATACGCAGTTAATTTTTAGGCTTGCAACGAATATTCGGTTAATTTTAGGTATTCTGCCTATTCGATAGCTTTTATTATATTCGGCCGAATACCGTTGTAGGGAGATAACTGGTAAAATTTTTCATATAATTATCTTATCATAATCATTCAAGTAGATATTTGTGCATGAAACAGGTACATAATCATCTTCCGTATTAGAAAAAATAATAATGATATGTATTTGAATTCTTGTCCTTATTAAAATTAATAAGGGTAAGAATCATTTCTTTTGAAATCATTGAAGTAGGTACATAACACAAGAACATAATCATTTTTTATATTAGAAATGTTAAGAATACTATTAATATTACTTAATTTGAATTATTTTAATAATCAAATGTACTAGTGGGAGGTTATGGTGCAGAAAGACTATTTTTTCTGCTTAGGTTTACTTTTTTTTTCTCGTTAACAATTCCAGCTTCAGAGAAAAGGCGCTCTGAATAAACACTATAGCGCCTACGAATATTTTGCTGCAATCTTGATCACGTCTGGTAAAAAAATTTGGCGCTAAAATCCGGCCGAATACTTTTACCAATCATTCGACTATTCAGTCAGAGGGCTTGCCGAATATTCCATATTCCGTATCCTGCCGAATATAGTATTCGTTGCAAGCCAATTTTTATTTATTTATTTAACAGCCACTTTTTGCATGTCAAACAAAACACGGACACAATAAATAAACAAACGTATTCGTTCGGTACTAATTAACGGCAATTTTACCTTAAAATAAACAAGATGCCCTGTCTACGACTAATGACCACTTAAAATTAATAAACATTGATGCACTTCTAGTAAATCTTACGGCACATGCAGTGCTAGATACAGGAACATTATAGCGATAGTATTGCACCAAACGAGTCATGTGGTGCACGTCTCAACTGATCTATGATTGACGCCGGCGCATGAAAACAACATAAATACGCCCTCAGCTATTTATATGCAATTACTAAATATTCGGTATTAAAATAACATAATATACAAGAAAGTCTTTTGAAGTCAAATTGAGTAGGCATGACCATAAACAATTTTGCCGGTCGTCGACGAACATGATAAATCTCGATGGTCGTAATTTTTGATTCGTATCAATGACAGAATATTTTTGCTTATAAACGGAGACCTATGGAACAGGAAAAATAAATTATTATCTAGACACTTTGTGTGCATTTATGAACTCCTTATAGTAAAAATACGTTGCATCATAGAATATTTTTTAATTTTGCCTTTCCACTTCAACTTTCAACAAACTTTACATTTTAACTAAAAGAAATACAAACAAGTGTAAAATAAACAAAAGTACACGATAGACAAATACGAGTATAGACGCAACTGATTTGAAAATGGAGATTGGGACTATTTTGCACTGCAACTTGAATATCAGTTTTTTTTTTAAATGTCCCTTTTTTCTATCAATCATGTCAAAGTTTAACCAAGAAGAGCGTACTAAGCGGGCAGTCGCATCGTATTAAAACATACTCCAAATTTAGGGACCAACGTCAAAGAGCGTTATATGCAGGAAATCGTATTAAGCGGGGACGTATTATCGGGTTTCTACTGTATTTACAATTGCCTATGCATAGCATTGGATAGGCAGAAAAATAACTTAAACCAGACTTTAATATCTACTACAAACTACCTACAACGCTTACGTTTATATCTTCCTTCACTTATTGTTTCAATTATATCTTTGTACTACTATGAATAGAAATGCTGTAGTTATTTTTAGTAGAAAAGTCTAACATACAACTTTTACAGAGCAATATACTCGTAAAAGGGATTAGGACAGCAATTAAAAATACGTCGACTATACGCGGATTATAAATCTTTCCGCACTACTTTATAGTTGGCCCGATAAATGACCGACAAAGATTTTACAGTCCGCTTTGATCCTGTATTATGTTTACTTGATAAAAATTGTTACACTCATTCAAATAATCCAAAAACATCTCGAAATACAGAGTAACCTCCGAATTTACACGAGCGCGGAAAGAATTCAAACGTTTATTTTTAAAAATGTCATTTCCCTGTAGTTGTAATGTTGCCCTTGAATTCTCGCCAAATAAATATTATAAATATGTAAATCGTTTGCTTTATAAAAATACTCCGTATTTTAAAATTATAGTTGCAATTCATAGATATTATACCTTCCAGTCTATGCAAAAATCTTCCGCGGATGTGGCCAGCAGACACTCGTGAAAACAAATCAATGGCTTTGAAGTCACACGAAAGAACCAATAAAGCCGATTCGGTCAAACAAACAACACTTGAACAGCACTGGTAGTTTACAAAAACACATACGGGTGCATTTAAAAAGAATGCAATTCGAACGCGGTCATTCGAAATTCAAAACGGTGTCACTCGCGGTCGCTTGGGCGGGAAAATCAGAGGGCGGTCCGCCCGGCGCACGCGCGCTTGCCACTGAAACTGGCGGTTACGTGCCAAGCGTCGCCCGCGCAACGTCACCGCTGCCAACATGCCGCCAATACGCCAAACAGCCAATATCCGCGACGCATGATTTCAGCACAATTTCAGTACGCACTCGTATGTTTACATTTCGGTAAATGGTCAGTGTCTTTTAATTCGGCTGCCTGCACCAGATTCGCAACCAGCATCGCGGGCGCAACGTTTAATGGGACATCAAATAGTGTTATTTTCATGTTACGACCGTCTTATAATACTGCGATATCGATGCTTATTAAAGTTTAGAGGTACTATGTAAAGGCTCAAGGCAAAATGGGATTGAGGGCGAGCTGACGCTGCATAGTTACTTTAGATTTGCGTTTTTTTAAAAGCGCCACTATTAAAAATTTAACATGTTTAAATGTTCTCTCTCAGCGATAATTTTAATAAAAATATTTTACCTTATTTTTTATCAAAATAAAAACCGGCCAAGTGCGAGTCGGACTCGCACGCTAAGGGTTCCGTTCCAACTTTAACTGAATTAGAGTTTATTACCACTTAGCCAAAATACCACTAACCATATTTTGTTAATAGTAAATATTACTTTGTTTTTTAATAGTATTTGTATGAATAATAACAAATTTATGTTTGCGGTTATTGAAAATGTGCTCTATTTCGTTCAATGTTCAACCAATTTTCGTTCAATGTCGCAGTCAAAATCTACGTCATGTTTTTTTTTTAAATTTACACTCGCTTAGTTTAAAGTTTAATGTGGGGACGGCCATTTTACCACTTTGGAAGCGTCTATCTCTCAAATGTTAGACTTTTAAAGAAAATAGTTTCCCGGACCTCGGTGTCATTTTAAAAGACCTATCCATAGACACCCTGAACGCTTAGGTTTGACAAAAAGAATTTTTAGGTTTTAGTTTCATGTATGGGAGCCCCTTAAACATTATTTTTTTTATTTCTTATATGAGAATCTTTTAGCAGTTAACAGGATACATTTACCTACAAAGTTTTAACTGTGTAATACTAATAGTTTCAGAACGGACGGACAGACAGACAGACTTGACGAAACTATAAGGGTTCCGGTTTTTTGCCATTCGGCTACGGATCCCGAAAAAATGAGGTAATCTTTCAGACCTGTATTTATGCGACATCGACAAAATTGGAAGAAATTATAGTATGTTGATCTTGGATGAATTAACCACTGAATCAAACACTTATATATGAAACGCAAGAGCGAATGTATGAAAACATCATTAGCTAATTTCTGCGGGGCGGGGGGAGCTTATCGTGTCAATTATTGACATCTAGTGCATGAAAGTGTCGATATTTTTTTATCGATATGTGTGGAACGAATGAATGAACTAATCATATGTAAAATGATATTTATTTTTGCAAACGCAAACAGTTGTGTATTTAATATTACCTTAATCTATTCTCGAGTGGAACATTTTACAGATTTATAATTTTATTTTAATAGTATTTATTATATTCAAAAATTTAATAAAAGTACGTTTATCGATATGATTTATCGACATTTGTCAAGCACAATTAAAACTAAACTGACAAAGGAACGAATGATGAACGTACTACAATCCTGTCGTATAAAGTACCTATACGTTATCTTGTTGATTTTGTACTAACTGACCACCACTTTTTAAATGGCAATGTAACTGTTCTTTTGGAAAACACATTTCACTATTTTCAAGAAAAAATCACAGCTTTATTGGGATAAAAAGTTACGAACGGATGAAAAGAAATATTTTTTGTCTTTCCACTATAATTTTTACACAAAAAGAAGCCACATTTATCCATTTCTTCCGACAATGTTTCTCACTGAGCTCTATCACCGTACTGACAGGACGTCACCTGTAAGTGAAGCCAAAAAGCCCGCTTCGTGGCTAAGGGGGCACAAGCAAAATTGCACGTCATTGCGCGTCCAGTGGTTTATTCGTCCAAGATGTTGATTCATCTATTTTCAAAACCAATTTTGAATTTATGAACGATCCCTATATAATACTTGGTAAACTTTCTCGACGACGAATGAAGTGTTTTTGGTATTTTAGAAAATTATTAATGTTCTATTATCATTATTTCCAGCACCTTATTCCCGGTTCATCTGGAGGTCGGGTCTCCTAGTACATCTGCGCCAGAGAGCTCTGTTCTGGGTTGTCTGGGTATTTCATTGTCTCGCTTGAGATCTCTCAGCACTCTCGCGCTAACCAGGCGAGTGGTCTGCCTCTTCCAAAGGAAAAGCCGAAGAGTCTTCTACGATAGGGCCGTACAACTTTGTCAACGATACTATTTATTTGAGCGACCCCCTAATATACTCGTGTCTGATTCTATCTTACCGGATCACTGCCCATCTCAGCATCTTAATTTATTTTGTGTGTAGCTGGTTCTCGTGGGTTTTCAAGACTACCTGAACGACACGAATGTGTGGTCCGTCCAGCCTGCACCGACTGATGTACTTACCTTTGATGATTTTGATTTTACGGCAGCTAGTGGTGACTGAGTTTGTTCCGGCGTTTCTTCTCAGCACTTGCCTAATTGTCTGTGTTCTGTCTCGAAGCGCTGGTAGGGCCCAAAAGATAAGGAGACATGATTCGGCCCCTTCAGGGCACATTTATTTGTATTTTATTTTTCACTGTAGATTTGACGTTCATAAGTGGCATATTGTGTCCTAAATTAAATAAGCAATATTTGACTTTGACTTTTCTTAAGTGTCCAGCCTTGGATGAATTAACCACTGGATATGAAACGCAAGAGCGAATGTATGAAAACATCATTAGCCAATTTTTGCGGGGTGGGGGGAGCTTGTCGTGTCAATTTTTGACATTTACTGCATGGAAGTGTCGATATTTTTTTTATCGATATGTGTGGAACGAATGAATGAACGAATCTTTTGTAAAATTATATATAATTTTATCACCAAAACAAGAAATTACATTATGGGCTTGTAATGCACACACCATTAAATGAACAATTTAAACATAGAAAGTCGTTTTATATGAACGATCTGGCAAGTATCACTTAGTAAGTGTGAACTTCCTAAGACATTTTGAAACAGCCCGTTAGTACACAATATAGCCTTGCACTATTAAAATCCTCCTATGGGATAATTAAGCAGTAGATTTTTTGCGTTGGCATTCAATCACGCTTGGCGTAAATTGGATGCCACATATTCGGTGATGTTTTGAGGGGATCCATTTTGCCTCTCTTTGGACTGCTTCTACCCACTTGATTTTCCTAAATGGATCTACAGAAAATATGAAATAATATTATAAAGATGTATTGTCAAATATGAAGTTTCAAATTTTAAACCAAACTGTTGTATTTTTAAAATTACCTTAATCTACTTTCGAGTGAAACATTTTACAGATTTATCATTTTATTTTAAAATAACTTATAATAAAAATTTAATAAATGTTTATCGATATGATTTATCGACAATTGTCAAGCACAATTAAAATTAAACTGACAAGAGAACGAATGATAAACATATGATAATCCTACCGTATAAAGTATACGTTATCTTGTTGATTTTGTAGTAATTGACCAGCACTTTTTTAAATGGTAATGTTACTTTTTTTTGGAAAACACATTTTACTATTTTCATGAAAAAAAAACAACTGTTTTGGGATAAAACGTAACTTACGGATTAAATTAAATATTTTTTGTCTTGCCGCTATAATTTTTACACAAAAATAAGCCACATTTACCCATTTTTTCCGTCAATGTTTCTCACTGAGCTCTATCACCGTACTGACAAGACGTCAACTGTAAGTGAGGCCAAAAAGCCCGCTTCGTGGCTAAGGGGGCACAAGCGAAATTGCCCGTCATTGCACGTCCAGTGGTTTATTCGTCCAAGTGTCCAGCATTCTCCACCGTATGTTATAGTCGGTCTTAACACCGTCAAAGGGTCTAAGAAAATTAACTGCATTCCTTCCTAGGGCTAATTCTGACCCTCGAATACAAAAACTTTTTGTATGGGACCAACATCGTAATCCCAAAAAATATTTAACTTCCCATACTAGAGTGCCGATCAGCTGATTCTAGTTTGTATGGAGAAGTCAAAAATTTACTTGGGATTTCGATGTTGGTCCCAAACAAAAAGTTGTTTTTTTTTTATCAATAGTATCACCACCGAGAAGCAATGCAGTTGATTTTGTGAAACCCTGTATACACCTTCCCTTTATCTTGGATTGGCGTTTTGGGGATCGCAAAGGACTCCTGATAGTGATCTCTTTTTAAACCTGGCGGTGTTTATACGAAGGTTAACATTTTTATCGACATTGGCATTAATTAAAATTCGATATTTATTATGTAAAAATCGCAGTCATACATAGATCTTAAAATTAAGTCGAGAACCCTTTTCCCTGAACAGAATCTACGCATGTAACTTCTTCGAATCCAAATGAACTTGAAAATTGCCACTTATCTTTGTTCCGAAAAAGAGCACATGTATCACCCCACTTCATCTTAAATGATTTAGAATCGTTCTTCAGAAACTGTATTATTAGGTGTGAATTTGGAAATGTGGTTCTAGGAATTGCAAAACTAAAAATAAACAAGGAAGAACTCGTTTGGAGAGGATTCCTTCTTTTTATAAGAGCACACACCCAGAATCCACATTCCAGATTATGAAAATAGGACTTATCATAGTTAGTAGTGTACTGGCTTGACTCTGAGTCAATGTTAAAATCATAATTTTCTAAATTGTCTCGGGTCTGGGTGGTACCACCGTTGTGTCTGATTTCCAGAATTCAAATGCGTTGGCTACTTACTTTTGGGTATGTAATTAGTGTCTTAAGTTATCTTTTAACGAAGCTTTCACAGTTATTTTTTCATAGTCATACCTACATTAAATCGCATTTTCATGTGTCGGTAGGTGCCGATGCTACCGAGGATCCAAGCCGAGTATGGATCATGTCTCGTTATAACTTATAAGGCGCTCATTGAGTTGGAAGTTTGCAAACTGCACTATGGATAAAGAAAGTGACTAAAAGCTAATTAGTTTCCAGTAATTGGTAGGTATAAGTGTACGATTACGTGTTAGTCTTGTAAGCGATCGGGTGCACGACTGGCGGGAAGGACAACTACACGAACTGTCGTGGGCAGATAATTAAATCCATAATTCACTCACTCACGAGACACAAGTGTAGCTCCATTATATCACGATTAGTGTATGTGTACACTAAGTCACTGTGAAAAATCCATCAGAGCGTAAAATTCTCAACGTCCCAAATTCTGTGATGGACAAGTAGCGTTATCGCCATTGAAAATATTTTTTTTTGCTGACTAAAATGTAATTATGTAACATATGTACCTATTTGTATGATTACATGAGCAGGTTACTAGCGTTTTGGGATGGTGGGGCCAAGGATGGTGGGGTAGAAGAATAAACGGACGCGAATATACCAGCGACTAAAGCATATTCGAATAAGGCTTAGTAAAACTGGCATGAGTGTTTGGATCGAGGTAAGTAGAACTCAAATGCCTACCGCGAAAAATACCAACCCCGTTTATCTCTTGCGGTAGGGATTTACGTACGTTGTTTCATCTTATCACTCCTCTTCACTCACTCCCTCGACAACTGTAGCACTAGTATTGTTTAACACACCACTACACTATAAAAATATTTGTTTAAAGGTAACGTAAAATCTTTTCTTTACTAAATCTAAACATTCTTCACCAAACCCCAAATACCTTATACTCCTAAATTAGGCAATGACAAATGCAAAGCCACCAAGCGCATCGCTGTCTGACGCATCCCCAAACAAACGACTAATGGGCACATAACAATGCGTTCAGAAAACAAACAAAAAGCCGGCTGACAATGGAAATGCACTTGGCAGAGGGCCAGCAGTCACCAGACACGGGTGGAACGAAGATGTGTGTGGCCCTTTGTACGACAAGCCACAGATCAAGCTGATTTGTCAGTAAGCTTTAATGCTCTGTACTGGACAGAGCTGATATAAGAAAGTATGCGTCAATGAAAGATTGATTTCTATTAGCATTTGGCATATTTGATATTCATCACATCAGGTTATGAAGGTGCGGTCTTGTAAAAACAGACCATCTGAACACTAATCTTAAGAGACAAAAGCTATCACGCTGACTCTGATACAATACTGCAGGTCACCTTGCTTCTTCGTGCTTTTCTAGGTACACCCTAAAACTCTTGCTCTTTATGTGCGTTTTCAGCAGCTGATCCCCCACCATGATCGCATTGTCTACCCTTCTCTTGACTTTCGAGTAAAATCAATAGCAAAGCAATACCAAAAGCAAGTAGAAGATGCTGCCTTTCCTCTCTGCTCTGTGTTCGGCACTCCGCCGCTGCGCCGGAGCAATGTATCTCGTTTTGATCTCGGGTGACTTTTCCGCGAAATGCGTAATTTACAAGCTCCTTATTGGCCGGTGCAGAGACATTTTTTCTTCGTACCTGATATTAGTTTCTTAATTTCCGCTTCAGAGAAAATATTGTGAATGAGATTAATCCTTTCCATTTTTAGGGAGTACTGACACGACGCACATGTTTCGGTAAAAGCTTTCTTTGATGACCGAAGCTTCATTATAACGCTTGCATTACAAATTTGATAAAACACTTTTATAATTTGGCAAACTTGTGTTTAGATTATGTAAGCAGGCATAAAATAATTTCCTTTAATAGGTATATAATATGAATGATGAGGATGCACAAGTGTAATTTCTAGTATCGTGAAAAAATAGTTTATGATATGCAGTTTTTTTTTATTGATTGCTGTAGGTGCTAAAATTACGGATGTAAGCCGTACACAATAACGTTCAAAGAGCCTACAACGAGAAAACGAAATCCGTCAATACGATTATCGTTTTGCGGAGTCAAGGTATTTCATAGTAAGGATTGCATACTAAAAATGCTTCGGGACAATAAAACGATGATCATAAATGTAGCAAGCAGGCCTCCTGCTACGAATCGTAGCGCCTTCCGTAGCAATCCACGAACTCTATACTGGGACCCAAAACCGATTACCGGTGGAAATTACAAACGACATCGTTTACAAACAGTTGAAGTTTATTCTTAGTAAAGTCTCTCCCCGTCGTAAGGAGCTCCATCGAGCTCTGGCTGCCTGGTGCCCTCGGGCGGCAGGCCCCAGCGCGGCCGGCAGCCGTTGTGCGCGTGATAGCGGGGAATGCGATCGTCACGGACCATCTCATACGCCAACCGAGCTATGCCGCCCTGGTAGTCGCTGATGCCAGTTTTGTAGAGGCAAGGGCGAGCGTAGCCGAGAACTGGGAAAAAAAAGAAATTTGCTGTATTCACTTGTTCTGATTTTTTTAAAAGTGAGTTTGCGATAAGCGTGAATGTGTGCGACTTAAGGAATAGAAACTACACAAACAACTACAAGAAGAATCAATTGGGATAACTATTTAATTTTGTTTCTTTTAAAATTAAATTAAATTAAATTACGCTTTATTTCAGATCATAGATCCATAGTATGTTAGCAGGTATGTACTTATTACAATGTTAGTAAAAATTGAAATTACGACAGGCAAAAGCGGCACCGGGCAATTACATGACTATGCCGTCACTATGCGATTGCAGTGCCTGAAGAAGGGACTGTCAAATTTTTCAGACAACGTCTTCAGGATGGTGCTGGCACTTGCTCGCAGTCTGCTTTGTAGGGACGCACTTTTTTTCGTAAGCAGGCTCGAAAACTGTCCGTTTGAGCTTCGGCGAACATACAGAGGCACTACAAAAGCGATAGAGGCCCAAAATCATTCTAAAGTTTTTGTATACTGAACACGCAGAGCACTGATAGATTTTTGAGGATACACTGACCAGAGGCTGCACTTGTATAAAGTCTGCCAGAAAGCCTAAGTCTTAGCCTATACAAATTGAAAATTCGAAAGTTAAAAAAGTCATGATTTTTTTGGTAAATATACTTATTGGTGGTGGTGGTGTTGGTTTAGTTTGTTCATGTACAGTGGATTAAATTTGCAGCTTTACTACTCGAGCTGCATATTGCAAACTCTAATAAAAACTGAAATCCGAACCTAGTTGCATTAATTCATAAGTTACAGTCGCTATACATAAATACCTAAATAATATGGTTAGTAGGATAGCGTGACGCTCAGTTAACCTTAATCAGCAGTCTAACGATCAAGGTTTTCGTAACAATAGACTAGAATCTAAAGTTTGTCACGGCATACCGTAAAACTTTGTCTTGTGAAAGTGCAGGGCTAATCTAAAATCGCATCATTTACCAACTACGGAATTCTTAAGGTAGGTATGTGACACATAGAAAAAAAATGCTAACGATGGAAACTATATCATCATTATCAGCCAAAGGACGTCCACTGCTGAACAAAGGCCTCCGCCTCCCCTATGGCTTTCCACAGCGACCGATCACTAGCGGTCTGCATCCAGTTTGATCCTGAACTATATATACATATATAATAATATATTAGTAAATATAAAGTTTGTCACGGCATGCCGTAAAACTTTGTCTTGTGAAAGTACAGGGCTATATCTAAAATTGCATCATTTACCAACTACGGAAAACTTAAGCTACGTGTCACATAGAAAAAAAATGTTAACGAGGGGAACTATTTTCTGGCTCATGGTAGGGCATTCCGAGCTAATAATCTTTGGTACATTAATAAACATGAAAGGAAAGCTAATTGGATGATGGATTTCCTCACTCTGCCTACTCTATAAGTTCTTAAGATACTTCTGGAAGCCAGATCATTGTGCAAGTTATGTAAAATATGTGTCTATTTGTAATTGTTTGCATGCAGACGTCCCTTACCTCATCGCTCCGGGGAAGCGTGGCAAACAAACTGACGTTACATCCTCTGATATTGTTCTCTTAACGTTACGTGGAATTGGTTAAATCGGTGAAATTGTTATAAGTAAATAGTAAGTAATGAGTAAATAATATAAATACATAAATGATAATGAATGTGCATACGCAAATTACGCAGTCGTAAAGTATTTCTGTTATTTGCTAATCATTTTATGACATATCATAGCCCATATCTTCTTGCATGAAGACCGCTATATGTAGTTTCTTTGTGCAAGAAGTTAAAAATAAACTAGCGTTCCCCTGCGACTTCGTCCGCACGTTTTGAGTTAGCTCCCTCCTTTCCCGTCGCAGCGTTATATGTTATATAGCCAAAGCCTTTCCAAATAAATAACCTATCCAACACAAAATTAATTTCTCAAATCGGTCTAGTAGTTCCTGAGATTAGCGTGTTCAAACAAACAAACTCTTACAGGATTATTATATTAGTACAGATAATTAATTAATAATCATACTTGACAAGTCCTTGCCAATTATTTTAGATAAATTATTACGTATATTACACTTCTTTTCATGTTGTAAATATGTGCTTAAGCAATGCATGTACGAAACTATTAAGTAGTTTCTCAAACGCCATGATCAATATGATTATTCGAAACGTTTTCACACTATTCTTATACGAAAGTATACCCTCCTTAACTTTTATGATGTAAAATATTACGTTCGGAGCGCTTAATCTTGAACATTCAAACAATGTACGCCATTAAAATTGTTATGATTGGGCTGTGAATAGTTATAATAACATCACTAACGCTTTCATATCGTACCAGAGTTTAGAGTTTTACTTCCCTTTAATAAAAGAACTGTTATTATGTTTAATAGAACATTATAACCAGATACTGATTCCGAGTCTATCTAAGTATTTAAATACTAAACAGTAGAATACCAGAACGCTAACTACAGGATATAGATGAGATACTAATTGAAGACTCTCAACTACATATTCTTATACCACATTAACCTATCTCTTCATTGCTATACTGAAAACCTCTACAAACAGTTATCGTAAAATAAGAATTGATCTCTTTAGAATTCAAACAATAAATCAATCAAATAACTTGTGTTAATTTAAAGTAAATAAATATGCGCTATGACAACAAACCACCGCTGTCGTAGTTTCCAAGAAAGAAATTTTCTTCCGTGTATTACGAATACCCGACAACGATTATGACGGGGGCGTCTCCCATACATTCTCAAAAATATATAAACATCCATGACATAGGTACAAAAGTACGTGCACATCACACAAACATTCACCCCATGCAGGATTCGAACCCGCGCAGCTGGCATAGTCGACAGGAGCTCTAACCACTACACTACGCGTCGTCTGTATTATGTTCCCTAACAATGTAAGTTGCCTGCAATTTCAGAAACGTTGCTTCCATACACCCGCGGCAATGTTGTCGCCATTTCGCCAATGGCACATCAGTATTCTGAACTAAATTACGAAACAAAAAAAGCAGAACTAACTCCTCAAATGCGTCGGCAGTGGCTCAAGTGTAGGCTTGTCCGTATCTCGTTCATACAGTTCCTTGGCCACCTTCATCAGCTCGGTGTCCTTGATGGCCAGCTTAGGGAACTCTGGTTCAGGGTGCTCCTCCTCGAGAGCCGTAGTTTCTTTGTCCATGCAGGGTTTTTTCTTCTTCGGTCGAGGTTTGAATGGACGCGTCTTGAAGTCTAGAATGATCATGGTTTATACAATCTCTGTCGAAAAAGTAGAGTGCTGGAGTATCAAATGATGTTGATGATACAAGGTACAATTAAATGCAATATATAAACAAACTCTTAAACTTACTAACCCGTAGACAAATGGGTGCAGAAGTCGTTGTAGTAAGTAGACTGGCCTCGCAGACTCTTCATAGTCTTTTTGATGAATGCATTGATCTCTTCCTCTGTCCATACTTTCTGCCATTAAAAATGTTAAAGCTTTAACAACTCACACTTATTAAAGTTACATACGCACGCACTGTTCCTACTATACTACGTTCCTACTAAGGTCCGACATTTTATCATCTTATTGTTAATTTATAACTCTTAGAGATACAATATACTGAGGTATCATATCAACGACAAGTTTATTAGTTTATTTATTAAGGAAATGCTAAATACTTAAGAACCAAAAGGGTAAAAACGGGACCCCATTCCTAAGACTTCGCTGTCCGTCCGTCTGTCACCGGGCTGTATCTTAATCTTGTTTTTTTTTATTATTTATTTCTGTTCCCGCTTTCACTACTAATACTAAAAACAAAATAAAATAAATATTTAAGGCGGCTTCTATACATCGAACCCTATTTTTTGCCCTTCATTGCCCTATCAATAATGGTATCAGGTAGGCTCTTGAAATATGCACAAAACACTCAGATGTATTTTTACTTTAATTATAAATAATGAAATCAATATTAAAGAGGAGCTCCCATACAAGAAAGGGCAGTTTTGCCAATTTATCTAGACACTGCTAAGGAGGGAGGGTCCGTGCGCGAATCCCGACTCGCACTTGGCCGATTTTTTAATACATTGATTAGGTACGAGTATTGAGTACTGGAGTCAAACTCACATCATCTTTGCCTCCTTTTGGATCTAGCCATTTGCCTTCCATCTTTGCCCATCTGTTTTCTGGACGGCACCTAAAATAAAAACACTTCTAGTTTTATCACTGAGAGTAGGCAAACTTAAACTGAAAGCTCAACAAGGCAAAGTTTCTAAGAGATCAAAATAATCAGAACAGAGTTAGTACTAACATCATGGTTTTCCTAATGGGATGCTGGCGATACTCGTCGAAGTATTCAGTTAAAAACGACATCTTGATTTCTATAAACTCAAATTAATTTGCAAAAAAATGAATAAAACACCTGTTCACACCGATTGACTGTTTCGTAAAAAATAAACAGAATTTTGTCAGTGTCAAGAATGTCACCTCATTTTTTTAGGGACTAAAGAGAATTTGTCACTTTTGTTTTAGCTAAGTAGTTTTTAGTGCTGTGAGAATCAGATGACGAAGACGACTGGCTTTCTTTGCATTACTTTCTGGTTTATTCCGGTTTCTCCATAATAAGTTTGCGTTATCGCGGTTTTGCATGTTATACGTGACCTTTGGCAGAGGTGCCTAACATTTTTATTGAAAAAAATATTGTGTCCTGTGTACCTCGAAATTTCATGGAGATTTCTACGACTCTTGAAATCGTTACACATACTAAAAACTTAATACAATAATATTTAAACATTTATATAAACGTGTATGAATCCTCTTTACTTAAGTGTAGCAAATAGGAAAACGAAAAACATATTAGTTCCAACCATAAAATTATTATCCCTTTGGAATAGAACGACAAAAGCGAGATGCCACTAGCAGCAAACTGTTTGATAAAAAGAGATGGGTAGCAGAACCATTTTTGTCAGATGTCAAACAGTGGACCGCCCTGCAGAAGCTCGCTGAAAATTACGTGCATTTGATTTTTTTATATTTAAAAGTGAAATTGTGTATATTTTGGAGAAATGATGCATCTTAAACATGGTGACTTGATCGGCGATTGATTGTTATGCATTACAGCGGCATAAGCCCAACAAATAATCATTTAACAGGTAGATTAGTCCAAATCGAAGCCTCTTAATATACGACTTATATTTACAAATGCGCTTCAAATTTAAAGTAAGCAGTTTGATTATTCTATTCTACAAACGGTAATTTACGTAAAAAATAAAGACAGAATAACACAGGGAATGTATATCGACGAATATTTTGTATAATGAAATAACATTTTGTTTTACACTAGAGCTGCATATTCAATATTTTGTGGCAACTGTTTATCATGCAGTAAACTACTATATTTAACTTAGGAACATTGTTATAAATCACCTGATCGAATGGTTATCTCATTTAAAGCTACAAATGTTACTTACTTATGTTAGTTACTGACATCTTAAATCGGTTTCGTTTGACAGCTTTTACTTGTCCTTCTATTCCGATAGGAATATTAATTTTATGGTTCCAACAAATATCTAATTTGGTGACAAAAGGTTGTGTATCCCCAACGCTCGAGTCGACCGAGACCTTCTAAATATATTTTTTCGTGATCGTGAAGGCAGATGCCGTCGTAGCATTATTAGTTTAGGAAACCAACACGTTAAACAGATTGGTAACTCACTTTTAACACGATGATCTTTGTAAAATGTGAACATGACAATAGCTTTTTTTGGTTTAGAATGTTTTTAACACTCACAGTGTCATATTTTATATTTATAAAGATGAATAAAAAACCTAAAATTTGCTCGTACAAAAAAGCGTCACGCGTACTGACGTATCCATAAGAGACCACAAATTTCACAAGGTCGGACTGACAGCACGGTAGCTCAATTGGTAGAGCGTTTGGCCCGGTTAGCCAGAAATGTCTGGTTCATGTCCCGCCCGTGCGCAAATATTCGTTTCTTATTTCATCTTTATTATTATTACTTTATTGTGATTTTACTGAGTAAAGAAAACCGCTCTAAAAGAGGGAGGAACACGAAGTACAAAACGATTTTTCAAAACAATAATTGAAATCTACTTGCTACATGAGAATTGCTTTTATTTCTAATTTACTTCCTAAATGATACCTGGATGCGATCGCTTTAAGCCAGAAGACGACAAACCTAGGCTTAAACCGAGGGTGACAACAATATTCTTAGTCTCATCGTAGGTAAAATGGTATCCCCATAAACATACAATACCACAAATTAACGACACAAGCATAAACTATACTATACCTTAGCGTGACTGAAGCTCGTAAATCTCCGTATAGCAATATTTTTGGCTGAACATCTTCGTCGTAAACCTGTAACTGCGAATCGAAGGTCGTTATTGATTTCCCAGATGCATCATGATTGCTTTATGCTGATTCATTTGAAGAAAAACTAAGCCACATAAATTCTAAATCTTAGCTTTCTAAGTTACTGTAACGGCCTTTGCAGTTCATGAAATAATAAAAGTGCAAGGCCGATGTTTACGAGTAATTCAACCTGGAAAACCCACAAACTTGGCGTATTTAAAAGTTAGCCTTTTGAAGATGCCTTAAATTCAGTCTTAAGTTTAAAATCTAGTTTAGCATTTTTCCACCGCCGCGCTACTATAACAAATATGGCGTCATGCCACACATATATTGTCATGTCATTTGATTAAGCTTAAAATAGTTAAAAATATGGAGGTTTAAACATCGCGATTTATTAGAATTAACTTACTAATTACGATCAACAACATCAAGATTTGTATACTGATTTATGATATTATGAATATTTGTGCAAGGTGCTATTTTTCACATCAGACACATCTTTTAAAGTCTAACGTTTCATAGCTAGACGCTTCCAAAGTGGTAAAATGGGCGTGTCCCCCAACCCTCGCCATCTAACTTCTTAACTAAGCGAGTGTAAGTTTTGAAAAAAAAAATGTTGATCTTAACAAATACACTTCTGGACACATCTATTGGCCCATCTTAGAGTTTAGGTTTCGATGATCCTACCGAAATATGATTGCTAGATTGAACAAAAACTGTTGATGCAGTTTTAAACCTGATACATTTTACCATCTTTTTCGATCGTATTGTTTTAAATTTGAATTCAGAATACCATACGACATGGAGCTACGCCTAAAAAGTCGGATATGCGCCTTGTTAAAGGCAATTGATTTTTGAATAAAAAACATGTTTTATCAAATAAAGGTTTAATTTAATAACGCGTGTTGCCTCCATGGGCATCTACCACAGCTCTCATACGATTAGGCATAGAGTTTATCAACCGCTCTATGAAATTTTGAGGGATAATCTCTCATTCCTCTTCTATGGCAGTTTTCAACTCCTGCATCATCTGGGCAACTGGCTGACGAGCCCTAACACGTCTTTTTAGCTCGTCCCACATGTGCTCAATGGGGTTCATGTCTGGGCTTCTGGCTGGCCAGTCCATAACTGTGATGTTCACATCCCGAAGATATTCCCTGACGATGCCGGCCGCATGGGCTCTTGCATTATGATGCATAAGAAGGAAATTTGGGCCTACATAGTCCGCGTATGGTATCACGTGAGGTTCTAGGCACTCACGAATGTACCTTTCAGCATTTAGTGTTGGCAGCCGTGGTCCTGTAACAACCTCAAGTTGAGTTTTGCCGCTCGCGGATATACCGGCCCAGACAGTCCACGAGCCACTGCCATAAGCAACCCTCTCTTCAAAGCAGCATTGTGCGAAACGCTCTCCCTTACGTCGTTAGACCTTCTTCCTTCCATCATTGCCATGTAACACAATTTCAGACTCATCAGAAAAGAGTACACGGCTCCAATCTTGCTGTGTCCAATTTAAATGACTGCGTGCGAAATGAAGGCGCGCTGTTCGGTGGGCTCGCGTTAGTTTGGGCCCATTAGCTGGCTTGTGTGGTACCATTTCGCGTTCTTTTAACCTTCTCCGAACAGTTCGAGCGCTCACAGGTGCTCCGTGGAAGTCGCGAAGTTGGTTTTGTATCTCAATGGAGATTAGGTGACGATTTCTCAAACAGGTCGTCACGATGAATCGATCCTGCCTTTTAGTTTTGACCCGAGATCGTGGCCTTCCTTGGCGACGAACAAAGCCGCCAGTCTCTAGGTACCTCCGATAAACATTTCGGACCGCAGATCGACTTAAATTAAGTTGAGCACTCACGTTTCTTTGGCTGTGTCCGGCCTGAATAAGTGCTACAGCTTGGACGGCGACTTCAGGTGAAGTATCCATAGATTTTTGATAAAACCTCACATTAATGTTAAGAATAAGTAATGTTTGTTGCAAAACCAAAGATATCAATCACTTTTTCAAGAATTAAATCCAAGTAAACCAATTAAACCAAGTTTTCTTAGTATTCGATTGTTTGATATCAACAAACAGGCTCCAAATTGTCTTTTGTTTCTTTAAATTCTGTGTTCGAAATTCAAAAAAATACTATTGAATGAAATTGTGAATGTGCCAGGTTCAAAACTGCATAAAAACTTTTTGCTCGACCTAATATAAAATTTTAACTAGGACCAAACGAAACTGAAAATACAAGGTGGGCCAATAGATGTGTCCAGAAGTGTATTTTCAACGAAAATTAGTTCGGACGATATCGAACGAGAAGTTTTTGAGTATATCTCATCAAGCTCATTTTGAACAACCGCAAACATAACTTTGTTCTTCATACAAACACTATAAAAAACAAAGTTATATTTGCTGTCAACAAAATATTGTGGTATTTTACTAAGAGGAGAAAGTGGATTCCCTAACTCAGAAAAAGTTGGCACGGAACCCTCAGTGCGCGAGTCCGACTCGCCCTTGGCCGGTTTTTATTTTTTTAATTGTTATACCACGATACTCTAAGCATCGCATTGTCCCTAAATGCTTAAACAAGTAATTGCGTCAAGCGGCGCCATGAGGCGCTGAGTGGTCACAACGCGATGCATCGACCCACCGCGGCTTTTCGTTGCAGTTTCGGCTGTCACTCTTAAATCCTTAAATATCCTTTGGACATTCCCACACATCGCCATCCAGTCCCAAAGTAAGCTACTCAAAGCTTGTGTTATGGGTGCCAGACAACGGATATAATACTTAAATACTTTTTGTTTGTAAATACATAAATGATATACATAGAAAACACCCAGACCAATACAAACAGACATGTTCATGCACACAAATGTTTGTATTGTGCGGGGATCGAACCCACACCCGCTGCGTAGTAGGCGATTTCTCGACCACTACACCAGACGGGTCGTCACTCGTTCCAACATCGAACGTTGTCATCCGCGTTAAGATTTAATTAATTAGGTACCTTTTTCATTCATTTGACAGTTCAAAACATACGGTATGATCTGTCCAACGGCAAAGAACAAAGCGTGTGACAGATCATACCGTATGTTTAGAACTGCCAATTGAATACGATTGCTTTACACAATTCCACCTCTGGAAGAACCCTAGAAATCCCAGATAAATCGGATGATGTCATCAGATTCGGTGCAGCTTAAAAATGACCCCTTCCGCTATCATAAAGACAGTAAATTATAGGTTAAATGTATTATTAAAACAAAGAAGTTCCAATTGTACCAACGCATTTCATTTTTTTATTAAAGTGCCACGCTTGTATTATTTCCCTGGTACCTACCTACTAGCGGTATAAATCAGTTCTATATGTATCAACAATGGTACTGTCTTATCATAGTCCGAAGGGGCTTGATTGCCTTGTTGTGTTTTTTTCCTCGGATTTACGTTACTACGAGCTCTTACTCACCATCAATTTAATCATGCGCGGACCCAGCTGTCCAAAAAGCTTGTGGGCACGCTATGTTTTTTTTCAATGATTTGCACTTTACCAAAATTAACGAAGACACGAAAGTTTTATTTCTGACGCAAACGTAGAATAAAGTAGGTACATTTTTTAGCGGAAAGTGGTTAACGCTGCTTATCAAATCAAGAACAACGAATGGAACAGCGAGCGCGTTAAAAAAAAACGGTTTAATACGCTTAACAAGCCATGACATTTTAAAAACAATTTGGGGTATTCGACGCTTATTTAATCATAATATAATAAAAACCTACAGCACGGTAGCTTTATTGGAAAGAGTCTTGCCCCGGTTAGCCAGAAGTTTCGAGTCCGGGTCCCGCCCTTGCGCAATTTTAGGTTTTATAATTCATCTTATAAAAATAAAGTGTCAAAAACATCCTAATAAAAGGTACAGCGCGAGCGAAGCGAGCGCCCAACAATTTGGTTTTCGGCGCATATTAAACCAAGGAACCGATAAAATTACAGCAAGACAATGATAAGAATTAGTGGGCGATCGAAGTGAGAACGAGATATTTGTTGATTCATGATGAAGTACAAAGAGTAAGAATATTCATGGTACCTACAAAGAGTTTGTACCATGCACTTTGTAAAATTGTGATTAGGGTTGTGGGCATGCCCACAGTGCCCACAACGGTGTATCCGCCGCGCCCTGACTTTAATTTAACCGCCCTGTATTTTCTCTATTTAGACCTACGGTTGACTGGTAGATAATGGTTTTGGCTTTAAGTCCGCCATAAGAATGAAGTTTGCAATAAATAAATTAGGTGCATTCTACTTACATCAATTTAAATGCATGTATCTCGGTTTTGGGAGGGTAATGTAATTGGTGAACGCCCATGGTTCTAGCTGGATATCTAGATTTAAATAATAGAAACGCTGCTTAATAAATTATAATTATTTATTTATTTACTTCATATGATCATGTCAGTCATTTACACAATGAAATATGAAACAATTTGTTGCTAATGTACAACACTTATTGTTCGATACATAATCCACGTCAATAAAAGATAGACTTCTAACTGCCACACAATATTTAATTATTTTACAATAATCTTTTAAATGCTATTTTTATAAGTTTTTTTTTTTACAGATAGACATTTATTTCGGCACGAGAAAGGATAAAAGTAAGTAGAAAGTATCATTGACAAAGAAATTGAAAAGCTTTCTAGAACAAAATAGCAGGAACAAACTGATTAAATTTAAAATAAACTTACACATAGAAGCTCTTATACCAAAAGTGGCCTCGGGGAAAATGTACAAACATAAATGCAACAAATGTAAGACACTTTGGAAGTTTATGTACTAACATTTTAAAGTTAATGGTCCTTAACACTCTAACACTTAAGTGCTTTAATTGTACACTTATTAAAAACTAGATTACATAAAAAATGTGCTTACTCTCAATTTCATTAAATGCTAAAATAACAACTAACTGATATTGGAGAATTATCGAAGAGGTCACAATGATTCTATTAAAATAAGGACGCATAATATTTAAAAATTAAAACTATTTAATTGATAAAAACTTAGTTGTATAGTCCTGAAAGTTCTTTACAAGAAAAATCTCAAATATTTCGACTTGTATAACGTATAACACATATCTTAATTAGCTTTATATTATTTGATTTCCCTGCGAGTCACAGGTTTATAATTTTTATATCGCCTGGCAACACTGAATTTTGAAAGCAATACCTGAACCAGATTGATGAGATTTTTAAAAGTATCTATAAATTTATCGAATAAAGTTAACGATTCCGTTCAGTGTTGCCAGCAAATTTTCTTGTAATAAAAACGCAAAGTTGTACATAACCTGTACATTATGCTATTATTTCTAATTTGTCGAACACTCACTCGATTGAGATAATGAGATAATACCCCTGCCTCGCGTATCCAATACACTACAATTATTTGGTTATTATTACGTATTATTTTAAAAGGAGGTAAGCTTTATAGGTACTTTCTATGTCCTTAATCGTTTATTTTTGAGCAGGCTTCGGTTCGTCTAGTTTTTCATTAAAAGTGTTTTTGCAGCGCTGGAGTCATAAAAAATATGTCGATTTGTCCATGATAGGTATATTTATTCAAACACAACTACACGACACAAAGCTATAAATTATCGATATCTCCACTGACATACCTAAGCATTTTATTTTCTCACCTTCTGCCTTGCTCTACCATTTTAAAATATATTTTTAATAACTGTTTTAAAATTAACATTTAATCACTACTACATGTAGTTCATATAACACACATTCATTGATTTGAGTGCGAAAAAAAGACGAAAATTCACATGCAAGACATACATTACCCGACGACGCGTTTGGTGTAGGGGTTAGCGCTCCTGACTACTATCGTCGTGGGTTTGGATCCCGGAAGGGGCAAATGTTTGATGAGCACGAATATTTGTTGTACCTAAGCCGTGGATGTTTATATATATATGTCATAATCGTTGTGTGGTATTCTTAAAATAAAGAAGAAACTTCCTTACCACGAAACAACAATTAGTGTTTTATTGCGCATATTTATTTAATGGTTTAGAATATTTTTAACATTTTATATTCATTAATATGTAATAAAAAACCAATAACTTGTGCACGGGCGGGACTTAAACCAGCAACTTCTTGGCTAACAGGGTCAAATGCTCTACCAATTGAGCTACCGTTCTGTCTGTCCGACCTGCGAAATTTGTGGTATCTTACGAATATGATGATGTAATGACGTATCCGTAAGAGACACGTCGCAAGGTTAGACACACAGCACTGTAGCTCAATTGGTAGAGTTAGCCAAGAAGTTGCTGGTTCAAGTCCCGCCCGAGCGCAAATTTTTGGTTTCTTATTTCATCTTTATGAACATATTTATTTATTTGACATGTAGGGTAAACGCGCAGATATTCGGTCCAATGTCAGAGCGTAGGGTAAACGTTGTCTTGCACATATTCATTTTAGGTAGGGTAAACGAGCAGATATTCGGTCCAACGTCATAGCACAGGGTAAACGTGTATCACTTCAGTCGAGAGGCAGAGTGTCGAGGGGCGGCTGCATCGTGAGGCGCAGTACGGCGATGGCGGCGAGGCAGAGGCAGGCCGGCGCGAGGCATCAGAAGCGCGCGCGGATGTACACGGCCGCCGCGTCGTGGTTCGCGTACCCGAGCCGCTTGGCGTGCTTGAAGATCTGCAACGTTATATTTGCCATCAGTTACGCTGCTGGAGATGTATGGATAAATTTAAAAAAAAAAAAAAAACTTTGGACACCAATTACATACAAACAGTGTCCAAACGTCTACCTCGAAATTTACCTTCAAAAAGGCATTGCGAACACTTTATAGAGACGAACTTACTGACCCGTCTCATTGACGTTAATTTATCTATGTGTACCATATTATGTGTACATATTTAAATGATGTGTGTGTTTATATAATACATATTTAATTATTTTTATATAATCGTATATAAGTAATAGGCAGTATGTCTGTTTATCATCGTATTCTAGTTATCTCTATCGCTTTTCTCTTCTCTTTTATTGCCTCTATAACTTTACTTGCACCACCTGTATATATATTTTTCTCTGTCCTGACCTATGGTTGACTGGTAGAGAATGCTTTTGGCATTAAGTCCATATATACCATTTTATGTAGTGTGCATGAAGTTTTAAATAATAATAATACATTGCTCTGATACCAAAGTAAGTAACCAATGCACTTGTGTTATGGAAATCAGACGCAACGGTGGTACCACAACACCCAGACCCGAAACAATATAGAAAATTACGATTTCTACATTGACCCGACCGGGAATCGAACCCGGGAGAACCTCGGAGCGCCGACGCACACTGGGGTAGACTATATGTGACGGATGCGAAAAACTGATATTTTTAAATGAGGGCAATAACCAAAAATAATGCTTGTTTATAAAGTTAGAGGGTATTTGATGGTGTCGTCAGGTTAGCGGTTACCTTGGCTATTAATCAGTAGCTTTTGACTCTTTAAGTGCAAGTGATTAGTCATCCACACAGTTTAGTAGAAATTCTATTGAACTTTGAAAATTCCAAATTCGGATTGTTGAGAGTTTTCAAATTATTGATCATGTCTTATAAGGACCTAGGTATGTACTCGATGTAACACTTATGACAATGAAGATTTTTCGATAAGCTGAAAAGAGAACCGTGTCTTTTTAATTTTGTAAGTAGAAAAATTTTGATTCGCGATATTTCGATTTTGTGCAAAGTTCTTTTTAAATGAATAGTGTTTTAAATACGTTCGACCCTTCGGTATCATAAAACCAAAGTCTAAAGTGAAAGCCTGCGCGATTTTTTTAGCAGTTTTTTAAACAACAGATTTTTTCCATTAACTTTCATACCTACATATTGTTTTTATTTTTTAGGATTTTTCCTTATGATATTTACTAAGAAAAGTCGTATATTCGCAAATCATACTCAAAAATTATAAACTAAGCTTACAAACTAAACAGAATTTAAATATACATAATTCTAAGTATTATAGAGTTTTTCGCATTCCGTCTCATATAGGCCGCCCCAGTGTGCGACGCCTTGAAACCCAGTGTGCTTAGCCACTACACCAAGGAGGTCGTGTCGTGTGTGATAAATTAATGTCAGTATGAATTATCCCTAAAGATGAAATAAGAAACCAAAAATTGCGCACGGGAGGGATTCGAACCTCCAACTTCTGAGTAACTGGGCCAAACGCTCTTCCAATTGAACGACCGTACTGTGTGCTGTGAGTGAAGAGTGTTTGGCCCAGTTACCCAGAAATTGTAGATTCAAGTCCCGCCCGTGCGCCATTTTTGGTTTCTTACTTCATCTTTAGGAATATAAAATATGTCACGGAGTGTTCCAAAAAAATTCTACGCCACAGTATTACAATTATGTATTTTGGAGTGTTTCAGAAAAGACAAAGGCCAACTGGCTTCGTCATCATGTAACGCTGACTAAATACTATACAAAGGAACAATTTACTTGAGTAGAAAAATATTAGGATTGCAACGAATATTCGGTTACTAATCGGGATTCGGCCTTCTCGGCTGCTTTTATTATATTTGGCATAATACCGAATACTTAAGTATTTTCTTTTTATATAGGGGGATAATCGATAAAATGAAAAGTAGAATCGATTCATTGAGTATGTATTCATATTATCATTTCTCTTAGAATCATGTACATAAAACAGGTAAATAATCATCTTCTTCATAGAATAAATGTTGAAGTCAAGAAGAAAAATAAACTTTTCCAAACACAGTGCGTTTATACAACAATGATAGAGTCTGGCCATCGAAACGTGATATTGACTTTGAAACAGAATTCTTTATATGGCAATACTCAACACTTGTCAAACCCTAGTACGTTGGTTGTCAAGTCGTGTCAATTTTCGGCATAACAAACGATTATCTTGCGTTATTATGTCGAAACCTATAAAAAGTTCAGCTAGGAAGTTAATTTATACAATGATGTGTAAATTTAAAGCAAAACAAGAAGAGCGAGCCTCTGCTTTCCGCGAGAAAGAACGATATTTCCATGAAATAATGGCTGCCACAGGTAAGTGTTCTGTAATGATTTTGATACTTGTTGAATAGTTTGTATACTTCATAGTCATTTCAAGTTATTTTTAGTTGGACTAAACATATTATTCGTTTAATTATGCTTTTGTTGTTGGTTTCAGTTTGAAATAATAGTTTCTAATGCTTTAGAATGTTTTTAACACTCACAGTGTCATATTTTATATTCATAAAGATGAAATAAGAAACCAAAAATTTGCGCACGGGCGGGACTTGAACCAGCAACCTTTTGGCAAACCGGGCCAAACGCTCTTACCAATTGAGCTACCGTGCTGTCAGTCCGACCCTGCGAAATTTGTGGTTTCTTATGAAAACGTCAATTGCGTGACGCTTAGCGCCATCTAGCCGTCTGTTTATGAAACAGATGGCCCAAGCAGTTATTCTTTACAGAATAAATTCAACTTGGAAATTGATGTCGCTTCGCTATCTAATGCTTTAGAATGTTTTTAACACTCACAGTGTCATATTTTATATTCAAAAAGATGAAATAAGAAACCAAAAATTTGCGCACGGGCGGGACTTGAACCAGCAACCTTTTGGCAAACCGGGCCAAACGCTCTTACCAATTGAGCTACCGTGCTGTCAGTCCGACCCTGCGAAATTTGTGGTTTCTTATGAAAACGTCAATTGCGTGACGCTTAGCGCCATCAAGCCGTCTGTTTATGAAACAGATGGCCCAAGCAGTTATTCTTTACAGAATAAATTCAACTTGGAAATTGATGTCGCTTCGCTATCTAATGCTTTAGAATGTTTTTAACACTCACAGTGTCATATTTTATATTCATAAAGATGAAATAAGAAACCAAAAATTTGCGCACGGGCGGGACTTGAACCAGCAACCTTTTGGCAAACCGGGCCAAACGCTCTTACCAATTGAGCTACCGTGCTGTCAGTCCGACCCTGCGAAATTTGTGGTTTCTTATGAAAACGTCAATTGCGTGACGCTTAGCGCCATCTAGCCGTCTGTTTATGAAACAGATGGCCCAAGCAGTTATTCTTTACAGAATAAATTCAACTTGGAAATTGATGTCGCTTCGCTATCTAATGCTTTAGAATGTTTTTAACACTCACAGTGTCATATTTTATATTCATAAAGATGAAATAAGAAACCAAAAATTTGCGCACGGGCGGGACTTGAACCAGCAACCTTTTGGCAAACCGGGCCAAACGCTCTTACCAATTGAGCTACCGTGCTGTCAGTCCGACCCTGCGAAATTTGTGGTTTCTTATGAAAACGTCAATTGCGTGACGCTTAGCGCCATCTAGCCGTCTGTTTATGAAACAGATGGCCCAAGCAGTTATTCTTTACAGAATAAATTCAACTTGGAAATTGATGTCGCTTCGCTATCTAATACTTTAGAATGTTTTTAACACTCACAGTGTCACATTTTATATTCATAAAGATGAAATAAGAAACCAAAAATTTGCGCACGGGCGGGACTTGAACCAGCAACCTTTTGGCAAACCGGGCCAAACGCTCTTACCAATTGAGCTACCGTGCTGTCAGTCCGACCCTGCGAAATTTGTGGTTTCTTATTTCATCTTTATGAATATAAAATATGACACTGTGAGTGTTAAAAACATTCTAAAGCATTAGATAGCGAAGCGACATCAATTTCCAAGTTGAATTTATTCTGTAAAGAATAACTGCTTGGGCCATCTGTTTCATAAACAGACGGCTAGATGGCGCTAAGCGTCACGCAATTGACGTTTTCATAAGAAACCACAAATTTCGCAGGGTCGGACTGACAGCACGGTAGCTCAATTGGTAAGAGCGTTTGGCCCGGTTTGCCAAAAGGTTGCTGGTTCAAGTCCCGCCCGTGCGCAAATTTTTGGTTTCTTATTTCATCTTTATGAATATAAAATATGACACTGTGAGTGTTAAAAACATTCTAAAGCATTAGATAGCGAAGCGACATCAATTTCCAAGTTGAATTTATTCTGTAAAGAATAACTGCTTGGGCCATCTGTTTCATAAACAGACGGCTAGATGGCGCTAAGCGTCACGCAATTGACGTTTTCATAAGAAACCACAAATTTCGCAGGGTCGGACTGACAGCACGGTAGCTCAATTGGTAAGAGCGTTTGGCCCGGTTTGCCAAAAGGTTGCTGGTTCAAGTCCCGCCCGTGCGCAAATTTTTGGTTTCTTATTTCATCTTTATGAATAATAGTTTCTCCTGCATTTAGAGGTTATGTTCCGATTGTAACCGGAAATTTATTTATTGTATGTTTTTTATTTCAGACAGGATGAGAGATAAACTTGGTGAGAGCAACTTAAATGAGTTGAATGATATTACTAATTCTGTGAAGAGTTTACAACAACTAGAGGAAAAGAGTCAACTCAAATCAGAAATTCAATTTGTGACAGAAATTCCTGCAATGACAGGTATGTAATTTTAACTGTAAATTAATAATTAGAAGTGTGTTAAAATCCAAATATATACTATATAGCTATAAATAAGCAAGGAAGTCACATTTAGTTAAAAATAATATGTTTAACGGAAGTGGGGCTACAAAGATGCAACTAGCATAGTGCCAGGATGAGAGAAAAGATCTTAAATAATATTACTTAAACAGTTCTTAGAGAAATGCATAAATGGGTGGACACTAGGTGACCCTACTCTCACATTGGATTGTGATCAGTTGGCCAAAACTACTAACCACACCACTTGCTATTGGTGCCGTGGTCGCGGGTTAGGAATGTAACACTTTACCACATAGGGATGATTAGTTAGATCACTCATACTATAATAATATTTAGGTTCCTTGGTGATCGATGCTTTTAAACAATATAATGTACTTTTTTTTCTAATTTTCAGATGTTGGTACTGCTACTATCAAAAGAATAAAAAAAGAAGGACAGTCAAATGCAGGTGTTTGGAATACTCCCGGGAAAAAGCGTCCACATAAACCAACAGTTGCCAATTTGGATAGTTTTGACATTAATGCGATCAGGCAGAAGATCAATCAATTCTACACAGTTAAAAAACAGGTGCCTACTTTACGTACCTTGTTGACAGATTTAAGAGAGAGCATTGGATTTACCGGATGTCGTGAAACGTTGCGCAAAATTTTATTGTCCAATGGATTTGAGTTCAAAAAAAATATAAACGAGCGTAGTATAATCATGGAGAGATATGACATTGCGGCATGGAGGCACAGATTTTTGAGAACCATTAGTAAATATCGCCAGCAAGAGAAGCCGTTAATTTATATGGATGAAACATATATTCATCAAAATTATAGGGCAAAAAAATCGTGGCAAGGTCCATCAACTAGCGGTGTGGTTGAAAAAATTTCCCCAGGGAAACGGTTCATTATTGTACATGCGGGGTCCGAAAAAGGATTTGTACCGAATGCCCTTTTGGTTTTTAGCACAAAATCTTTGTCAGCTGATTATCATCATGACATGAACCGACAGAACTTTTTAAAATGGCTGCAAGAGAAATTAATCCCTAATTTAAGGGAACCAAGTGTCATAATAATGGATAACGCAAGTTATCATTCTACTCAGGTTAATAAACCACCCACAATGCATCAGAGAAAGGCAGACATTCAAGACTGGCTCACTGCCAATAGAATCGCCTATGAAACTTACATGACGAAGGAAGAGCTGATGTGTCTGGTAGACAAATACAAGCCCGACCCGAAATATGAGGTTGACGAAATTTTAAAAGAAAATGGTCATGAAGTTCTACGGTTGCCCCCATACCATTGCGACCTTAACGCCATTGAACAAATATGGAGTTTAGCTAAAAGGAAAGTTGGCAGCAAAAATATGGGTCTTACTGTAAAAGAAGTAGAAAAAGCGATTTCAGCGGAATTTGGGACTGTAACTCCGGAGGATTGGAAAAAATGCACTGATCATGTACTGCATGTAGAACAAAAATATATAGAACGAGATGGAATCGTCACAACATTAGAAACATTCATTATAAATGTAACCAGTGACAGGGACTCGAGTAGTGAGTCTGAGGAGCCAATTGAGTTTTTGGAATCTGATTTTGAGTATGATAGTTAGTTTTAGACAGAGTGTTTAGTTATAGATTAGTTCAGATAATGATTCTATGATAGTTGAAAGAATGTTATTTTATTCAATGAATTGTTTATTAATCATTAAATCAGTATGCTGTTTCACTTTAATAAAAAAATCCTGTGGTGTAGCAAATTAATCATTTCACGTTTCTGGCATGTTTGCTTTAGTTTCATCATCGGACCACCTTACTGATATAGCTGATACCATAATTTTGCATTGTCACCTAACATTTCATACTCTCGCGATTTGTACACATACTTAAAATGTATTATACAAAACGTTGCGACAGACCCGGTATAATGTATTTTAAGTATCACATATACTGTTTGCATAATATGATTATAGTGAAGATTAATCTTAAATCGCAGATGAAAGTGGTCTATATCGAGTGGTCAAAAAATACTAACATTACCTATTTATGTAATGTTTTTGGTGGGATATCATTTCTTTTTGTAAGTAAATAGTACTACTTTTTTTTCTTTTAAGGAAATGGCTTTCCAATAAGACTTTCAATTTCAAAGCCTTTTATTATCGAACAACATAAATGGCGAGTACATCATGCACCTTCCGTTTATTATATTGTAATAATTAATAATGTGAAAGTATTAAAACTGTTTAATCCTAGTTCATGCAGGGTTACCATAGATATTTTTTTTAAATATCGCGGGCAATTTTCAGTATCACGTTTCGATGGCCAGACTCTAAGAGTGAATAATAAAATAATAAAAAAATGCCCCCTAGGCGATTTGGACTACGGTGGCCAGTCACATCGTTTAACCGACTGCGCGGGACATTTTATAGTACACAAGTGCGTGCGCAGATACAGTAAGAAAGAAAGAAAGAAAGAAAACTTTTTTATTTGGTACACAGAGAAATACAAACATGATAGAAAAATTAAACACCTGAGGAAGTAACTAAAATACAAAATAAAATTATAATTTGTGACCAAATTGGTCTCCACTCAGCTCTTTGCCATGGCAAGTCATTGGCGCTGGTTTTCTTCTTTCACTCTCATAGCCCTTAGGCACAGCCATCTGACACGAACGGCGCAAAGTGCTTTTTCGAGGCACGTGGGTAAAACGAAAAAAAAGTTGGCGGAACTTCCAAACTCCGGGCTATTCTAAGAATTTCTGAACAGAAAACCCCAGGTGTACGTATTTTTTTTTGGCTATTCCAATAATGTAAACAATCTTTTCATAACTTTCAAAATAATATCAGAGAATAAAATTAATAAACTATTTGATTTAATAAGATCTCAGTATAAAACGATGAATTACCCATGTAAGTTGTGAGTTTTGTTTTCTCATTTAAAAAAATAATCATTTCGTTAAAAAGGAATGTCACGATTGTTAACAATATTCGACTTACAAATAAAAACGGACTGTATATATTTTTGTCCCGAGGATCGAACCGTGGACCTCTGGCGCAGCCGTCGCCTTTAAAGTGCAACCCTGTTACCACCGCGGCAGTTACGAGGGATGCTATTAAGTTCTACCCACAAAGGCACCCGCTGAAAATCAGCGTCGTGGTATGCGTTCCGCTGCCACGACTTATGCTGAGCCTTTTCGACTCGAATAGTCCTTTTCTTGCTTGTTTTTTGAAGTGAAAACTTCTTTAGCGGCGTTGAGCACTTTTGTGGGATGGGGGAAAAATGTGAAACTCGCGTCAGGACACGTGGGCTGATCGAAAAACCGTAAGACGGTTGGCGAAATTATGGATGTAAGTTGATTTTTCTGAGAGATAAACTTTTTAATGTAATTTAATATAATATAAATTGTAATGTTTGTGTACGATAGCGCAATAAATAAATATTGTATTCTATAAAAATATTATATTATTGTATTATTATTATTATTATTATTATATATTTTTAATCTCGAGCCACATAAAAAGATGTATTTTTATCTGCCTCGGTGTATTATGAAACTCACGGGCCTAGGCCAAGTGGGTTTCATTGCCTAAAATTACTTGTGTGGAGTTTTCGTCCTGTAAAAAAATTCTGACGATGCGGCATGTGTTTAATATGGCCGCCTACTGCATAGATATGTATGTGTATTCAGGGAGGTCAAGAGTACGTAGTGCTGTAATTAGATGTCTTGGGATGACTCCTGTACAGGACAGCACCAATGGCACGATGAATACCTTATCCATTCGCCATATATGTAGTATTTCGTCCTTTAGCTCTGTGTATTTGTGGATTTTTTCGGTAATGGTTTTATGGAGGTTGTGTGTGTTTGGGACTGCAATATCTATGATGTGTACTGTTTTGTTGTGTTTGTCGATAAGTGTTATGTCTGGCCTATTATTATGTATTGTCCTGTCCGTGAGTATTGCTCTGTCATAGTATAGCTTGTAACCATTGTTTTCCAGTACAGGCTTCGGGGAATATTGGTAATACGGCGGGATATTTTCTGCAATTAATTTGTATTTTACGGCTATTTTTGGTGCACAATATTACAAATTTGATTATGCCGGTGGGTGTAGTCGGTTTGAGTAAGAGTAGAGCAAGCGCTGGTAATGTGTTGTATTGTTTCGGATACTCTATTGCATTTTCTACATTTATCACTAGTGAGGTTGGGGTCTTTTAAAATATATTTTTTGTAGTTTTTTGTATTAATGACTTGGTCCTGTATTGCTATAATAAATCCTTCAGTTTCTGGAAACAGAGCGCCTACCTTTAACCATTTGTTTGAAGCTAGTGTATGAATGTGAGGTTGTTCAAGATCATGTAAATGTCGCCCGTGTAGCTCTTTTCTTCTCCAGGATAGTAGTTTGTTAGCTTCGTGTTCTTCCTTTGTTTGGTGAGTTATATCTCTGTCTTTTAAATTAAGTGGTGTGTAATGATCGTCACATTCTATTACTGCTGCGTGAATACTGCTGTTAGATGCTTTGTTATAAAAAAAACTTTCTAATATTATTGATCTGTCCTTGCCATCGTTGATTTAAGTCTATAAGGCCTCTTCCTCCTTTATCCCTTTGTATTGTTGTTCTTTCAATTGCAGATTTCGGGTGTGAATAATTATGTCTGGTGAGTGTAGTCCTGGTTTTTATCTCTAATTTGTGTATATCCGTCTTCGTCCATTTTATTTATTTTATTATTATTATTATTATAATGATAGTACTTTTATATTGATAATAAGAGCAATTCATTCAAAATTATTCCCTATTCCAAAAAATCAAAAATGCACAACGTTGATATTCAAGTTTTCACTTCTGCCGGCACTCCCGGAGTGCATTTTTTATTTTTCTAAATATGTATTCGGTCGGATAAAGTGTTTCTTTCTTTCTGTAATGGCGCTTACCTCGTTGGTGGTGGCGGTGAGCGGCAGCGACTGCTCGAGCGCGTCGCCGAGCCCGAGCGCCAGCTTCAGGTCCTTCTGCATGTGCGACAGCGGCTGGTGCGTCGAGTACGACGACTCGATCATCGCTGCGGCGAAACAGATATTCAAATGTTATATACATCGAAAAAGGACGTGTTAGTTACGTTTACGATACGGTAATGAACCCCTTCTAGCGGCTAGTCAGTTAGCGCAACTTACTGAAAATGTATTAAGCAAATAACATTGTTCCTTATATTTATTTGCTTTTATAAGAGTGGATTTCAAGGGAATCATAACCTACAGGGTAGTTCCCGTGAACTCAGAATCTTAAAATTTGATACGAAGCAACGGCTTATAGCACTGATTAAGAAAAAATGCGTCAACTGTAATTTTTTGATTACGTCGTACTATAAAAAATATATTGGCACGGAACCCTCCTCGGTGCGCGAGTCCGACTGGTCTCCTGCTCATGGGAGAGGACCGTGCGCGTAACACCAAAAATAACATACTTTAGTTCCATTCACAACGGCATAATAAATCAAATAAGTAACTGTACAGCACATAAAATTTACAATATAATATTTTAAATAAAACATACATCCATAATTTGTAATCTGTTATTATAAAAGCAAAGAAAGATCAAAAACAATGTTATTTGCTTATTATTTAAATTCATTTTCAAAGTTATATAAGTTGCGCTAACTGACTAGGCGCTAAAAGGGGCTCATTGCCGCGTTTTGGCATTATAATACATACATAGTCAGGTCATCTCATACACAATAACAACTTTTGAATTTAGAATGCTGGCCTCAAAAATGTTCAAAAGAGACACTAAAGTCTCAAATGAATCCTTTCCTTTAAAGTCCAACTCCAAAAAGCAATTGTTCGCCCAAAATGGATTCCTTTCCTTTAAAAGGTAAAGAGTTTATTTAAGACTTTTTAGTGCATTTTGGTTTTAAATTCGGTTTTCACTTTTTTATACTTGCTCTATTTGCTGTTACTTTAGAATGTAAGATTAGCTTTTTTTATATTTGAAGACGCTTTTGGTGTATTGGTTAAGCGCTCCTGACTATTACGCCGCCGTCGAGGGTTCAAATCCCGCAAGGGGAAAATGTTTGTGTGATGAGCACGAATATTTGTACCTTTTTTTCCGCGGAGGAAATGCTTCATGCATACCCGCTGCCAGGACAGTGGGTTATGTGGGACTCCCATCGTTCTAGCCAAACGGTTTACCCACTAAAACCTCCGCGGTTTCCATCAATCCGCTTTAAGTGAGACGACGGAGGTTCGATTAACGAATGCACTCCGTACTAATATTTGTACCTGAGTCATGGATGTTCACGTCATAATCGTTGTCTGGTATTCGTAACACAAGGATGAAAATTCCTTACTTCGAAACCACATATTTATTTACTAGCGGACCCAGCGAACTTTGTTTCGCCCCCATCCTCGTCTTGCCCGGCCTCGTCCCGCCCAGCCACGTAATTAAAGAAAAATGTTAAGAACAAAATTTATCGCTAAGGGGTATGAAAAATAGATGTCGGCCGATTCTCAGACTTACTCATTATGCCCACAAAATTTCATGAGAATCGGTCAAGCTGTTTTGGAGGAGTACGGGAACGAACATTGGGACACGAGGATTTTATATATTTACTAGCGGACCCAGCGAACTTTACTTCGCCCCTAGCACCGTCCCGCCCCGGGCCCGGCCCCGTCTCGCCAAGCCTCGTAATTTTAAAAGTTGAAAAAAATACTAAAATTGATCAGTTATCGAGCGGGATGAAAAATGATCAAATTACTAAAATGATTATAAAAAAAATGGGGTTGGTGATAAAAAAGTAAAAATTTAGGGTTGTATGTATTTTAAATGCTATATAATAAAAAAATAAAACAAAAATTTCGTCCAAAAATTAAAAATATATATTTAAGAGTGAAGAACCCTTATCACTTTGAGCAAAAATTTATTAAAAAATAGTAGCCGATTCTCAAACCTACTGAATACGCATATAAAATTTGGTAAGAATCGGTTAAGCCGTTTCGGAGGAGTACGGGAACGAACATTGTGACACAAGAATTTTATATATAAGAATATAGGAGCTGTGATTTTCAATTAGATTATGGGTTGATTTTTCAGATAACAAATATTCGTCGAACAAAATACAATGCTCACCTATTTGTCAGCAATCATACAGATAGTTCAACTCAGTTGTGCGCGCGGCCTTATGTGTGGGTAAACCTTGTACATATACAGTGACTTTGTGTGCGTGACAAGAGGTACAGTCGGGTACAAATACAAATACTGTTATTTACGGGTTATAATATACGGGTTTAAAAAAAACAGTCATTTCGTAATTTAATGTTTATTTATTGAACATTATTCTGCATCGCTACTTGAAAAATCTAATGATGAATTTTCGGATTCGCTGCTCTCACCAAGGTTAATTATGATATCTGACTCCATGTCAAAATGTCTATAGTATTCTTCTTCTTTCTTTTGTACATGTCGACAAGTATTACCCCACATCCCTTCATCAATTTGACTTAAACGTTCATTTATGAGTTTCATTATTTCCGTCACATTTTGATCGACATTATGTGAAGCAATATATTTTTTAAAATTCCCCACACATTTTCTATGGGGTTTCAGGATGATATGGTGGCAATCGAAGAACTTTTATGCCATATGGCTGAAGTATGTCGTCAATCTTGTAAGAAATATATTTTTCTTTATTTTTTTTAATCAAATCATACAGTTCAATTTTTTTCATTTCTTGATTAAAAGCTATATTTTTTTCTGTCATCCATCTCTGCATTTCTATTTTTTTTTTAATTAGAATTTGGGGCTCTGTCATTTTGAACGTTATGGTATGAGGCATTATCAAGCACAACCACAGAGTTAGGTGGAAGATTCGGTACTAGACGTTCTTTCAGCCACTTTTCATAGTTTTCTGCATTCATGTTAGAGTGGTAATCACCAGAAACACTATTTGCTTTGTATGTCAATAGTGCGTTAGGTACGAAACCTTGTTCTGAACCAGCATGCACAATGATAATTCTTTGTCCTTTCGACAGGTTTCTCTTTAAAGGTGGTCCATCTTTATTACCCCATCCTTTGTTTTGCACATGGCTAGTTAAGATGTAGCTCTCATCTGTATATACGATACACCTATTTTCTTGACGGTATCTGAGTAATTTTTTTAGGTAGGAAAATCGTAGTTTTTGGATGTCATGCCGCTCTATAATAACACGTCTGTTATCCACAGTTTTTCGCCATTTGTATCCCAACTTTAACAAAGCTGTACGCAGAGTCGAAATACTTCCATCATAGTTAAGTTTATCTTGAAATATTCTTTTCAACTTTAGCAACGTAGGTAATTCACGATGTTCTAAATGGTAATTTTGAATAGTGGAACGTATAACATCAACGTTAAAGTTGTCTAATTCTAACTTCTTTAAACGTTTTTTACGGTCTTTATGCGGAGATTTAAATTTAGAGTCAGATTCTTTTCCTTCAGCCAATATATTAGTAATTGTTCTCTCTGATACCCCCACTGCCATTGCTGTTCTTTTCCGTACGCTATTTAAATGTTCACTTAATTTCGATATTAAAATTGGACTTGCGCTGCAAACTGGATCACTTACTAGTTCCAATATATCTCTCGCATCTATTTTCAGAAATTCGTATACCTTAGCAATGGTTTCTCGAGTCTAAAACAATAATACGTAAACGTCAACAAGGAAAATTTTTTTCTTATATAGAATCATAATCAGAGATCGGAATTAGGTGTGTGAAAATACAAATTATCGAGAATATAACACGTGCTCCATATTATGTCCCGCTGCAAACTTTAGGTATTTTCACACACCCAATTCCGATCTCTGAATAATAAATATTAATTACATCTAAATTAAAAAAATAAATAAATAAAATAAAAATCTTTTAATATTTACCTGACTCCTTAAACATTTTCTCCGTGAAGAACTAGACATTTTCGTAAACGACTGTACCCGTAAGAAAAAGCGATAAGGACACGTCTTGCTCGGACGACGACTGCCGCGTCACTGCCACACGAATGAAAGTTGTATATTTACAAGCCCACGCACACATAGGGCCGCGCGCACAACTGATTTAAACTATCTGTACTTAATTGTCATTTTTTAAACTCAGTCGCTTTATAATTTATCAGTCTGATAAGGTTTATCTGATCGTTGAAAAATCGGCGATAAAACGTACAAGAGTAGCTCACCCCGTCCCTTCAGTATGAGATGCGGCGAGGCCAGAGGAGTCAGGGCCAGGACGTCCAGCAGGTCGGCCTGGTTGAGGCCGGCGCGGTAACAAACAGCAATGTACACTCACCCCGTCCCTTCAATATAAGATGCGGCGAGGCCAGCGGAGTCAGGGCCAGTACGTCCAGCAGGTCGGCCTGGTTGAGGCCGGCGCGGTCGGCGAGGGCCAGCCCCTCGGCCAGCGCGGCCAGCGACACGCCTCCGACCACTTGCAGCACGGAGTTCATCTTCGACGCGTTGCCGATGTCGCCTGGAACGAGACTGGTGGATCAGCTCTTTATTTGGTAGCGTATACGTTTGTTGTTTGTTATCTCGACTACCTCTGTCTAAAGTCTGCAAACAGTGTGTGTTACCAGTGATAACATACGGATAATTTTGACGCATATTCTGGACAGACTAAGTACCCTAGCCAAGAGCTTCCTTAGCGAAATTCAATATGGGTTTCGACCTAATAGGAGAACGGTTGACGCCATCTTTGTTGTCAAGCAAATGCAAGAAAAAATTCTTGAACAACATCGTAACCTCTATTTATCTTTTGTGGAAGAAGAAAACTACTAGAGAAGGCCTTTGACCGCATACCTAGAATTGCTTTCTGGGCTGTTCTGGAGAATAAGGTTGTTTCGTGAAGTTTGTCAATTTAGTGCGACAGTTTCATGAGAGTATGACAGCCCGCGTACGTCACGAAAACAACTTCACGGAACAGTTCCCTGTCACTAGCGGTGTCAAACAAGGCTGCGTTATGACTCCGACCCTTTTCGCCATTTATTTTGCGGCAGTAATGAGTGATGCTCTTAAGCGCTGTAATAAGCAGATCCCCATAAATGTCCGTATGGATAAAAGCGTATTCGACCTCACACGCTTTAGAGTAAAACGCAAGGCATACTCCGTTCCGATAGCGGAAATCCTCTATACCGATGATGTCTGCCTTATAGCTGACAATTTGGACTACCTGCAGAGTTACCTTGACAGTCTGGACGAATCCTGTCGCAAGTTTGGCTTAGTAATCAGTGCTTGTAAGACTCAGATTCTTAAACAGCCTGCTAAAGGCAAATCTGTGAATGAGAATGCTGTTTACCTGCAAGGCAAGCCACTAGATGAAGTAGGGTTCCTGTACCTTAGAAGTTTAGTGCGCAGTGACAATCGCCTTGACTCAGAAATCTCTGCACAGATCGGTAAAGCCGCTGCTGCTTTCGGTGGTCTGAGCCAACGAGTCTGGAAACGACCTAATGCTTCACACAAAACTGGCCGTTTATAAAGCAATAATATTATCTTTGCTCCTCTATGCCTCGGAGACTTGGTGTCTGTACAGGAAAGACTCTTGACGAGAAAGGAACTGACAGGAAAGACTTATCGAGACGCTTGATCTCGATATTTTCCACCTTTAATGCCTCCGAGCAATTCTCCGGCTGAAGTGACAGTACCGTGTGTAAAAACAAATATTTTACTCTGAGCTCAGTTCAGGTAAACGGAAACCAGGTGGGCAGTACCTGCATTACAAAGACGTGTTGAAGCGCAATCTGACTGCTGCCAATATACCGCATGACTCATGGGAGAGGCTAGCGACACAGAGGTTTGAATGGCGAACTGCTATCAAGGCGAGCTTGGTAGATTATGAGCGAACCCGGCTCGAAGATCTCGACGCCATACGCCAACTCCGCAAGACTCGGCCTTAGCGTACAAGTACAATGAATCTGGGACTCTTTACTGTGCCTCTTGCAACCGGACTTTCAAAACCAAATTTGGCTATGCAAGTCACGCTCGCGCCCATGCAAGAGCCCGGGCTAACACCAGCTAAGGGTGTTGCCGTCGACGGATACATGTGGGAGGACATCATTTCATCAAAATACGGATCCGAAAGTCTCTAACTATGGGCCTTACAGAAGAGCTCAAAATCACAAAAATCACAACGAGCGAAGGAGAGGGTTATACTGGGTGTTTCTTCAAGATGTCCTAGATACCAATTTAACAAGTTTATCTGTAAATCTATAGAGCAATTTTACTTGTGATTCAAATGATATTTTAATTTAAGAAAGCATTATTGTCTGTAGTTGATAGACCCCAATAAAGTAAAAAATAAAAAAGACAAGATGGACAGACGACCTTGTAAAGATCGCAGGATCAAACTGGATGCAGACCGATAGTGATCGGTCGCTGTGGAAAGCCGTGGGGGAGGCCTATGTTCAGCAGTGGACGTTCTTTGGCAGATAATGATGTATAGGTTTGTTTTATGGACCATTTTGCTGCACATCCATACTGAAAATATAAAGTTGAAGAGTTTTTTTGTTTGAACGCGCTATTCTCAAGAACTACTGGATCGATTTGAAAAATATTTTTGTGTTGGATATTTTATTTAACGAGGAAGTAAACTGAAAACTTGCTGACACAGTGGCAGGGGGCCGCTAATTTGTACATTATGTCTTCTTTGTTTACTTTTATACATTGATTATCAAATTAACTGCCAATCTTTAACCAATGGAAAAACGTCATACATGTATTAAAATATTTAAGGGAGCTGAAGTTATCGTTCATCATCATCATTATCAGCCAAAGGACGTCCACTGCTGAACATAGGCCTCCCCCACGGTTTTCCACAGCGACCGATTACTAGCGGTCTGCATCCAGTTTGATCCTGCAATCTTTATAAGGTCGTCTGTCCATCTTGTTGGTGGACGTCCCACGTACGTCTTTGGTCGAAGGGTCTCCAGTCTAGAACTTTCCTGCCCCAACGGCCATCAGTTCTTCGCGCTATGTGCCCTGCCCATTGCCACTTAAGCTTACTGATTCTCAAGGCTATGTCCGTTACCTTAGTTCTTCTACGTATCTCCTCATTTCTGATTCGATCCCGTAGAGAAACACCCAGCAAGTTATCGTTCATTGATAGATATTTATAAATATATTTTAAAAGTATTAAATAATTTATTGCAGCTCATCAAATGTTGCTACATAAATAAATAAAACATTTGTTAATAAACCTGAAACACACAAAAGCATTTTCGCATTCAAATAAAGCAAACAGTTACAGGCATATATTTTTATTTAAACATCCAAAAAAATTTGAGGATGCCTTTAGAGTGAACGGTCGGATTTGACCGCTGACACTTTTTAAATAAACATAACACTACGTCATCTACGGCAAACAAATTAAATTGAACACAAATCACTGGAAAAAAAATGTTTGAAATATAACAGCTACATGCTTTGGTTAGATGCGTGTGTTATAAGATTATAAGATGTGCAAATTGTGAAGAACGTGCAGTGAAATACGGGCTTTAAGTTAGGCAGTGTCATGTGAAATAACTAAGGTGAGGTATAATTGTAATTAAACAAAATAAACGTTTATCAAGGTGTTTTGTAAGTTATGTTTTGTGTACCGACAATATTGCGAATGTGCTTTATGTTTTGTATTGAATTGTTTCATTTGAGAAAAGCCACTATGGTAGTGCTGTGAAAACATGACCAGGATTACTATCTAGTACAACAGTATTATAAATAATAATAAATATTGGACACCAATCATATACATTGCTCTGATCCCAAAGTAAGTAGCCAATGCACTTGTGTTATGGAAATCAGACACAACGGTGGTACCACAACACCCAGACCCGAGACAATATAGAAAAGATCGTTTTCTACATTGACCCGACCGGGAATCGAACCCGGAACCTCACGAGATGGCGACGCTTGAAACCAGCGTGCTAGCCACTCAACCACGGAGGTCGATATGTGTAAATCTACAATATCATTGAATTGATTGTAATTATTGTTTTCCTTTAATAAGATGCCATTCACAATATCTTTTACACTGTCACATCTAACTACTCTTAAAAAGTAGTAATCATAAAAATATTTTAAAATAAATGAAAACGCAAACACCGAGCCATGCACGAGTCTAATCTTTTAGTACACATGTTGATTCAAATTCTTTTCCCCTGGTGCTTCAAGCTTATTTTTCCTATGGTTTTGAATATTTTTAACACTCAGTGTTTATTTTTAATCTTATAAGACGTAATAAGAAACCAAAATTCCGGAAGAGTGGGATTTGGATTGGATGGGACCGTTGCCCGGTTCGCCAGAGGCCGTTGATTCAAATCCGATACGTGCGTATTATTTTGGTTTCTTATTTCATCTTATAAGATTTTCTCAGTGTATGTGTATTATGATGTAATCTAATAAAGATGAACCAAACAAAAGCAGCAAGCCGGTGGCAAGTGTCAGCGGGCAAGTTTCCTCGCGCCATCAACCGGAGAAGCTGACTACTACCAAGGTAAAAGGAGTTCTTGCTCATCGCCTTGAAGCAGGACTGGCAGTCGTCGAACAGGGTGCGGTCGCCCGCGGCCAGGATGATCAGGGTGCCTTCTTCCGCTTGCGTTTTGGAGCCTTGGATCTGGTGGAAAAACAGATTTTAGGTAAAAAGAAGCGTACTGTTTTAGGGTTAAAAGGACGTAAGGGTGATTTGAAGTGCTGCGTGCGCGTTGAGATTAGAAAAAAATTAAGGCTTAAGATCAGGGCGATTTTACATTCGCCTCGTTTACTTATGTTAATGCTAATGTTGTAAGACCGCCTAAATTGTACTTATAGCGAATATATAAGACACTATCCTGTGTTATTTTGTTTATGGTGTGCAATAAAGTATTTTTATTATTATTATGTTATTTTCACTCAACTGAACAGGACAAACAGCGAAAGTAATAGTATCTCAAATAAAAGTAGCCCATTGGTCCATTAGTCACTAATTATTCATCAGAGAGAAGTCAATTTACTGACTTAGGTTTAAGAGTCAGTATGACAACACCCTCGTGACTCGAAAAGTTCGTATTTCGGCCTTGGGCTTTGTCCGGTCATGTCACTGCCGTCTCAATGTCATCACTGATGATACAGTGACTGCCTCAATAATGCGACTCAATCCACTTCTGACTTTATTCTACTTCAAAAACCACATTATGATCTACCTGTGCTTTCGCCCTTCCCGCTAATGGCCTCGACGATGGCGTGGGGCATGTCGGCGTCGATAGACGTTATCAACACAAACCATAGTTGCGGTTGCGGGTTTGATCACCGCACAATACAAACATTTGTGTGCATGAACATGTCTGTTTGTATAGGTCTGGGTGTTTTCTATGTATATCATGTATGAATTTACAAACAAAAAGTATTTAAGTATTATATCCGTTGTCTGGCACCCATAACACAAGCTTTGAGTAGCTTACTTTGGGACTAGATGGCGATGTGTGGGAATGTCCAAAGGATATTTAATAAGGATATTTATCTACAGGAACCATAGACCACGGTTTACACTACTTTCTAAACCAGGCCGTTATGTTACCTGTGCCTCAAGATACCGGCCGTCCTTCCCGCTGATGGCCTCCACGATGTCGTGGGACGTGTCGGCGTCGAGAGACGTTATCTACAGGAACCATAGACCATGGTGTACACTTCTTTCTAAACGAAGGCCGTTATGTTACCTGTGCTTCAAGATACCGGCCGCCCTTCCCGCTGATGGCCTCGACGATGTCGTGGGAGGTGTCGGCGTCGATAGACGTTATCTACACGAACCATAGACTATAATTTACACTGCTTTCTAAGCGAAGGCCGTTATGTTACCTGTGCCTCAAGATACCGGCCGTCCTTCCCGCTGATGGCCTCCACGATGTCGTGGGACGTGTCGGCGTCGAGAGACGTTATCTACAGGAACCATAGACCATGGTGTACACTTCTTTCTAAACGAGGCCGTTATGTTACCTGTGCTTCAAGATACCGGCCGCCCTTCCCGCTGATGGCCTCGACGATGTCGTGGGACGTGTCTGCGTCGATGGACGTCATCTCCACGTAGCCTTTCGACTCCAGGCTCGGGCAGTGCAGTACGCCGCAGTTGCCGAACACCATCTGGAATGAGAACAAATATTTTTTTGTTACTGTGAGCCAAAAATTCAGTGTAATGTCTTCATTTTAGAATCTAGCTATCTCTATCGCTTTCCGGCGCTTAACACGTGAATATAATGGTTTTAGTCGAAAATCTTGGAACTATTTCAAAGTAGACCGATTTATTCTGTACTTCATAACTCTATAAATTTCTTATATTTTTTTAGACAGAGTTCTGTTCTATTCTGTGTAATAAGAACTCTGTCTCTGGCATTTAATCTGCTGCCTTTAAGCTGTGATTGGATAAAGATAGACCAAACTAGATAGTTTAAATATGTTTTCAAACCATTGGGTTAAAGCATAATCTCTCTTTTTTTTCTCTCAATTACTAATGACATACTCGTTAGGGATAATACCAAAGCAAAGGTAAGTATTTTTTATCTATTCATAAATTACATTTATTCCATCGAAAGATACCTGCAGCAGCTAACATCTCATGTCTACGTATTTTTCAATTCCGTATGTTTATAAACACAGACGGCGCGGATGGAAATAAAACGCGATAGTGTATCTGTGTGATACGGGTGTTCGCGGAAAGGTCGCCAGGTAAGGTCAGCGCGGCTTAATATTCTAATGACGTGACCTTTGCTGGAGTATTTTCATATCTTGAGTGGGACATTACTTTCTTACGGCACTAAAATAGGGTTAGACGATTTTATTTCAGCTTTTAATATCTTTTCTTTCTAGGCATTTGTAAATTCCAATTCGATCTTGAACAGACAAAACTAAACACAATTCGTAGGATCTCATTAAAACCAACAAACATAGATGTGGAAGTGTAAACATCGCACTAGGTCGTCTGAATTTACAAGTTTCACAGCGCTCCCGAATAAACATCATTAAATGTTAGACGGACTTAGCGATTCCCTACGCGCACATGTATTATCGTGCGATATATGAACGTTACTTAGAATTTCCGAGAAGGGTTGATATGCCTAAAACTTTTAAAGGTCAGACGAATTATGTCCCATACCTATTTGCAAGTAGCAAAAACTTAGTTTGGATTGAGTAGAGTAATAAGTAATGAGCACAATTTCAAAAGTGCTTTTTACCAAGTTTTTTTAGTATGTATTTTGGTTTTTAGCCTTTATCTATCTATTCTAAACTATGCAAGGTATGTCATCTTTATTAATAAAAAATATGACACTGTAGGGGTAAAAACATTCTAAACCATTGGACAGCGAAGCGTCATCAATTTCCGAGTTGAATTTATTCTGTTATAAATAACAGCTTGGCCCACAGCTGTTGTGACACAGTTGGGGTGGATAGCGCAGACGTCACGCGTTATGACGTAGGTAATCTTAACAGACCCGAAACTTCGCCCGGTCGGACCGACGGCACGATAGCTCAATCGAAAGAGCGTTTGGCCCGGTTAGCCAGAAGGTTGCTGGTTCGAATCCCGCTAGTGCGCAATTATTGGTTTCTTATTTCATGTTTATGAATATAAAATATGACACTGTAAGTGTTAAAAACATTCTTAACCATATGCTAGGTGAATAGCATTTGTAATGTTACCTGAAGGAAAAGAAGAAAGTTACTTATCGTACAGTTGAATTAGAAATCTCCTCCATTGTGAAATCGGATTTAAACCTTGCTTAGCATCTTTTCAGATAAAGGATCAATGCCTTCGTCGCCCAGCAACAAACTAATAAAACACCTCCTTGATAAAGGATAACTATCAAGAAGTGAGTAAGAACTAAGAGTATGCGTCTAATATGCCCATAAAAACCGCCTGTTTTATTAAGGCGGTTTATTTTTTTATATTATTATATATTTCATTATTTTTAAATATTACCCATTATCTCCAAAAACTACTGGACCGATTTTGATGAAACTTACACTGTACCTAAGTTGCAATATACTTGATTGAACTTAAAAAAAAGAATCATCTCGCTATGACTTGTTTTCGAGGAATCCGTGGACAAACATACATACACTTTTTGGAAGCTTTACTAGATTAACATACTCAAATATTATAAAATTCCAACGATATATATTACACATACACAATGAATTTATAACCTCCTTTTTTTGAAGTAGGTAAAAATCAAGCTGAGCTTGATTGTAATTGTCATATCGTCTTGGACTTGGGCATTACCTCTTTCGCAGCCTGAGGGTCAGCCACGCAGGAGAAGGTGATGTCAGCCTCCTCGACGACGTCGCATGGCGTCACGGCGATGGAAGCGCCTACTTTCTCGAAGTCTTTACACTGTAGACAAAAAGAAATACATTTCATTTAGGGCAACCAACGTAGAGAAAGTATCGAGATGTAAATTTTAATACGCCAGTCAAGTCATTTTTGCATGGCTATCTGAAATTTATATTTAAAAAAAAACGATGTGCCAATGTTCGCCATTGAGAATTGGATTAACCGCCTTCTATTTTATATTTATTAATATTACGCAAATAATTTCCATACGTTCAGAACCAATACAGTATTTCTAGGTTCAGAACCAGTACAGCATTGAAGGATCCATCTGCTTTCTGCATTTTTGCAACCATCACAGCGCCATCTGTTGCTACATCCCACAGACTTTAGTTTCGACTAGCGCCGCTAGATGCCGCGCAAAGTTCGCGCTCCGTCATAATCGATGCACGCGGCGTCCCCCCGCGGCGGCGCGTCAACGACCGCTCGCTGCAATGGTCGCGTCTCGCGCCGTCGGCCATTTTGATAACGGTGTTATTTCCCCAACCGATGCGGACAACACAGGCGACTGCATGAAGGGGTATGCGGTGCACTCAAAGCGTAGCGTAGATGGAAACAGCCGGCCGGACCGGCTCGGCTACCGTCAATCAAACAAGCAACCTTTGCAAATTATGCTGTAATGTGCGTAATCCGTAATGGTTATTTTAACCTTTCTATCGTGACACAGATACAAATAGTCAGCTTTGTGCAACGATGCACATCATGATTGTAGCACAAATAAATAAGAATACGATAAGATTATAGGTAATTAAAATGCGCACAATGATCTAAAATACAAATAATAATCTCCTAACTTTTGCAAATTGATTAAGGAAGTATCGAGTAAACCTTTAATGTACAGTGGCCAGCACCTCAGGTTACCCACTTTTATTGCAAACTAGCCCTTATTACAACTAAATAAGATACCGCAGAGTATACCATGTCGTGCTGTTGTCCGTACTAATGTAGATGAATACAATGAATTCGCAATTTTGCTGTTTGAAGAAAGATTAATCAGAATAATATAAAAATTTGGAAAAATAGTTACGTGCATCCTTTTTAGATTAGACTGTAATAGAAATCGTAACCCAACTCGGCGTTTATTTTCGGGTAGACCAACATGCATTAAACGGACCGCTTATTTTCGTAAGGGACGACCTCCCACAGATAGATAATATGTTAATCTTAAGTAAATAACATGTAAATTGGTCTTCATACATCTTTTGCTTGGATGTTGTTAAGTTAGATACGAGAAGTTGCCAAGCTGAGTAAAGGCATAAATTACTGCGTTTATTATGATTATGAAACATTTCAGCGATCTCATAAATTCTGTCAATATCAACAACATGAGCAAGTATCGCAGCCTTGCTCCGAGCGTTGCTAATCAGATCAAAAGCATGCCAAACGAGTTCGTAACATCGAATTCGCGACAACGGCGGCGCCCGGTCACCTAGCGACGAAGGTCAGTTTACACAGATGGCATAACATCCAGTTCTCCTCGTCGTTCATACGCTACACAAGCCCAGCGGTGGTCTTAAGTGTGTCAAACGTGTGACGGGGAGCATACGGTTGATTGTGCGACGCTAGACTCATACAATAAGATTGCCAGGCATAGAATGAGACCTCAGAGATGGATTACCCATACATAAGTAAAAGCTATGTCACTGTCATTAGTTTTCATGTAATAATAGAAGGTATTAAGAATTACCAAAAAAAATATGTCGTATGTAAACGAATCGTTCAAGCAAATAAATAAAGGCAAACAATCGAAATCGACCGACTAGACATAACAAATGAATAATGACATGAATAGTTTGATAATACTGAAGAGATAGAGCAAGGCTGGAAAAAACGAACGTAATGAAATTAACAAAACCGATAGAACACAATATTAATTTAGTCGGCAATTAAAATTATGATTATTTAATGGTTTAAAGTGAGGATAGGTATTAAAATAATCACTATCAGGAATGTTTTAAGATTATTACATCCAAATATTAGTCACGTTTCAGAAAAAAACAGTCAATCATCGGAATTCTACTGAAGCGGTGAAGGTTAATGCATGTTTACACAGATGTCGTCTGGGCCCCTGAAATATCTAAATCTATGGCACACATTATCCTTCTAACAAATTCACACACATAGACATGATATTACTCTACAAAATTTCAATCATATGATAAACTTCATGTTGAGTGGACTATACAACTAGCTTTATGAATAGAATATTGTTAGTAAAGGCATAATTATATGAGCACATGCCGCCTACAGCAGCGACCCTACAATTTACTCAATCACGTGTGAAATAGCAAGTAAGGTTAAACCCCCAACATTAAGCTCAACGCACAAACTGCTGCTAAAAAACTTGGCATCCTGAACAGAGTGAGGCGATACTTCACGCCTGAACAGCTTTGACCCTTTACAAAGCGCAAGTCCGGTCCTGCATGGAGTATTGCAGTCACCTCTGGGATGGATCCGCCAAGTACCAGCTTGAAGCACTCGACTCAGTGGAACGCAGATTAATAGGTGACGACAAACTGGTGAATGATAAGCTCCATAGCTTAGCCCATCGCCGCAAGGTTGCCAGCTTAGCTGTATTTTACAGACTTTACTTTGGCGAGTGTGCGAAGGAGCTCCATGAGCTCATCCCTCCAGCCCCCTTTTTCCATCGTTCGTCTAGGCGTACCGCGGGATACCATCCTTACCTTGTCGATGTGCCGCTGTTTCGAACTAAGCGCTTCTCGTCAACATTTATAATGCGCACGGCAAAGGAGTGGAACTCGCTGCCCGCGTCGGTGTTTCCAAGGGATTACAATCCGAATCTTTTCAAAATTCGAGTGAACAGGCTTCTTCTGGGCGAGCTCGTTTCATCTTCGACTTCGTCCTAGTCGCATTAGGCTTGGACTGGAGTCAAGAGCGAACCCATACTAAATTAAAAAAAAAAACCTTTGTACCTCGAAGGCAATTCATCGATCAACTATTCAGTATCGCAATTTTCATTAAGACATGCAAAAATGATATTTTTAGAAACAGATCGAATTTTACACGTGTCTATATGAAGAGTTAAAAAAAACAATAATGTGAATCTTCTCAATTTAACGTCAAAATGTCAAGTTCCTGTCTCACCCAAACGCCCAAACTCAAGTATTCCCAGAATGTTTCTAAGAATTAGGATAAATCCACAAGCAGTAAGTCAAACCGAAATCTTTTGAAACTTTCTCAAGTTGCCAAGTCGTCAAAGGACGAACAATAGCTGAAGTTGTCCCTGACATAAAAACATACCGGCTAGCTATTATCGCGAAAGGTTTATATGAATGGAGTTCAGCTAGCCGCCAGTCGACAAAGGAAACCGATGCCGCCCACGCCAGTCGCCCTCGTAACCACGTAGACGTAACACTTGTTACGTCTTCAACCATATTGCCTACGCCATAGAGCTGACACTAGCCCCAGACAAAATCGGTTAAAGATTCAAATCCACTTTCAAGTTCTATGACTATAAAGTTTGCTAATCTGTTAGCGGCGAACTTTTGACTTTACCATCATCTGAGAGGACTTCAGAACAAAATGAACGGTTAAAAGTAAATGTGCGTTTACAACGAGGTGATTACGAATCTCTCGACACAATATAACGTGGGATGATATCATGAGAAAATCTGAATGGGAAAAACTTTTTGGACTTTGTGATACATATTATCTCACAATCACACTAATATAGAAGAATATTTTAAAGTTATCATGCCCGTTTACTTTTGCTATAGGAATCGGATTGGTGCTAAAATAAAATAAAATAATTTCCAAAGGAAAAGCGTGTGAAAAAACCGGCCAAGTGCGAGTCGGACTCGCGCACCAAGGGTTCCGTACAAACCTGCAAGGTTTACAAAGTTCGTTCATTACGCCAATCGGTATCAATGGTTGTACTTTTGCGTTTTGCGTTTTTGCGTTGACTTAGTTTTTTTTTTTCACGGGTTAAAGGCAATTAGATCTAAGTATTTGATATGAATTTCAACTTGATAGCTCTACGCGTTCATGAGGAAAAAAGTAATAAGTTTATATTTATTAAAAAAAATATATTTTGTAATGTTACTAAAAATTTAAGGTTTTCGGATTTTTTCCTTTATGTGTGCTATAAAACGTTGCTTTATGCCAAATTTCAAGATTCTAGGTCGACTGGAAGTACCCTTTAGGTTTTGATTCCCTTGCGAGTACTTGCGAGTTTCAAAATATACAGCTTAAATTGCTGTTTCTTTTGATTGCGTTGACATAGAAGTTTGATTTTGTTACAGCTTAAAGGTATTATAGACCTGAGTATTTGGTATGAATTTCAATTTAATACCTCTACGCGTTTATGAGGAAATGGGTAGTAAGTTTAAAATTATTAAAAATATATATATTATGTGATGAAACTAAAAATTTATGGTTTTCGTAATTTTTCCTTTATCTATGCTATAAGACGTTGCTTCGTACCAAATTTTAAGATTCTGAGTTTACGGGAAGCACCCTGTAGGTTTTGATTCCCTTGCAAGTGTCGAAAATTTGCGGCATAAACGGCTGTATCTTTTGATTGCGTTGGCTTAGAAGTTCGATTTTTTCACAGCTTCAAGGGACAGTAGACCTGAGTAATTGATATAAATTTCAGCTTCATACCTCCACGCGTTCCTGAGAAAAAGGGTCTTGACAGACGGACGGACAGACGGACAACAAAGTGATCCTATAAGGGTTCCGTTTTTTCCTTTTGAGGTACGGAACCCTAAAAACGTCATGGAAACGAAAACAAGCTGAGCAACGCTGTTTGTTAGAGCTATACAATTTGTATTAGATCGATAATTTTACGTAAATAGTTGAAGACTATGTTCCGTCGACCTTCGTTCCAAGCGAACAACGCACCAGACCATTCGTTTGCTTAACTCATCAATCGCCCGCGCGTAATACCTATAGTTGTAATGACTTTGAAATTCCTATTATAAGACCTAGTTGTACTGAGCTAATGGATAAATAGAAAGTGTTTGTATTATACATTTGAGTAAGGGGCAGCCCTAGTTAAGCACGCAACGGTCACATTTCGCAACGATGACACGCTCACCGATTGTGATTTTGGGGTTTTGTTCTACATCAGACGGTACAAACAAACATTTGCTTGCGTTCATCGCTGGGCCCGCGTAATTACTCCACGGAACGCTCAGTCAATATCTCGGCAGCCGATAGCAGGTGACTGGAAATCGATAGATGTCCGTTGAACCGCGCGAGCTCCTTTTATCAGACGGCGCTCATTACAAGTCTCGTTAATGAAGAAACAGGAAACGTGTTCATTGTTTTAGCCTCTCCACAATGAATTACAGAGCGTAGCACAATGTGAAGGAAATCAACGGTTTTTACTAGCTACGAGTACTACAAGTGGTAGCATGTTTTTTAATAGATATATCTATCAATAGCAGCATCGCATTTTACTTTTATGATAATGCTATTCTCTAATACTCATAGCGGACGAACGGAAACCATAGAACTTGTTGTTTCATCAAAAATAACTTTTGCAAGTGCGAATTTATCAGTTCGACGTATGGACTGCTGATAAAAGAATCCAATATTTTAGATAGGCGGCAGTTTATATTCGCAGTAGAGTGCTTGATATAGAAAACGGAACAAAGCGAACGTGGAACTGAGGAAATAAAGGCGCATTGGTTGGCAGTTGCATCACCAAGCATGTATGCAGTGCGATGACAATGCGTATTATTTTAGTTATGTCATAGCTTATGTTATGATTGATATCGTAAAAGCTAGAAAAATCACACTGTTCGATTTTTGTAATCGTATTGGGTGAGTAGGATAGATATAGGGCCTTCATAATATACTTATTATAAATCGCCTGTGATAGATGTGCCGCGCAGGAATGTTGTCGGCAACATTCCTGAGAAAGTATGAAAGCAACATTGCTTAAGTTGCCGGCAACTTAAGCAATTTAAGGAAACCATTCAATTTTTATTATTCTTTGATTGAAAGTGAATATTTATTATTTATATTTGAATGCAAAGATGATAAACTTAGTAATGGTCCCTTACTTTGCCAAATTTGCCGGCTTTTTGAAATCTATTGTTTAAATATTCCTATGGCACGGGAATGTTGCTGGCAACGGCACATCTATACCTGTGTGTGGGTTTCATATGCTCTTAATGCAGCATTAGAAGAAAACACAACGTCGTTGCTAGTTGCCATCTGCATTTGAGTGTCAAATATGGCCGAATAATTCTGAGCACGCGACAAAAGAGGGCCGAGGCGCAGCTGTGGAGCAACCGACCGTAAAAATAGTTCGAAGGGTACACCTGCTCTTTTATGCTCCTTCGAAAAGTGAGACAGCAGGACAAACACCACTCCAACGGAATCATCATAATATCCAACTTGGATCGCTGCCATGATCAAATGAAAAAGATTGTACGTACCCAAATAGATTTATCATTTTTTTGTAATATCGACACTATCCGATATCCATTGGACAGAACGGACAGCGATTGCGAAAACATTATCTTGTAATCATTTCTAGATTTGCTGTAAAATGAACAGTTTCATATTCACCGCTTCATACATTAACTCAGTCGTAGCCATCATTTATAAATTGTAGCATATAAAGCCATCAATCAAAGTTAATAGGTAGACCACATGCCACAAGACAATAGCATCAATTAAATTAAACAAATATTGAACGCCGTAAATTTTGGCTTTACCGGTTTGTTACGTAACAAAATTCAGCTTATTGGGCTGTCAATTGCCTGGGTATCGTTCAAATGAACGGCATTCATAAAATCCTATGACAGTTGAAGACCTCCAAATACACGTTGGTGCTTAATTGGATGAATTCGAACATTTGTTAGCTTATGTAATTCCGTGATGTGGATGGAACAGAATAAGCGTCCAATTCTGTAATTCGATTAGTAAATCGTCTAATGTGCATAGGTACTTGAGGAGTTATTAAAACCTATATGAACTTGAAGCTTAAACGAGGAAATGAGCACCCACGTTTTTAAAGGCTGTACCTATCAAGGCTTGTGGAATTGTAGTCTGAAAATAGACCTTTAAATTAGGAGGATGCGAGTAATAATTAGTTAGTAAAGAAGGTAGTGCTGTTGTGGCCTGAACTACGGTGTATGCGTTAGTTCAGAGTAAAAGAGAGAGTTTATGTTTAAAAGAGTTATATTGAAAGGTAAAACTTAAGTTAGGATGACAAATGAGTTATGATGTGTTTGAGCGCATCCGAGCGATGGAGCGTCTAAATATGCACTAAATTAGTGTATCTTTCTCTCTTTCTCTAGTAATAAGGCACTAGGTAGTTTAATGATAATTCGACGGAGAAATTAGACTCATTATAATTCACCTCATGGGATTAGATTCCGATAAAAAATAATTGTATAAATAATACCGTAATCTTTGACAGTATAAAATTAAAGCGAAAATCCAGGGTTGTCCTAATCTCATTTATGAACTGTTTGAAAGAAGCAACTCAAGTGTAATCGAATTTGTCTACAAACTTGGTCCTAAAGAAAGAAGAAGGACCACGTCCTATAGAAAATTGTCCCACGTCTTACAGAGATAAAACGTATCTTTAAAAAAATCTAAAAATGTTCATAAAAGATAGCAGCTATTTTTACGGTATGTCATATAATAAAAAAGTCTGCTGATATTCGTCCTGGGGCTCCGGCTAATAGAAAATTCGTTCGGTGAATTGAGACAATTTAGTTTTTTTTTGGTCAAAGAAACATACTTCATGCTTTCACTTGGAATTTACCCTGAAATAATAAAATCTAATAAACATGATAGTAACGTTGAGGTTCGCTCACGCGACGAGACTAGCGGCCGGCGCGGCGGCGGTGGCTGCCGAAATGCAAGAGAATAATGTTTCCCTCGTTCCGATGAATATATATATTATTTTTTATGAATATGCTTACCTTTTAACAAAATCCTGATTTTATAACACTGGGGGGTGGGCGTACACAATTTTAAACAAAAGGTTTTTTTTTGTAATCAGATTCTCGAGAACTTTAAACAGGTTTTCATACCAGTCCCTAAAATTATTTCATATATCTGTTTTTATACGTTAGACCGCAAAAAATATGAGTGACGAATATGCTTTTTTTTTTATTTTATTTTTTCAAGGTATGTTTCATCTGTAGGATGCGGGCCATTTTTGGACCTCATTCTTTACTGGAATTAACATGCCCTAAAACAGATGTTTATTTTTAATTTTGTAAGCGCTAGAATTGTGTCATAATAAATTCAGCTAGGGGACCAAGGGGCAAGCGTTTAACGTGCGTAATATTGCAAAGGCGAACGTGATGCCTTGAATATAAACATCGGGTGACGCACAATATTAACGACGAGTGGGCTGACGACCCGTTCACTCTTCATCATAATTTTGGCAAAGGAAATTCAAATTCGCGTAGACTTTACACTGTAGAGAAAAGTCACCTTACACTAGCCGAATCCGAATTCCGATTGCCAAAGAAAATGACTAACGTTAGAAAGTTACGAGTACAATCTATAATAATATTATAAAGCTGAAGAGTTTGTTTGGTTTAAACGCACTCATTCTCTTCTCATTCTTTTCACGCAGCTCTTCATTTTCATTTATGCACAAAATACCCCTTCCTATTAAACTCAATTTCTTTACTCAAAGGTTGATTGGAAGAGATCGCTTATAGCGATAAGACCGCCTAAATTGTATATTTCCTTAAAAAGATTTTGTAAATAAATGTATGTTATGTGCAATAAAGAGTTATCTATCTAATCTCAGGTACTACAGGACTGATGAGGAAGGCTTAAGGCTATAATACATCACGCTGCGACGGGAGGGGAGAGAGTAAACTCAAAACGCGCGGACGATGTCGGGGGGACCACTTACCTCTGTTATAGAGACGAAAATATCAAGAAAAGGTAAGGATGGTATCCAGTCCATAAACAAAATTATCGTAAATGCATACGGTAAATACAACAAATCACAATACTGGGGTATTTAACCGTTATTTGCACAAATGATCTTCAATTCCATAATTCCATATAGCCGGACTTTGAAACGGTGCTCGGTTACTGTTGTTATTTTTCAACGCTAGCAGATACCGTGCGGAACTGGAATTTCAATAAACTACGCTGGCTATTCTATCGATAGTGAATGTTTTAGCTTAGATTCAGAAGAATATGAAACCAAGCATTAATTTCTAAATATATCCATCCAGATACTTGTAACGATATTAGTCGTCATTTCTTAGTACTCAACTCAAATGTACCTTCAGTGTAAAAATAGCTGTTCGATCGGTCATAAAAACGATAGATCGATGCTCTAATTGAGGGTGTAATAGCATAGTATTCTCAACCCAATGGCCTTCCGAGATGATAATTACTCACGCCAATTACACCTCTCGCTTCAGTCGAGTTCTGAGGATTTCCTGAATTAAAATCGGTCGAGACGACGCGTGTACACATATATGATAAAAAAGTAATCGGACTCACCTTTTCGGAAGGGAGTCTTAGATGCGTAGTACCATGAGTAGGTACTAGTCATGAAGACGTTTACATTTCAATCTTCAAAAATCGATCAGATCTCGTACAATGTTTCTTTGCACCATTTATTGGCACGCAAAATATACACAGTTGTCAGTGCCGGTCTTTTCGCTTAAATCGGTATCGAAATCCGATTTCGCTGTATATTTCTAACTGCTTTGCATTGTTTCTCGATTAAACTCTTACTTAGGTTAGTTTTATTCTACGATTACAATTAATGACCAAGGGAGTACATGCGGGACTTTTAGCCAAATGGTTGTCCAAATGCAGATTGATAAAAATATAAGCGTGGGTGCGGGTCACGTGCACTGTAATGCCTACCAGCCAGCACGTGAAGGAAGTGTTGTTTGAAACTAAGCGATATAAAAATAATATGATACTTTTATACAAAGTTTATGAGTAGGTTATTAAATCAGTCAACAAAACGGAGAATACCAAAATAATAATGGTGTTGTTATCCTCAATGTTTAGGTACATCAAATTCAGGATCCCGACCAAATCTGAATCCTAGCAAAGTTATAAAATGGTCATGCCTCTCTGATTGTGACAATGAATACTTCCTTAATAAATAATGGTATTCCTAGACGTGCGTATCTAAACTTAGATACACTGCATTTAGATTATAAATGAAGTGTATCTTATTTATAGGTACACGGACTGCCTCGAGCTTAGTTATTAGATGACGTGCTCCAGTAAACAATCGAGATAGAAATGGCAAAGATCAAACGCATAATAAGCACATACAATCAGACCACCGACGCTCATATTTATAAACACCATTTGTGATAGCAGTATACTAAGGACGTTTACTAGGAACTTTGAGCTCCAAGACCAAGACAGGTATGCGACAATATCCTGAAGATTGAGTTCAAGATACAGAAAATCTTAATACTTCGAAGTAATGATGATTCAAATTAAAAAGGAACTTTTGTTTCTTCGGGTCTCTTGTCTTCGTGTGGTCCCTCCCTTAAGTCCCTAAAATACTTGGTGTAAAATAGTAAAAAGTCAAAACTCTTTCTTCAGGCAGATGTAGCATATAGTAGACAAGTTAATAAGCGCATAGGAGATGCAGACAGGATAGGAGGTGTATTAATAGACTGCACCTGAGCGATCGAAACGACTGGGTAACCCACTCGCGTGCCGAATAACCGACTTGCGATGATCTTATACCAGGAGATAATAGAACGTCAATGAAAATGTGCGAGCTGAACGTATAAAACATCTTAAAGTCTTTTCATGATTAATGAAACAAAAGGAAGAGCCGTAGTTAAAGGGAGTATTGCAAACTTAAGTGCTTACAGAAATAGGCATACTTATCCCAGCCCGCTTGTAATCAGAAGAACCAAAACTCTTTTGCGCAGTATCAACCGAAAGGATGTTGCCTCAACACAGTTTGGAAACACCGCTAACGAACGAACGATAAATGCGGATAATAGCACATAATAGTAGCACTTCAGTGCACCCGCACTCGCACCGTGACGACCTAGTAACACCAGTAGCACAAAGTCGTAGCTTTCCTAATCTGGTAAAACTGTGGATCCACGAGCTCGGGTGAAGGAAGCGATAGCTAACTGTGTTAAAAGTTATGAAATCGCGGAAACGATGGCTGGAACAGTTAACTGGCCGCTTTGCATCTGACAGACGTCCTATTAAGCCCACCTGTCGTTACAACGGTTTTAGATTCTTTGTTATAGACAGGATCTATTAAAGTTTAGCACCGCGCTTTTCAATAGTAATCTCATTCTCATAGAATTTATATTTTGCGAGATACGTAGCGTTTTTGTTGAAAAAAGGGGAACGTATGCAATTCATAAAATCAAGCAGATTTTACAAACGATGGAAGTGAGCTATCATTTTCTATGAAGTTTCTTGCGTTGTAACAAATGAGATCATACTTATGATTATAGGATCCATATTTTGCGAGCTACGAATGATTTTCAGCGTGGCGGCGTGAGGGGTTGTTGGCAAGTAAGTTGCCGCAAACCCTTTATATCTCTCAAAATACTTACTCTATTGTGAAGGGGGAAGGACGCCTAAATTTTAATAGGACTGACTCGGCAGATCCTGATCCCTAGTGTGAAGACGAATTTATTAACAAAGGTTTTATTGATGTACATACTTTGCCGCCACTTATATACCTCATTCGAGCCGAACCTTACTTTTCTTGAGGTAAAATTATTTTTTAATAATTCTTTGTTATGAATTTAGGTCGTTCATAGTAGAATAAGTGTACTGTACATGTATATATAACAACCGCAACTAAACGATAAAACAGTGTACATATAATATCCATCCAGGTTTTAGTAAATCTTATCAATAAACATTTGAAATGAGCGTACATTATTACCTTTTATCTTTGATGTTGCTACAGGAACTCGATAACATTCTAATTCTTACGCACACCTTATATTATACCAGCTGGTGTATATCAAGATTACAAAGATTGTGATTGCAAAACTATCATTCCATTTTTACACAAAAACCAACGCGAAGTCGGATATCAAATTATGTTTCCACTTCACCTGAACCCTCGCTTTGGCCATCTCCGAACAGTGTAAGTTCTGTTCATAATGGTCATGTTACGCTTTGCAATCTCCACACCAATCATATCATCTAGATAAGATAAGACAGCGCATCTTAATATCTTCGTTGATGATTTCTTAAGCTGGGCCATTAAACTGGATCCTGCGGAATCCGACCTATTTCATCGTGTGACGTCACAATGCGTTCAGCTGTGCACTTGACATTGCCAGCGCTTCCACATCGCTACGCGCGTGCGTGAAATGGCTGGAGATAACCACGTAATGGATTCCCTCCACTGCATTTTATCAATAGATTTCAGCAGAGGTGTTTTCAGACATGTCTATGTAAAATATCTACACAACTGAAAACGACTAAAATATACATTAACATTGAGCGATTAGAAAACAACACGTAAAAGGCTATATAGTTACATGCACACCGAACGACACGATTGTCCTTGGTGTTTCCACGTACGCCTTGCGTACTATCACAAATTAAGAACCAAACAGCCAATGGCAATTATGTGTTTCCTCAGCCGTTAGAATTCGATTCTTTTGTAACAACATGCACGATACAATGCAGGTCCAGTGAAAAGTTACTCAAATAGGTCTTATTTACTTACAACCTACTAATACAAACTGGTACAATTAGATGGAGAAGTTGATTACGTTATAACATTTTGAACGTTATAACGTTTAGAAAACCATAGTCGTCGATAAAACGAAATTAAACTAGAAGCTGGGTTTAAATTAAGAATAATCAAAAAAAACGCCTTCATAAAATGAATTTGTTTTTCTTACGTAGCCGTCAAATGCGTTATTTAAAGCTTTTTCGTTTTTATTTATTTTTTCATGATTTTTAGTTATTTATCCATATCTCAAAACTACTGGACCGATTTTGATAAAATTGACACTGTAGCCAAAGTTGAAATATGTATACCTAACTGAACTAAGAAATAAACATCTCGCCATGACTTCTCATTTTCGAGAAATTCGTGGAAAAACATACACTTACGGAATTTTGCTTAATATATATACATAATATATACTCAAATATTTTCAAATTCCAACGATATCAGATACATACACATTGAATTGATTATCTCCTTTTTTAAGTCGGTAAAAACGGGGTCAACAAATCTACATTAGAGTAACCACTTCAAAAGATTTTCAAGGAGAAAGCCCATCTGGGCACTTACATTCTAGGCTAGCACTGGATTAAATGTTTGATACGCTTATTTTAGATCACAAGACAGAAGAACCTTTGGTTGCAGGTCGCTCGTTCTTCTTTCTTTGCGCTCCAAAATCGCTGTTACATAAAATTCCAACCTCATTCAGCGCTGCGAAATCAATAGAATAGCGGAAGCGAAAGAAAGAAAGAAATCTAGTGAATCGCACGCTTGGTCACGAACGCCGGACTAATTATTATAGGCAATGCGATGCCAAATCCGATGGGAAGGATGAAGGACATGCGGCAATCAATTCGGTTTTTTTATTAATAGTGGTTTTAATGGATTATGTAGAATGAGTGCAGGTATGTCTACTAAGTAACTGACCTAGAAACGTGATATGAATGGTGTAAAAATCTTCATTATACTCTTTTAACTCTTTTTTAATCAGGTGTTCATATATTGGATGGGATTAATTATAAAAAACACAATTCAACCGAACTCATTTCTTCGTGCATTGCAAATATGTGTGTGTCTTATCTTGGTGATGCAATTTCCGTCTAAACATTTTAAAATGAAATTACATGAAAAAGAATTTATTGGGAAGCGGACATCACAAACACACACTTACCTAACAAACGCTCGCACAACAGTTATATGACAGATTAAAAAATATAACAGTTACAAAATCATTATACATTATTTTAAGACATTATAGCTAACGCTGATTGATTGAAAATTCTTTGATAAAAGTACAAGTAAACAAATTTTCATTCTTAAGCTTATCAGATTTTATCATAATAAATTTTATTCTGGAAATTGGAGTAAATAACTTATGCGTCGTGTTACGAAAGAAAAGAGAACTTGAAACGAAAAATAGGTACTTGGTACTAACTGACAATAAATATTTGCTACCGATGCGCTAAGTACGGACAACAGCACGTCAAGGTAAACACTGCGGTATCTTATGCAATTGTAATAAGGGCTAGTTTGCAACAAAAATGGGTAACCTGATGTGCTGGCGACTGTACTATGATTCGAATTAAGGGGCATTTTGTGAAAACTAAAATTGAATAAAAAATATAAGTAGCCTGAATGGAGATTTTTATGCGTCATCTATTAGAAAAATATGATGTTAAAAAATTTAAGAATAGTTTTATTCTGTGGAATGCACTGTCGTGAATAGCTTACTGTCCACGTTATCAATAGTTATAGTTATTTTTATTATTATGAGTTATAGTTATAGTTGTATAATATTGCGATACGTTTCGTAACCCACTGCAATGGCATAGCTGCATTAACACAAACGCTGTGTTCACAACATTTCTTTGTTAGCTGATGTTTATTTAAATGACGCCCTTAATGGTATTGTTTTAATTACTATGGATCATTAGTAGGACTGTCATCGTTCATGACTTTTAGTTTTATTGCTTGGTTGCAAATATATTCAAGAAAAATACGATTGGTACGGATGGTAATGACAATTAACAAAAAAGACAATAAATGTTGATGAGAGAACACGAAATACATATAAGCTAAGTAGGCAAGCATCGCTGTCTCCTCGGCATTAAAAGCTTATGAAAGCATTGAGGGTTCTAACAGGAAAATGACAAACTTGACGAGCATGGAGATTTGTAGAATCTTGTAGATAGATTCTTCTCATAGATAACTAAACAACACATCTTCCAACGAAGCATTTGTATAGCACCCAGAACTACCTAATTGCGTTGTTATTATTAAAAAATACTGCCACTTGCCAAAATAAGAAGCATTCGATTTTAAAGTAGACACAGAAGGTTAGCAAATTGTCGAGGAATGAATAAGGTGTTCAGGTCGTTATTACCATAATTACATTACCTACATTATGAATTGCTAATGCTTGTAATGTTCACCCCAGGCACCTCGAAGTCCTGCCGATACGGCGTAAACATGACGTCAATTACGTTTTAACCTTCGGGTAAACAACCCGATGGGTAGGTACATACTAAAATTGCGATTGCAAATTAATTATTCGCTGCTGAATTAGCAATTCTTGATAATCAAAATAGTTGGTCGATATAAGAAAACATGTCAATCAATCAATTGGAGATACGCCATTAATGCATAAAGATAAAAGTCTCAAAAATCCGAAAATGTTATAACTTGATATAATAAATTAAACTTATCAATTTTTTCAACTCTTGGGTTTTGGATTTATTACAAATCAAGAACAGCGTGTTTTTTTGGATGGTAAAATATCCGGAAAAACGAAGTCTAACTTTTTCACCATATTAATCAGTGCTATCAAATAATCCCCGAATTGACGCGTAGCACACAAGCAAGTGTTATCTGTAAGCGTGTGACGAGGTCACGAGTAAATAACTTTTGCTGCGCCTCGTCACCAGACTAGCCTCGCCTACACAATAGCCCAAGCCCATACAGTTCCAAGCCCATTCTCCCCGTTTCCCTTACAACTACCATTAATCAGTGATGTGGCCATAGCTGTTCTGTGTTGGCCATTGTTTGAATTTTGGTTGTATACTCAAGTGACTCAGCACCTGATAATTCATGAATTCCTTTAGTTACTGCAACGACTGGTTGTCACCGACAATTTCATTAGACGCCACGCTCCCCGCAGGGGCCTTGCAATATGAAACTGCACAAGTAACCGATACTTAGATATAAGCAAGTATGTACAGCAACTGCGAAGCCGTACATCGCAAGGCCAAGACCGCTAATGCCTGCCTGCCCGACACAACTATCCTTGTCTATGCTAAAGAAAATCGAAAGGGACGGCGAAAGGTCAGCTTCAGGTAAGACTTCTATTAAATGGAATGGTCTCGTGTCGCTTGAAAAGAGAAAAAAAGAAACACGTGCAGACGATATTTATAGATACGGCTAGATATTTCACGCCTCTTTCGTTGACGGATAGGAAGACACAGAAGAAATATCACGCACTAAATAAAAGATATTTATGAACGAAAGCGTAGGCAATCGATTAGTGTCGTATATTCTAATTGTATTAAATCTAGGCGAACGACCGGCCTCGTTTAGTTCTCGTACGAAGTGAATTGTGTTTTGAATCATCAAATCACTAAACATTTTGTGGTCTCCAATTTAAACAATATCTATAATAAAATTAGCGCAACAGGAAAATTGGCGCATTTCCTTATACACATGATGAATATTTTAATTATTTGTGCCTACCTAGTACTATAGGAAAATAGCAATATTGGCCTCGTTTATTTTACCAGACAGACATGAATAACCTAATATCCTATTTTTAGAAAGCTTACGTTGTCATAATAACATTAAGAAATAACCAGTAACTCTCAACAATAAACGAGGTAGGTAATACTGGTCGTGTAAATAAAGCCAAATGACAGTAACTAAGTAAGATATTTGCAGACACAGCAGGTGTACAAAACCTATAAAAAGAGAAAAGTATACACACAATCCTAGACTTCTCGGTCAAAGAGATTACTTTATTTTAATTAAAAACGTAGCTTACCCGAAGAATATATATTGGGTAGGCAAGAGATAACTCCCTGTACTGTGTCCAATTATAAAATTCGCATATTTCGCTGCTGGCGAGACGAGTGACAAAATGGAGAATGTCCAAGGTGCATTACTGAAGGTCGCAAGTATTTATCATCTTAGATCTGGAACTGAAAAAAAAGTTCAGTTCTCAATAGACTACGTATTCAAATAAAGTCATAATTAATTATACGGAGATAGCGTTCGTTCCAAAGCCAAGGATAAACTTGGCAATGGCCAATGTGTCTGCTAATTTATTAAAGTCATCATCAAATGACATAAATAACACTGGACTGGCGGATCGTGCGGAGGGTGTAATTAATGGTGTGCAATTGTGCATAAATGATACACTTCATATTGATGTAAATAACTATAAATTTAATTTAAATCAAGAAAGAGAGACGTCGCACAGATCCGCCAAAGCGTTTAACACTTACATACCTACTTTACGGCTCCTAATCCGTCTCACTGTACTTCACTACGTCCAATTGAGTGCTAAACAAATAGCTGTAATCCCGAATGGAATTTTCCGTCCATTGACCGTCATTTAAGAAGCAATATCAGCTCTTTATGTCAAGGAGAATCCAACTGACCCTTGTTTAATGGACCATTAAACAAGGTCAATCAAGGTCAAGTTCAATTTCATTTCTGCTTAGCCCAAAGGCATGACTGGTAGAGAACGCCATATGGCGTTAAGTCCACCTTTTGTACAAAATTTTATTATTGTGCAATAAAGTATAAATAAATAAACCATTGACTGAAAAACATAGATCTTCCATCCGAGGAAACATTAAATCTTTTGGTAGACGTGGTCTGGGAAACTACTGAAATGTTTTTTTTGTGTACATAGCAATTTATTTTAATGATGGCAAGGCATTTCATTTATTTCATGCTCGAGCGAATAGCTACAATGAAGCTAGACACTCGGTAACGTGTCAAAACGAAGATGCATACATCATGGGCGCTACGATATTTTAATTGGCGTAACAACGACGTAACATTCGCACTTCAACTGAGAAGCGCAAGGACACCGCTAAATCTGACGCCGAATTCCATTGTCTTCTCAATTGGGACAATGCAGCCGCGCGAAATGATCATTTGAATCGCTCCGACAGAACTCAATTCTAAAGACGGTCTCGAATCTTAAACAAGAGATGCAAAAGAAAAGACGCTCAATTTAGTCTCACGATAAGCGTGGGAGTGAGTTATTGCAAACCAATGAACATTGAAAGAGGTTATTTACGTTTCTTAGAAATTTCGGAATTATAATAATTTGTTAAGCCACTATCCCGATATTAATTAAGGCCAGCTGTATCAAGATAAACGTGCTCGTGGCTGAATCAATATTGGTCCGAGTTGTCACAGAACGTTGCCTGTATTTTGAGATAAAACGACGAGCGATAAGCTTATCAATATGGATGAGACGGCTGACACTGTAGATGCATTTGCACTAAATATACTTTTAAATGTCTCGTTTAGGAACACAATCTTAACACGTGTTCGAGGTCGCAATCTCGTAATGCCAATTTAGATAGCAAAGTCACAACTCTGGTTTCTTAGGAAGCACTGAAAGTGCTGAGAATCCATTTGAAAAATTGCGATTTGGACTGCAGCCAAATTTCACACGAGAGCTGTTAGTTTGTTAAATAAAAGTAAAAAGAGTTAATTAGAAAAATTGGTGCAATGATAAGATGTTTGTTAGCACCTACACTAATTGATCGCATTGGAGTTTTTCTCAAAATTTTTGCACATGTGGAAAAAAGTGTGCCTCGAAACAATTAACGAGTTAAAAAACTTACATTATTACTGTGAAGAAAAACTATTAATCTTTTAAAGAAAAATCATAAAATGATATTTTTACTTAGGTATTTAAAAGAATATTTTTACTGTCCATACAAAAAGAATTTGTCACCCTACATACTCATGTTTTCAGGCTTCATAAAATATTACACGTCCCATTTTTTTCATAAGTGGGTAATATTAGCCTGATTTAATGTAGTTTTTGTTAAAAATATCTTTCTTTTCCTTATAAAAAAAAACAATATTTAAACGCAAGAAAATATTGTTAGTCGGATACAAAAACTTTTAAATTATTACTCTTTAGTTACCTACGTCTTATTTCTTTTAAAATTCCATAAGAAATTCCGAAAAGATATACGTTACATTTTATTACTAGCAATGCTGCTGTTATCCTGGTTTTATGTCTCTGACACTTTTTTCATGTGTAAAACAGTACGAACGTATTTCGGTATTTGGAACTACTTTTTCGAGACAAAGTATAATTATGTGAAGAACATATTTATTATCTGGTTTAGGTTATACTAAGCCATTGACGATAAGGAACACTATTAAGTTTAATTCATATTACTTTTTCGTAAAGTTTTATTTAAATTTCGTAACGTTACGAAAAAGTACATAGTAAAGCCTAGTAGTACATTAGTTATATCAATAAAATTCATAAAGGTATCTAGAATATAGGTTATTTTCGGTTTTTATTGCAACCAATTACGTATTTGGTAACGTATAAGTAGATAACAGAGTATGACGTATTATTTTGATAATATGCATTACATTTTAAACAAACATACATAGTAACACACTAAAAACATTACACTACGGCAATCGGGTAATGAGTATACCTACCAAATAAATCTATACTAATATTATAAAGCTGAAGAGTTTGTTTGTTTGTTTGTTTGAACGCGCTAATCTCAAAAACTACTGGCCCGATTTGAAAAAATATTTTTACGTTGGATAGTCCATTTATCGAGCAAGGCTTTAGGCTATATAACATAAAGATACGACTCATAAGACCACAGCAGAAATGAAAAATGTTGCGTAAACGGGAGAAAGATATTCCTTTTGAGAGCTTCCGCTGCATACGCTGCGGAAACCGCTTAAGTTACACAAAAATCATGTATGACAGGATTGTTTAGCATTAAAAGTTCTATAATAAAGTCCGCGACAGCATATGTCTATTTTTTATGGTTGACTTACTACAACCTTTTTTATGTTAATAAATTTGTAAAAAAATAATGCATTATTTTTGGAGGTGTATTATAATAATATAATAATAATAATAATAAAATCATTTATTGCAGGCATAAAAAAACCCATATAAAGTATAAATTACACAATAAAAATAAGAATAAAATAAAATAAATAAAATAATTTTTTACCGAGAAAGAATCCCGACGTCATTAGTGCACAGCACTACGCACTAACCGATTCGTCATCCGCCCAAGAAATGCAAGATACTATCGAGAAACTAACATCTCAACTGGCTAGCTTACAAAATGAATTTGACGAAACTGTCTTACAAAACAATGACTTACAAAGAATTAATAAACAGTTATCAATTGAGAACAACACTCTTAAATTACTTTGTCAATCAACACTACCTGAAAATGACTCGATAAGAAATAGCAGTAAGAAAAAAAACAAAGGCTCTTCGAAGATATTATCACGTTCACCGCCTATGTCTATGACACCTAAATCTTCAAGAAAAAGTGTCATATCCACAAATAACGACTCCGAATTTAGTCTTATATTAACCCTCCAAAAAAAAATTATTGAACTAGAAACAAACTTAAAAAAAAGCAGAAAGTGAAATTCTTAATTTGACAAAACAAATTAACTTGTTAGAAAGAAAATCCTGTCCATCTAAACAGCATACACTAACCTCAACCACACAGACTGAATTAAATACATCTCGAAAAATAAACATATTTGGATCGCAACAGTGCTGTGGACTAGCTTCAAAAATTATTAAATCAAGAGAGAATACTTCCTATGAAAACTACCATACATCAGCATTTATCAAACCAAACGCAACTACAGAAGAAGTTCTAAAAGGATTAGAAACTATCCCAAACTATAATACTAACGATAAAGTTATTTTGTGCATTGGTGAAAATGACTGTAATCCTACGAATGTTTGTATTAAATTATCTATTGCATTAGGAAAAATTCCGACCAATATTATGATTATTGTATTAAGTGTACTGAATAACAAACATCTTAACGTGAAATTGTTGAACAGAAATATCCAAATGATTTGTAATAATTTTAAAAATTGTACCTTTGTTACTATCTTACCGGTAACGAAAAACTACATCGAAGAAACTGCTAAAAAAAATAATTTTGTTATTGACTCCTATGACTACAATGGAAAATTCCTTACTTTTAACAATCGTAGACTAAGAAATAATTTGACAAAAAAATGTAAACTTGATATTAATAACGGCAGTATCTCGGGTGGCAATAGTAACAACAAACCGCGCAAAATGACTCAAACGACCTTACACGAATTCTTCCCACGAGTCTCCGTTAAAGAAAAAAGAAATAATACACAACCTATGCCATGTACGTCATCGACAAAACGAAATGAAGTTATGGAAGGTCAAAGTTCGCAAAAATCATTTTTTCGTCCCCAAACTGAGTAACTCTCTAACGATATTTCATCAAAATATTGCAGGCATATTAAGTAAAACAAATGTTTTTATGGTAGCTTTGGAAGAGCTAAGGATCGGTGGACAGGAACCGGATATAATCTGTCTATCTGAGACTTTTCTTAAATCTGGCGATGAGAAAAATCTACACATTAATAATTTTATTCTCGCGGACTTCTATTCCAGACCTAAAAAAAGGCGTGGAGGAGTTTGCATCCTATGCAAGTTTGACCTAAGCTATAGAAGATTGCCGCTAATCGAGAATCTTGCAATTGCAAAAGTTTTTGAATGTTGTGGTATAGAGCTTCTTCAAGTAAAATGTATTATTATTTGCATTTACCGAACGCCGGATTCTAATCCATATAAATTTTTAGATTGTTTTGAAATTCTATTATCAAAAGTATGTCACAAAAAAAATAAGAAAATTGTCCTTGTTGGCGATTTCAATATAGACATCTTAAAGGAAGGCGATGTACAAAATAAATACTTAAAAATATGTCAAAATTATGGAATCACAATACATATCAAAGAACCAACTCGCAAAAAAGCCTGCTTGGACCACATGATCAGTAATGTTTCCACGGCTACTGGCAAAACTCATCCATTGGGTCTTTCTGATCATGACACAGGTCAAATCCTTAATTTACCCATAAAAAGCATCCAGCGAAATTTCAAAAAGGCATACGTTTTCAAAAGAGATTTTAGTAAAGACAATATGAGAAAATTCGCTGAGGCAATTTCGTCCCTTACATGGACTGAAATATATAATACTAAAGATTTAAATAAGTCATTTGATCTTTTTCATGACACTTTGATTTTATTCTTTGAAATGTGTTTTCCCAAACTTAAAATAAAAGTGGGTCATAAAAAGAATACAATCCATAAGTGGATTACTAAAGGCATAAAAAAATCATGTATCTCAAAAAGAAAACTACGTTTTAAATATTACGCTAACTCAAATCCACATAATAAAATGTCTTATCAAAAATATTCTTCGATTCTAAAAAAATGCATAAGTAAATCACAAAAATTAACAAATGAAACATATCTAAAACAAAGTAAAAATATATGCAAAGCTACATGGAACTTAATCAAATCATTTGAATATACAGACACTAATTATATTGACAAATACATTGATAGTATAAAACAAAATAATACTCACATATTCAACCCCATTGACATATGCAATAGCTTTAATAAATTTTTTATTGACATTTCAAATAAAATACCAAAAACTAAAATGACATCTTATTCTCCAGACATACCTAGTCGTTTAAGTAATAGCATTTTTCTTCACCCGGTCACAAACACTGAAATATTTCAAATAATAAATTCTCTTAAAAATACTGCGTCGGTAGGATACGATGAATTTCCTACAAAAATTCTAAAGTATTGTGCCATAATCTTAGTTGACGTTATCTGCCATTTGGTAAATAAATCAATGGCACAAGGTAGTTTTCCTGAAAAATTAAAAATATCTGTCATATACCCCATACACAAAAAAGATGAAAAAGACAAAATGGATGCCGATTGCATTAATACCAGTAATAGCCAAAGTATTTGAAAAAGCTTTGCACAAAAGGATATCTAATTTTCTTGAGAAACATAATATTTTGTCAAATAATCAAAGTGGATTTCGAAAAGGTAAATGCACTACGCTAACAGCATTCCAATTAATAAAAAAAGTAACTGAATCTGTCGACAAAGGAAAAGATACAACAGGAATATTTTTTGATATGAGCAAAGCATTTGATTTTGTATCTCATGAAATACTTCTCAAAAAGTGCGAAATGTATGGCCTAAGAGGTACAGCATTTGACTGGCTTAAATCCTACCTTCAAAATCGACGTCAATTTGTACAAATAAAATGTTTAAATAACCTCAAAGAAGAAACAACGTTTCAATCCACGGTTTCTATAAATAATGTAGGTGTACCACAAGGAACTATTATGGGACCATTACTTTTTATAATTTATATTAATGACTTGCCATTAGTGACCAATCATCAATGTTACCTATTTGCCGACGATATATCACTAGTAATATCAAAAGAGTCTGACAATTATAACGAAGACATAAACAGTACCATTTCGAGCATAGCTAATTGGCTAGATAGAAACAACTTGTGCGTGAACATAAACAAAACCAAATACATGCGGTTTTTTAACAGGGACCATAAAGGAGAGAATCTAGAGGTACAAATTAAAGGTGAACAACTAACCGAATCGATTACAGTTAACTTCTTAGGCTTCACTATAGACAATCAATGCTCGTGGAAACAGCACGTAGAAAAAGTCTGCACAAAAATTAACCGATTTTCTTTTGCTTTATGGCGCCTAACCAACCAAATAAATCAAAAAGCTGCTTTAATGGCATACCATGGATATGTAGCATCGAACCTCAAATACGGCTTAATACTTTGGGGCAACTCAGTAGACATGGGTGCAGCATTCATCTCACAGAAGCGCTGTGTTCGTGCCATATGTAACGCCTCACCCTTAACATCGTGCAGGGAACTGTTTCCTCGCCTGAACTTGCTTTCGTTACCGTCGATGTACATAATGGAGTGTTGTATTTTTGTCAAATCTCACCCACAATTATTTCTACACAAAGATGACTTTTCAATTAAATCAATAAGACATCAAGGTAAACTATTGCTACCCTCAATACAGACCCAATATTTTAAAAGAAACAGTTACCCAAGTTGCATTTCAATTTATAACAAACTGCCTTATTCACTGACAAAGCTCCCATTAAATGTATTTAAAAAAAGAATATTTGACTGGCTAAAAGTTAAATGTTTTTACTCAGTTGGTGAATACGTTAACTCTAAGATTGACATTTGATTAATAATGATGACATTTAATTTGTGGCAATTTAATTTGATAATAATTTAATTTAATTTAATTTTAAGATATTGATGTATTTGCATGCTATATTTTTATGGCTGAATATGTATGAACTTCATGATATTATTATTTACTATCTTACATGTACCATGTTCAAAAGCAAATAAATGATTATGATTATGATTATGACAGCCTGATGAAGACTTCTCCAGTGGTTAAAAATAGGCCCACGTGATGCTTCACTGGCCACCTTCAAAATTTTATTGTCGGAGTCCCTTATCCTTTGCCAGAATGAGGCAACCCGCGTTCTAAGGACAGCAAAGAAGTCCGGCACCCGCGCATCCGTGAACATTCCTGACGCGCTGCAGTATCGCGGCAAATGCATAAGAATGCGAAATGCGTCATTATATTGCACTCTTATGGCACTGTGCGACTTTTTCAAGTAATTTGTCCATAGTTGGCATGTGTATAGACCCTGGCAATATGTCCTAAACAACAGCGTCCGAACACTCTTGGAAGCTCGGCTAATTCTCCGTGCGAGCATATTGCACCGAACCGCGAGTGCCCGTCTCTCTCGCTCCATGTCTCTATCATCCTTCAAGTCGCCACTTAATACATGGCCTAGGTACTTAAACTGCTGCACAACTGCAACCGCCGAACCGTTCAAGAAGACATTCGGTACATTCTTCGGACCCTTCCCAGCTCGAAACACCATCATCTCAGTCTTTTTAACGTTGTACTTAAGTCCATGAGCATTGGCATATTGTTCACAGACCAGTAACAACTTCCTGAGTCCATTGATAGAAGGGCTGAGCAGAACCATGTCATCGGCGTAACTTAAGCTGTTGACACACATACCACCTATATGGCAGCCGATTTTGGTCTGTCTCAGCCCCACTATCAAATCGTTGACGTAGGCATTGAAAAGATCCGGAGATGTTAACCCACTTTGGCGGACACCACATTCTAATTTATATTCATTAGATGTCGCGTCGCCCCATCTAACATGATTTGTTTGGTTATCGTACCAGAACTTCAACAGATTCAACAGCTCAGATGGAACCTGAAGACGAGCAAGTTTGTCCCACAGAATATCGTAATTCACAAGGTCAAATGCCCGACTCAGGTCTAGGAATCACGCGTAGATGGACGTTTCACGAGTTGTGTAGTGAGTAACTATTTGGTTAAGGCTGAATATTGCTGAATCCGTTGAAAGCCCGGGTCGAAAACCAAACTGCGCATCATCAATTTTCATGCATTTCAGCAGTTCCGGCTGCAGCAGTCTCTCCAGAATTTTCCCTATCACCGTTCCCAAGGAAATAGGACGATAATTGTTGCTATCACTCAAGTTGCCAGTTTTATTTTTATATTATACACACAGGTATTTATTCTTATCAAAAAAAATACAATTATCATCACGAGCATTTCATTTAGAACAAAGTTGCCTTTTATATCATTCTATTTCAATAAATATCATAGGAGCTATCACAGTTTTAACATAACTCCGCACCAAAATAATGTTCGCAGCGTAAGTTCAACGTGCGCTTGCGTTAATATATTATAAAGCTGAAGAGTTTGTTTGTTTGAACGCGCTTATCTCAGGAACTGCTGGACCGATTTGAAAAAATATTTCTGTGTTGGATAGCTTATTTATCGAGAAAGGCTTTAGGATATAAAACATGACGCTGCGACGGAAGGGGAGGGAGCAAACTCAAAACGCGCGGACGAAGTCGCGGGGGACCGCTAGTTATTAATATTCCGCCATTGTCAATCAAGCCTTACGTTAAAATATGGGTCGCTTCGACGGTACACGGCCTTGCGTCGGTCATCATCGGCCGTTTTAGAGCCAAATGACAGAAAACTGAGAAAACAAACATTCTAACATATTTTTTATAAACCATAGTATCGAATAAGAACGAACAATATTACTGTTATCTTTGACTACATACATTTATCATCATAGTATTTTGACTACATAAATTAATAATCTTAGTATCATCGAAATAGTGATCTAATCCCAGACAATTTCACCTTTCGCGCACAGTGCTCAAACTGACAAGAATTGGCTTGTACGAGATGCTTTGGAAGTGATTATTTATCTTTTGGTTTATTTTTTAATAATTGTTAATAGTTCAATTGGTATGTAAATAGATTATGAACACAATTAGAAATAATATTATTACAAAATACTGAAAATAAAGTATATATTAAGTGGTCCGCTACCGGCATGATGATAACTCAAAAAATCAGTATCCGGCCAGTTGGGCGCCATCGGACTTCCACAGCGAAAAAGTCACTTATTAATTTAGACGTTAGGTTCTGAAACGTATGCCTTTATTCTTCTATTCACTACATTATTGAATGTCACTGTTGGTTGACGGACACCAAAATTTCAAGAAATCTGCGAATGATTCACTTTTCTAATCTGGCCGTACCCTACCCTACCTTACTTTTGCTAACGTTACTTCGATAAAATACGTAATTTATGAAAAGAAGTAACGATGAAGTAAGTTTGTAGATAATAAGCATTCGACCAAATGAAATTGCGATGTGACAAGATTCTAGAATTAGTTGAATATTATTTTGAAACATCTGCGAATCGTTTTATGGGGAATGAAAATCGATGAAGAAAATTGCGATTAAGTGATGGGTTCCCCTTTGACACAACATTCCAATGTTGCACATTTTAACATAAGTCAGTCTCGCACCACTTACGATAAGCTTAACTATCGACGACTATATGACTATATGACTTATGTTATGAGGTCAGGCTACGCATTGTTCTATGAATAAGACTTCTGCCCTTTTCAGACTAGTGGCCGTAATGTAGATAGTTCGGACCGTAAACTTCATGGCCGCAAACCGAAATTTGGCCTATATTCAATTTTTTTTTATTAAACTACATGCGTGGTCACTTGCATTCGTTTGTAATATAATCTTAATACGAAAGGGATTATGTTTGAAAACTTCTTTTTTTTTTGCAGATTTTTTTAATTACAGTAGAGAACTTGCACTAACTGGCCGAGTACTGGTGAAGCTTCCCTACTATTTAGTTACAGCCTCAAACTATTTCGTTACGTACATTTATTTTGAGAAATAATATAAATGAGAGATAAAATGGAAATCAAAATAGATACCACCTACTATTATTTAATTTCAATGCATAAGATAATATTATGTTCATGCACGTAGGTACCTATCTACTCCGACCGATACCTACAATTTCAAAACCACATATTCTGGGTAACTAGAACAAGTGAAGTGATTGCGGTAAACCAACTGAGCATGTTCGATAAAGTCTAGGGGCCCTATTTTCGAATGACTCGCCTTAATATAACGTGTGGTTTTCGTTGATTAATGTTTGATTTTCGAATGAAAACCAGATAAAATCCACACAAAAGTTATTCAAAATAAGAAAGATGACTCGATTTTGTAAGTAGGTAAAATTTTATGTGAATTGCGTTGATTTCTAATTGATTTTTGAACGAAAATCATCCGAAATATTGGAGCGAATGATTTAAAAATAGAGCTTTAGGCACCTATTATAAATATTTTTTTTATTATTGATAGCTACCAACCAAACTTACGAATTAAGCATTTGTATGAGCAGGTATAGAAAATCTAAGACTAGGGACGTTACTTGTTAAAAGTTTCTATATAAATAGTTATTTTCTGTTTTGACTCAATAATGTTAAGTTACAGAGCAAAATATATGAGAATTCGTATTTGAACAGCTGTTATTACCGCCTACTTATTTACAAGTGCAGCCTAGGAGTGGTAGACTTCGCTTCACTTATAGCACTTTGAAATTTTGAACGTATTTCAAGGAGATTACCAAAGCAAATTATTTATTCTTATATTTTCGTACCTACTTTGTGGTCGTGCTGATTTATTGCCGATAAATTAATGACCTTGAACCGCGATATAACACAAAAAATATTTGTACCACGGTGAGAACTGCGAATGAATAATATAAAATAGTATAACCATACAAGCCACGAAAATCTACTTCAACATTGCTTGGATGGTGCAGCCCGAGATGATAGACGGAACGCGTAGCGCGTGTTTCCGAACCGAAAGCACTTTCGCCGCTACTCGGCTTCGCTCGGGCTTACTCGCTCCCCACAGCTGACTGGGCCAAAGAGCGAGCGAGACCGACATACGGCAGCTGCGCGCGCCTGACAAGGAGCGCGCACCGCGCAACTCCGACGGGCCGCCATTTATTTCTTTCTTTCTAGTGTTCGCCAGTCCGCCACCGTCTTGTGACAGCGTATTTCATTATCAATTGCGCTGAGCTTATTCGTTTTACTTGTGAAATTTATGTATTAAATTTTATGCAAATGTTATAAAACTAGTGTACGTTTTGTGGTATTCTACGATGGAATCTAATGTGTTATAATAGTGAAGTGAATTTGCCAGCGAACTATGGCTGGCCCGTTCGTGTCTGTTGTCAATACAGAATAACGTGGATTATGCAAGTTGGAGTAAAATGTGAACGAATGTTAGGTAAATGTTAACCTGTGTATCAGTTATATTGCATGGAGAAAGTGTGTGTCGAGGTTATAGGTCGGCAAAGCTGATGCAAAGTGGGAATGTTCTATTATAGGAGTCGAAGTATCAGCGCCTGTTATAATCTAAGGTGAGCCAGGCAGGTGGTGCTGAGACGAGGCTTCGCAGATTGCCGAGCCGCTAAGCACACAGCCGCACAGAGCTGTGGTGTCTCTATTGTAAGCCACTAACAACACAAATGCAGTACCTTCTTACCTACATATTTATCAAAAAACAATTTATGCTATGAGAGAAAAAAAAAGCCTCATTTTATTGAGTTTCTGCAGTTAAGTATCTTTACAATTGGAACAAGGCTACCAAGTAAATAAATTTGACAATACATGTTTCAACTATTGTATAAAATACATATTACAAGCATTTAACATACAACATCCAATTAACAGATATTGGAAAACAACAAACTAGGTCTAGGTAACTGTGCAGTTCACTTATTTCCAACTGAGCGTATGTAAACTCAATTCAGCTGGCTTCATTACATGAAACATGCTAAACATTAACATCAAAAATTCCAACCTTGATAAATGATTATTATTTCATATGCAAAATAAAATAAATATGTTACTTATGAACATAACATTGTTTTTGTGTTTCTCAAATAGCCAAAATCTAACTAAAATTTGGTACAAAGTCAGCTGATAAATATAACTATTTTACTTGGTTACATATTTCTACAATAGATAAATAAAACTGGATGGCTATGAAATTGTTTTCAGCAACTTTCATGCAGACAAATACAGAGCCATAATATTCAAAGCCAAATAAACAAAGAGAAAATTTAAATTATGAGTAGTTATAAAAAAGACCAAACCACACATCATTCACATCACCACAATACCAAATATGTTATCCGAAACGTTTATGTGAACTGAAATTTCTCCATTGTTACAGTTAATAAGACTATGAGGGTTATAATATAATGCAGTGGCTGCATATAATATTGGCGCTGGCAATAAGCGGCGCGGCGACGCAGTGCCCGCCCGGCTGCGCCTGCTCCGCCGAGCGGCTGGCGTGCGCCGCGGCGGAACCGCCCGCGCGCAACCTCACGCGCGCCTTGCTCGCCCCGCACGGCACGCTCCTCGCCAACATCACCTGGACCGACTCACACATACAGCACATACGCCCCGCAGCCTTCCAAGGACTCCAACACCTGACGTACGTCGACTTGAGCAGAAACGAAATCAAAAGAACCGAAACCGGAATCTTCAGCGGACTGACCCGGTTGACGCATCTCAATCTGTCCAGGAACCACCTCGACGACATACCCAGATTGACGTTCGCCGATCTCGAACACTTGGAAGTTCTCGACGTGTCCTACAACAGACTCCACTTGATACCATTCCAGGTCTTCGGACCGTTGACTAGATTAAAATACTTGGATATCTCATACAACAGATTAGCCACGTTCTTAGATTACTTTTTTAGTCCTAACAGACAACTGAAAGAACTGTTCCTAAATAATAATAGCCTAGTCAGAATTACATCTAACGCTCTAGTCAACCTGAAGGAATTGGAGACGCTGGATATTTCTAGCAACGAATTAGGGTATATGCCCAAGTCGATGTTCGATAGCTTCGAACGACTGCAGAGGTTGAACCTGAGTTACAATCTTTTCCAAAACATATCAAGTGATGCTTTTAAGAATCTTAGACAGTTAAGGTGGTTAAATATCGGAGGGAATAGAATAAAGATGCTACCGCCGACACTCTTCCATAATAACGAAAATCTGAACACAGTCTACCTCGATCACACAGAAATACAAGTTATACAAAACACGAACTTCAAGGGCTTAGATAATCTTGAATATCTGTACATACGAAACAATAGTTATTTACGTGAAATAGAACCTTTCGTGTTCCAAGACACGCCATCGATAACGCATTTGGATATAAGCGCAAATTTGTTGACATTTTTACCGCTATCGCTGAAGACGCTCGAGCACCTGGAAGAGCTCAGGATAGGGAATAATCCATGGGCTTGCGACTGCCGAATGGCGTGGTTCGGCAGCTGGGTGGAGCGGAGGCCGCACATAATCAAGTCGGACTTGAGCTGCGGCCCGCTGTCGTATCCTAACGACATGTTGCCTATTCTGGCGAACACAAACTGCAAAGGGCCAACGCTGATCTCGACTACCCCGTTGACGCTGTACCGGCTGCAGTCGAACGCGCTGCTGCATTGCAAGTTCAGCGGGAACCCGGCGCCGTCGCTGACCTGGATCACGCCGACGAGCTCCGTGTACCACTGGAACCCCGAGCCCCTGATCCCCGACATATTCCACAAGCACGGGGTCGCACACGACCAATACTACCATCCCATAGACAATGCAAAGTCCAGAGTGAGGATCCTCGACGACGGATCGTTATTGATAAACGATATACACAGAGAAGACTGCGGAACATACTTATGCTTTGCAACGAATCCTACGGCGAACGTGTCCGCCGAAGTGGTGTTGAACATAGACCCAATGACAATGTTCGAAATAAAGATATACAGTTTGATATGCGGGGCCGTGTGCGCCGCGGCTTTCTTGGGTCTGACTCTGTTGGTGCAGTTCATACGCTACGTGTTTTACAGGTCGGTGTTTAATTTTATGTCAGTGAATTATGTTTATTTTGTAATGTACGTCTGTTTAATTTTAAAACGTTTATTTCAGGTTCCGCCTGTTGGAGACTTGCTGCAGCTGTTGTCCGTGCGTCAGCCGCGACGCGCCGCGCTCGCGACAAATATACAGCATGTTGGACAACATCGAACAGTACAAGAAACAGCAGTTGGAGAAACTGCGTGAAAACTACGCCGTTCAAGTGGGTACACTTTCACATCTCGCATTTGTTATGAGTTATTTGATCTGTTACTAACGCGGCGTTTCCGTCCATAGGTGCATCGAATAAAGGAGAACTGCACTCAACAAATGGAGTGGATCCAAAACAGCTACTCGACGCAAGCGAGCCACCTGCGCAACATACGGGACATCGGCACCAACCACCTCACCTCCATGAAGGACCAGTACTGCGATCAGGTAGGCGTTCGCTCTATTAAACTACCTAGAATGCTATTAATGCAATTAAAATAATCGTTTCTAGTTTTTTCCACTAGTCTTCTAATGACACCGTCGTATTGAAAGCAGCTGGGAAACATGTCAGTGCAAACTTTTGATTATTATCTTAGCTTTAATTACCTCGAGAGAAACGTTAATCGTTGCTGGATTGTTTACTCATTTAAAAATAACAATAAACTCGTACATAAATAATTATATTCGATATCTAAATAAACCGCTTACTCTATAATGTTGGGCGCCGCGCATTTTGTACGTGACGATTTCAATCTTTATTTCTTGCACAGGTGAAACGCGTGCGCGAGTACTCGACGAGCCAGCTGAACTGGGTCCGCGAGAACTACGTGTTCCAGCGGAACAAGATCCGCAAGTTCAGCGCGCACCAGGTGCTCCGCATCCGCGAGTCCTACAAGTACCAGCAGCAGACACTGAACAAGGTCCTAGAAAACCTGCCGAGCCTCTATTTCGACAACTGCCGGAGCGGCTCGTGCGGCCGGAGCGACTCGATGGCGTTCGATCCGGACGTGGAAGTGATCGATATGTATCTCAAGACGAAGATCGAGATGCTGGCGAAGCTGCCGAACCCGATCGCGGACGACGAGAGCAAGATGTCCGTGTACTACACGCCGACGGAGCGGTCGGTGAACTCGCGGCGGAACTCGCCCGTGCCGCTGCCGGAGGGGATCCACATCAACATGATCGAGCGCGGGCCGCCGCGGCTGCTCGCCATGATCAAGCCGCTGCAGTGCGCGCCGCCGACGGACGAGGCGCCGTCGCCGCCCGACTCGCCGTCGCCGTCGACGTCCAAGGGTCTGGGCGGGCGGGGGCGCGCGCCGGCCGGCGAGGGCGGCAAGCCGGCCAGCGAGCCGCTGCTGGGGTCTTCGCGCCGGGCCCTGTGCGCCTCGGCCAGCTCGCCGGAGCTGCGCGAGGCGGAGCGCGCGGCGCTGCACGAGCGGGCGCGCGTGCTGCTCGCCGTGGAGCTGCCGCCGCCGACCGGCTTGTAGTACAGGCTGGTGACGCGCGTCTTTAAAGTGTACGCGGTCTCGCCCTCGTACGTGTGACCCGCGTCCGAGAAGCTGTGATAGACTAGATTTGAATTTACTTTAGCCGACTAGCGGTAGTTGTAAGGAGTATACTGATCGCGTAGTGAATTATCCCGATTAAGTGTTCCGTGGGTGATAGTCGTGTAAATACGTCTGTTCGTTTCTATAGTTTTCCATTTTGATGTCACTTAGGGTGAAGTTGGAGCGTATCGCGTATGCGTTTCGTATTGTTCGCCGGTGAGGCGAGGTATAGTGATGTTGTTACTGTCTCGTTGCCGCGGCGTTCGCCGCCCCTTCATCCCGATGTAAATTCCCTTGTCGTCCGAGACTTTCATCGTCAAATTTTTATCGTAATAGAATATTATACATAACTATATTTTGTAATAACGTCGTACGGTCGAACGAAATGAGTCTTGCAGTGATATGCCAAATACTACAATCCAGCAATGATTATATAAAGTTTCGTAACATAAAATATACAAATATTGTTGAAGATTTTCTAAATATATAACGAGAGTAATCAGCTAATCATGAAGAATAAATTATTTTTCAATGTATTTTTGGTATTATTTACTTGTTACCTCGAATTGCGTATTTAGTAATTGATTGAATTGTTTCATCGTTAGATACTTATTATAAATGTCATTAGGTAGGTTACACAAAATTTCTTTAGCATACGGATGACTGAGTAGAATTAATAAATGATTAACTAAATAAACAGTTTGCAAATAAAACACGTTTACGTTTAATACGTTTATTTGCAAGATAAGACGACACATGAAATCGAACACCGCATGTTATTGCGACCGAGATCTGAAAACTGCTTCAGCAATTATTTCACTATACTAGATATACATTCACCTATTAGTAATGCACTATAGAAACTTAATATACTAGATTGAAATGTCATATAGATAGATGATATATTTTTATAGACATAAAAACTGTAACTAAATAATAATTCTTAGAAAACGTCGCGTTCGTAATTTTAGAAAGTAATACTGGAAAGATTCCAATTTTTTAAGTTGTCTTCTAATAGATGTTACAGACAATTGTGAGAAAATGTTAAATTAAAGCCCTCGGTCAACCAATAAAAAAAAATTGCTTGTTTCACCATGTCTTTGGCATATAAAGACGTACGTATTATTTACACCAATTTAAATCTGACGACGCAGGTTGATATTATGTATTTGCATCAAAGTGATCATCGTTAAAAACAATGAACTACATATTCACAATAATACTACATTACGTTATAATTATTCAAGCGCTTACGGATATTAAGAAAAAAACTTTAAAAAATATTTTTTTAAAAAGTTAAAATACAAAAAACCTAAAAAAATATCTTAAGTTGTAATTGTAAAATAGGCAACAAATTCCTATTAAAAACTTACATAAAAATTAATTAAAATACGCATACAAGAAGACACTTTCATAATTCAAGAAGAAACCTATGAAAGTATGTTTGTAAGACGATACCAGTGGATATTTTATGAGTTAAATGAGACGGCGCATTGCACTTAGTTTGCATATTGCGTGTCGTGTGCGATGAGTTGAAAATAAACAAAATAAATATATATATTAATTTCATTGAGTGCAAAACTACGGCGTGTTCCTCTAGTCTTGATACCAGGACTAATGTAAAAACAAAGTTGGGTAAAAAGTGCGTGTGCTCTAAAAATAAACATTTAGCTTATTCCAAAGTGAAAAAATTAACACCTGTAAAAACTACCTAAAAAAAACTACTTATTACATTTGAATGTTTTATCTCATGTTTAAACTAAAAGCTACTAGAAAACGACTCCAGACCAAGCCATGTGTGGCTTAACATAGAGTCGAAAGTAGAAGCGTTATCACATCGCATTTAAAAAAGGAACAACTGCTGTTGAATCCATGTAGATTTACTATGTTAGAAGAATCCATACTGGTGGATTCATACTGAGAGAATAATTAAGCGTAATTTAATTAGAAAAATATTGTACCTATCATCTATTTAGCTTTGCTCCTATCTGTTGTAGATATGTAGCACACAAAAGTATATTATTGCGATTCATTCGATTATTATCTATTACCATTTACTAATCTAATTTTATTTTTAAAAAGGCAAAATAAAATAAAAAGTATTTATTATTAAACTTTGGAACCTTTTTTAAATTACAAATAATGTAATTATACTTTTGGCACTTCAAAGTCGTATCGTATAATGTCCATCATTAAAGCATTTTTAAATATACTTATACAAAGAACTTCATGCATTCATCATTACTTAAGATTACCATTATTCATCAATTATCAATTAACTTTCATTTGTTTGAACTATTAATTTTGGGCCCTATTAATATTAAATCGTTAACAATTCTTAAAAATATATTAACAAAGCGTCTATCATTCATTAATAGTTATGTAATAATTTAATTAATAATTATTAATATTAATGTAGTATATTCACTCGCTAGATGTAGGGAGTGAAGCCTCTATTTTTGTCAGTACAAATGTGGTACCTACAGACAGCAGCTTACAGCACTCCTAGCTAAATACTGCGGTATTTAACTAACTTCCTGTGCTGCAGACTGTTAGAGGTACTATGCGTGCAATATTAGTTTTATCGTATTTTATTAAGAGTTAAAAATCTCTTTAGATTTTTGGCTTTAAGTAAATAAAAATAATAGGTCTCTGGCATATGATATGCCCGTTGATCTCAGGGAAAGGGTGTGGGTACGTAAATGACTTGAATATTTAACAATCAGGAGTCTTAGGTATAAATGAATACCGAAGACGATTTGCGAAAGAAACTCCTTGCCTGTGGCATTTTCTAGTTCAAAAAATAAGAATTGATATTATTTTAGATTGATCGCGTAGATCTTTACGTCTCTGTGATAAAAAAACGATTCTTGTCCAGTCATTTCAGTTTAGTAATTATTAAATAAATTGTACATTGTACCATGAATGTGGACTAGTCTAGCTGAGCTAGACTGATAAAGTCTTCACGCCTTCCATGTTAAATAATCCACATACATGTTGTGTAAATGCTTATGACTATTAAAATATGTAGTAACATTCTGCTTTAAATAATTTGTTTTCATTGTGATTAATGTCACTTTTCCAATAATATAGATCCAAAATTAATTAAACATCAATGATCCTTTATGATCAAAATGGAAACTGTGTAAGTTTCTTTATTCATAATACTATTAGGTAGGTCTTGTAAAGTGCATTAACTAAGCACAAAAAATATATTTATCTCTAAAAACCTGATACGAGAATTTGAAAGTATTTCACTAAAAACTTTAAAGTTCGTGAAACTGATGAAATAGCTGTAAAGGTGGGTACATTTTCTCCAAAACACTGTAATTATAATTCACTAACTGAACTGTGTTATTCGCAGGTTGCAAACGAGTGGTGGATTCAGATTGGCGACGAAATCGAAACGAAGATTGAGAAGCTATTCAAGAGGAATTATTTTGTCTATGTAACAATAAATGTATGGCATACAATTCGTAGTTTGTACTACTTCATTAATGTGATAGTTTTTGCTTGTTAATGATTGCGTACTTTGTACAACTAAACAATATTTTACAGTTCACTGACCTGAACATTTATTGATTGGTGAAGCTGCGTAATCTAGACACCTCAATTTGACGACGCGTTTGGTGTATTGGTTAAAGCTCCTGACTATTACGCCGGCCGTCGCGGATTCGAATCCCGCAAGGGGCAAATTTTTGTGTGCTGAGCACGAATATTTGTACCTGAGTCATTAATGTTTAATATGTATTTAAGTATTTATGGGAGACGCCTCCGTCATAATCGTTGTCTGGTATTCCTAACACGAGTAAAAAAAAACCTTCCTTCGAAACCATGACAATTGGTGTGCCGTCTGGCGCAAATTATTTATAAATTTAGTAATATTTTTATGATGATAGCCGATTCATTTTTTGACATGACGCATTCTTCCGTTTCATGTATACAACGCTTACATTCAATGAACGATTTAACAAAGTAAATAAAGTAAAATTTTGACATTGTTGCCAATTTGTCAAGCGGCCTTTTTAGTAGCCTGCTTTTAGTGTGTTTATAAATGTAATAATTGAAATTGTAATATTGATGGTAATTATTTGAGTCGAATAAATTTATAATCTTTCTTTCAAATTATGGCAAAACCATGCTTTTAAAATATCAATATTTATTTTAATTTAATATGATGATATGTAATTTTCTTATCTTATTTTAAATCTAAATTTATGCATGGAACGAATTTGAACTACAGTGATTAACAAAACCTAATCGGTTTTAAATCGTGTACGACCAAATAATCGGTATGGCCGTAATAATCCACCACTATATTTATTGACTAGCTGTCCCCGCGGCGTCGCCTGCGTAAATTACGGATATCCCCGATAAAATTTTAATACAAAACACATATTTTAATTTGAAGTAAGAGGCCAGAAACCATAGCGGTTAGTGAAAGCACGTGTTGTATTTAAGCTACGAGAATTATTCTGGTGCGGAAGAGATTAAATCAAATGATGTAAAATGATGTTTTGTTCAAAATGAAATGCTCGTGATTATGAATATGGTTAATTTGATAAGAATAAATACCCGTTAGCATCAAAACACCTTTAAAAATAGTATGCATTATTTACATCAAATTTATTCACATAAAAAAGTTGTAGTTGTAGTAATTAAACCATATCAGATAGACACATGCAGTCGCGGACTTTATTGTAGAACTTTTAAAGCGGAACAATCCTGTCATTCATGATCTTTATCTCTTTAACAGTTTAGGCTTTGTACGCAAAGGAAGCTCTCAAAAGGAATATTTTTCGCCAGTTTTTTTTAAAACATTTTTCATTGTTGTTCGCGACAGCATATTTTATGTCTATTTTATACGGTTGACTAACTACAAACTATTTTTATGTTCATAAATATGATAAAATGTATGTACTATTTTCAAAGGTGTTTTGATTCTTATCAAAATGAACAAATTCATCATCACGTTCATTTTGAAAAAAATTTCTTTGTAAATAACTATTTATTTCAATAAGTATCTTAGAAGCTATCACAGTTTTAAAATAAATGCTTAAATAAATAAATAAATATTGGACACCAATCACATACACTGCTCTGATTCCAAAGTAAGTAGCTAATTGCACTTGTGTTTTGGAAATCAGACACAACGGTGGTACCACAACACCCACACCCGAGACAATATAGAAAAAAATGATTTCTATATTGACCCGACCGGGAATCGAACCCGGGACCTCGAAGCGGCAACGCCTTGAAACCAGCGTGCTTAACCACTACACCACGGAGGTCTTCATGTCACGTCATGCTTGCAGCTTAAGTACCTGCAACACGCGCTTGCGCTAACAGCTATAGTTGCTGGCCTCTTACAATGAAAATATGTGTTCTGCGTCGAAATATTTTACGGGAACTTCGAAATTGACGCGGGGGACCGCTTGTCAATAATATTGTCAAAATGTAACGTCTCAGCGATCATCTTAGGCAAAATCAAATAATCAGAATATAGAGTAACTCTACCCCTGTGACAAACAAATATGAATTTTCTTCTTCATCTTTGTTTGTCACCAATCCTCCTTCCTCTCTCCTTTTTTGACCCCATCCTCCATTATACTAATCACTCAGCAAAATAATTTTATTGTGTCGTGTTTACGTATTTGTTTTGTAATTTTTGTTTTTGTTGGTAATTTTGCTTAAAGCTTATTTAACGATTTTAATTTTTTTGTTATTATTAAATCCCCTGACGTGTAAATTTTGCACACGTGTCTTTGGAGGAACGGTATACCAAGCAGCTGGTAAACTTATCTTCGTCGCCAAAAAAGAAAAAAACCGGCTAAGTGCGAGTCGGACTCGCGCACTTAGGGTTCCGTGCCAACTTTAACTAAATTAGGGAATCCCCTTACTGTCACTTAGCTAAAATACCACAATATTTTGGACAGCAAATATAACTTTGTTTTTCATAGTGTTTGTATGAAGAACAAAGTAATAATTGCTGTTGTTGAAAATGTGCTATATCTCAAATACTACTCCGTATTCGACTCCATATCCGATTCCGTTCAAACAAATTTTCGTTGAAAGTATTTGTTAAGATGTATATCATATATTTTTTTCAAAATTTAAGTTCGCTTAGTTTAGAAATTAGAAGGGGGGACGCCTATTTTACTTCTTTGGAAGCGTCTATCTCTCAGACGTTAGACTTTAAATGAAAATGGTTTTCGGAACCTGAATGTATTTTTTAAAGACCTATCCATAGACACCCCTCCACGTATAGGTTTGACTAAAATCATTTCTTTTGGTTTTAGTTTCATGTATGGGAGCGCGCCCTCCTTCAATATCAATATTTTTACTTTTTGTATAAGAATCAACAAGGTTAAAAGGATACATCTTTCTTCCAAATTTCAACAGTGTAGTTCTTATTTACAGAATAAAGTGGCTGTGACATACGGACGGACAGACAGACAGACTTGTCGAATCTATAAGGGTTCCGTTTTTTGCCATTCGGCTTCGGAACCCTAAAAAAAGAGTATTAGAATTAAAGTATTTTCTTCATTAGTAACTTTTATATTGTAATTACTAGACAGTTTGGTATCTAAAAAGCTGCGAGTAAATTATATAGCAAAAAAGCAATAAAGGAAGACGACGACAAGACAATATGGTGGCGACGATGGCTATATTTATGTCCACAACAAATGGAATGAGTAGAAAGAATCACAGGGGAACTTACTGACACAAAAAACTATAAACTTTAAAAAAGATTACTAGGTGAAACCTATGAAACAAACACAGCTATGAAAAGAAAAGATGATGTTGGATGCATGAATTTATTCCTTCAAATCCTGTGATGCTAGGTAATCGCTTTAGAATAGTACCAACAATCAATCTTATGGCATTGATCCTATCAGTTATACTGTATTTGACTTCTTATTAGTCATTTCACATTTTTTAACTGCCACTCCTGTCACTACATAAGGTGAAACAATATAACATGCACACCTTTAGACAAGAAGATAATCATGGGGTATACTTTAAGTTAAAAAAAAACAAGGATTTATCTGAAAGTGGCAAATTGACTTCATTGACAATTCAATAAAAAATAATAGTCAAGTAAGCAGTTCCGAATGGGTTGTTTACTTTCTTGATAATCTTCCTATGAAAAAACATGTTTTCGTCCTTCTTAGCAGAATCGAATAAGTACGTCAACTCAAGCCAACAAAGCTCCGAGCGAGCGATAATAGCCTAAAGTCTTTTACCAGTGTAACACAAGACATGGGCGCGGTTTCCACTCTTACGTCGTAGACATACCAGCAATACGCACTAATAGGTTTCGATGTACATCTAGTGAGGGCAGAAGTGTTTCCTAGCCTTCTTTCTTTCTCTCAGTTTTCTCACTATGATTAAGACGAGTTCATGAAGAGACTATCTCTATCTCTGTTCTCACTATCCTCTGGTCAGTCAAAAGACTCAAGGTGAAGATCAAGCCCTTAAATAAAATCAGCCACTTACCTTTGCAGCGGTACGGTTCCACACGACGACCTTGTGCCCCGAGTTGAGCAAGTTCTTAACAATGCCACTGCCCATGATGCCCAGGCCGAGGAAGCCGAACTTCATCTGGCTAGCTTTGATGTTCTTCTCCAGAAGGGTCTCGGAGACGTTCTCGAGATCTAGCGGCGGAGTGTCCTGTAAAGAGATGTTTATTAGATTCTTTCGAATATATTTTTTTCCGGTGTGGTCAGTGTCTAATGGAAAAAAAATTGTTTGTGAAAGTTCTAGTTGTCTGGTAAGATTGGCATCGAAGAAAAAGACAAAAACTCTGTCTGTGTCGGCCATAGCACTATGGCTGACAATAGATAGATAGACAAAAATTTAGCTTGATACATATTTACATTACAGCTAGCTAGCTACCACTACTACTTAGAAACATACACTGTTTCTAAAAATAAATATTAATGTAACTTTTTAAAGACTAGACAAGATTATGCAATATGTTTAGCAGTGACAGGTCTGCGACGCGATTATATATATTCAATCATGAGATTCTAATACGTATAATATGAGTCGAATGGACTTTCAACACCTCGGCAAATAAGTTTTTGCAGAGTTATGAAGGAACATAATATTTTAAATTCCGACTAGACGAAATCACAAATAGCTCTTTCTTGCAATGGTCATTATTTTTTATTATTAATGGTTGGTTGTTGGGCCCTATTGTTGCCAACTCGACCAGGTATGATCTATTGAGCCAGTCCTTATGTTTAAAGTTCACTGCTTAGTCCCGTTGAGTCTATAAATTGCCTTGTCTTAGGAGCGTGATATCTGCTATCTCATCCGGGTGCATGTGTCGCCCGAGATGGATACTTCTTCTGCTCATAAGCGGACCGCATGAGCAGAGGATTTGCATGGCTATTTCTTCTTCTGTATATAAGGTTACCTCGTTTTAAGTGATAATATTTAAAGGGCTGATTCAGCACAATAAATGAAACATTTTATGTAGAAAACACTTTAGGTTTTTATACGCTAGTTTTTGAGAAAATTAAAGATCAAGATAAAAAAATTTTTTCAGTAATTTATTTTTTATTAATAAAACATGAGATTAAAGAAAAAGAACGATTGAGAATTGAATTGAGAGAGGTGAAACCGATGACGTAGATAACTTTTAATACCATCAGGGTGCTGTTTTAAAAAAAATGTTATTTTCTTTGTCAGAGAAAATAAACATAAAAAAACATCAAATTTCCAAAAAATAATGATAGTGTCCTGTTTCTATGATGTCCCAAAATACACAGTTAAAATATTATCATTTAAAACGATTTGACCTTATATGTACGTTATAGACATGACCACACGTTGTACGTAATCCTATAGGTATTATTATACTCACCGGTCTCAGTATATTGGAGGGGCGGTGCAGCAGGCTGGACTTCTTAGAGAAGGAGTGGTTGAGCATGGACGGCTTCTCGGCGGCTAAATCGGAGTCGGTGAAGGAACGCGACACGCTGCCGCTCTTGGCCTTCTTGCGCGGGGTGCCCTTCAGCCCGGCGGATGACGACCGCTTCACCGGCTTCACTTTGTTGCTCAGACGGATCTACAAAAGGTCAAATGTAGTCCATTAAGATGCTTGTGGATCGAAAAATGTTTTAGAACCTTGTCTCATTTGCAAGGAGCTGTGATGAGGAAATACAAAACGCGATGTCTAATATCACATCTGCCCCCTTACTCTGGACACAAAACCGGATCCAATGAATATACCCATCTCTGTCACACGCGTACACGGCCTGGTATAAGTGACAGGGATGGGTATATTCATTGGCTCGGGTTTTGTGTCCAGAGTAAGGGGGCGGCAATCTAACTCTGTAGACACAGCACAAGTTAAAGAACAGTTATGAAAAGATAGCCAAAAGAATTAAGACACCGTTATGCATAAATAGTGTTCTGAAAAGAGCTAACCAGAATTGAAATCAATCTAAAAATATCGATAAACAAAACATCAAGAAAACGCCTTAAAGAAATTTAAGTTTATCTAACCGTATTGTAAGTGATGACGGATTTTGTCTGACTAGCGAAGGCTTGTTCTCTCCTCTTAAAAAAACTGGCATCAAATTCTATTCCTCCTATTATTATTATTTTTCCTGTATTCTATTCTTGATTCACTATCACCCACTTGAATTTGGCTCGTACTTTTTTTGACACCATTTATAGAGAAATGTATGTCTGTTACCTTAGGAGTGGCGCTCTTCTTCTTGACCTCAGGCGAGGTCCCTTCCTCGGGCTCGCCGCCGGCCGCCTCGCGCGCCTCTTCCTCTTCGAGCACATCTTTTAGCTTGTCAAACTCCTCCTCGGCGCTGCGGCCGTGGTCGTCGAGATCGCCGAATTTCTGTTGCGCAAAATTGAGCCTTAGCAACGGGGAATAAATATATGTCTGCACATGGGCAAGATAGCAAAAATGTGAGGGGTCAATAAAAAAAGACACGTGAGGCTTTAAAGGAGGGGGAGGGGTCTATCAAAAATCACGAAATACTCTTATCATTATTATTTCTCAGTGTTTTATTGTTTTTATGGCAGTCCAAAACAAACTGCACCTTTTCAGTATACGTACGTATTTATTGTTATCTTTAATTTTCCTTAGGGCTGATTTTTCAATAGTCAGATAATAAATATTCGTCAAACAAAATACAATATGGCTAATTTGAAAATGTCACCTAATTGTCCACAATCATAGGTAGCTGTCATTTTTTAATCTGCCGCTTTATAATTTATCAGTCTGATAAGTTTTATCTGACCATTGAAAAATCGGCCCTTAATAAAATTAAATGACTTATACCTGTATTTTTTATAAATACCTATTTCAAAAAAAAAGATTCTTTGTAGTTACTAAAATACCCCGTGATACAGAAGGGAGTAGTAGTCTTAAAGCCTAACCATGTATTACCAAAAGCGATGAGGGGTTAAAAATGCCAAAAAACATAACGTGATGAATGGACGGCCCCACGATACCACTAATACGAGGGTCAAACTGAAAGTTCTTAGAAAATCAAAAACTGATTACATTAGCCAGTTATTAGTTTTATTATATCTTTTCAAAATATTGTCCATTGACGTCAATACACCGCTGCATGCGATGGAACCACTGGGAAAAGCACTTTGCCCACTCGTCCTTAGGGGTCTCTTCAATGGCATCGCGATACGCAGCCACCGCTTCTTCAGCATTCATAAACCGCTTTCCTTTAAGTTTTTCTTTAATTTTTGGAAATAAATAAAAATCACAAGGCGCGAGGTCGGGGCTATACGGCGGGTGACCCAGTAATTCAACGTTTGATGTCGCCAAATAGTCGATCGTTCGCTTGGCGGTGTGCGACGAGGCGTTGTCGTGGTGAAGGAGGATCCTACTGCGAGGTCGTTTCTCTCGAACTTTTTCCAAGACAAGTGGCAAACAATTGGTAGTGTACCATTCTGCAGAAACTGTTTTTTGATCCTCTAACACAATTGTTGCGAAATGACCTATCCTTCCAAAGAACGAGGCCACCATTTTTTTTCCCGCACTTCGATCTCTCTTCACTTTAGTTGGCAACTCCTCGAAAGGAAACACCCACTGAGCAGATTGTCTTTTGGTTTCAAGATCATAACAGTAAATCCAGCTTTCGTCACCTGTTAGTATGTCGAACACAGAATTTGAGTCACCTCCGTTAAATCTTTCAATCATTTTACGGCACCAATCCACACGATGGAGTTTTTGAGCCTTAGTCAAATTATGAGGTATCCACCGGGCGCAAAGCTTCCTGACCGCTAAATGTTCGTGGAGGATTTTGTGCACTTGACTCATACCGATGCCTAAGCTTGTCCGAATCTGCTGATAGGTCGCTCTTTTGTCAGTCTCTATCATACGCCGCACAACACAGATGTTATTTTCAGTCGTCGCCGTAGAAGGCCGTCCCTCAAGTACATCATCAGTGAGATTAGTGCGACCACGTTTAAACTCATTAAACCAGTTGTAAACAGTCGCACGAGATGGGGCTTCATCGTGAAAGGCCAATCGTAGTCTATCATAACTTTCTTGTTGACTTAAATGACATCGAAAGTCATAAAAAATCATTGCACGAAAATTTTCTCGTGTTAAATTCATGTTGACGTGACACAGACAATTTTCAATTTGCCGCCAAATCGTAAAACAAATGACAAATGAATGAAATATATACTCAGTAATATTGGCAAAGAGTTCTATTTTCAAATTTTAGAATATTTTTTTTATTATATTGTTTATAAGTGGCCAGTTCTAAGAAATTTCAGTTTGACCCTCGTAATAACTTAGAAAACTGTGACTGCATTTCCATCATAATAATTTTAATGTGGGCGTAATTCCTTGAGTCCGTATTCTCTTACTGAATGTGAAGTAATGTCCAGGTGGAATAAGGCGGTGATGATGATGGAAAAATTAGTTCTGATCAGTTATTTTTTTTTGTCAAATGCTGCGATTGATTGTTTGAGTTGCATTAAAGGTAATTTGAACTTTAATTATAGTTTGAAAAAACTAAAAAAAACACGCTTTTATAGCTAACTGAACTAAAAAGTAGAAAATATTTTTTAATTACAAAGAGTTAGAGAATAATACAATTCAGAGTAAAAAGCGTGGGGTGCTTGATATATTAAATGTTTTTAAACTATAATTTATATTGACGACCCGTCTGGTGTAGTGGTTGAGAAATCGCCTACTACGCAGCGGGTTGCGGGTTCGATCCCCGCACAATACAAAAATTTGTGTGCATGAACATGTCTGTTTGTATTGATCTGGGTGTTTTCTATGTATATCATGTATGTATTTACAAACAAAAAGTATTTAAGTATTATATCCGTTGTCTAGCACCCATAACACAAGCTTTGAGTTGCTTACTTTGGGGCTAGATGGCGATGTGTGGGAATGTCCAAAGGATATTTATTTATATTTATTTTTCATTTCTTAGTTCGATTTTTCAATTAATTATTGGCGGACATGCGACCCGCGATAGCTCTATCTTTCTTACTCCCTTACAGAGGATCCACGAAAGAATTTATTAATCCTGGCGGTCCTTATAAGGATATTGAAACTGTTATTAAATTATTGCATTGTCATCGGTCCTTGATACGTGTGCAAAATTTCAAATTAATCAAACTTCTGGAAATCGGTCAAATTTATGCTCCAAGATTCCATTACATACATACATAGATACAACCCAAGCTAATAAAAGAGTGGTAAAAAAAAGAGATGGTCTGGTGGACAGAATGCAAAAGCAGAGGATTGTAAGCTGTAGAACTGTCCCTACCTACCATCGGACTTAGCTTTAATGCAGGAGTAGAACATGATCATTCGAGATTATGATCATGTTTTCCGCCAAAAAACTTTTACGATTGCACTTCTAAAGACAAACTTATAAGGTAGCCCAGGATAGAACTGTAAGAGAAGGATATTTGGCTCCACACAAACTGTGGGAACGGTAAGAGATGGCAAGACTTCATGTTCGCTGTCTACCGGGTGTGTTTCCACTGTCACGAAGGTGTGCGAAGTGTTGAAGCAAAATCAGTGCTCGGATTGTAATGAAAAAAAAACGCATAGTAAACACATGCATGAGGGGTGAGATTCAAAAAATTCATGGAATCAGGCGTTAATTTGCGGAAATCCATTATTAAGTAGATTTTATAAAATCATTTTGATTTAAAATTCCGCTAAGCGACGCCGGCGCAGGCAACTAACAATACGAACCGTCACCGCGTTGAGTATTAGTTCAGGCAAATGCAGGATGTACCACCCGCCCTCCCTCAATACGCATGCGGCACAGCAAATACAATTATTAGTACCTAACACTAAGGTGCTAAAAACTTTAAGAATGATTGTACACAGTATCATTTATTCTCATCTCGACACTGACCTCCGGATTCTCGATGAACTCTTCGATCTGGTTGACGGCCTCCTTGAAGGCGGCGGTCTTGCACGACTTGATCAGCTGCTCCTTAAACTCCTGGTACGGCTTGATGTTGTTGTCCTCGATCCAGGCGCTGTTGACAAAGGAGGGATGTCACTACTGGCACAATACCTAGTACTATTATATCCTGGGTTGGGCAATATTTAAATAACTTGTGATTTAAATATGTAATTGAAACACAAATACGTATTTAGTATGTGTATTTCAATGACTTACTTATAATGTAATTTGTATTTCGTATTTCAAATACCTGACGCCGTGGTATTTTGTAATTAGTATTTTAAATGGGATCCCATCACTTAATCGCAATTTTCTTCATCGATTTTCATTCCCCATAAAAAAGATTCGCAGATGTTTCAAAGCAATATTCAACAAATTCTAGAATTTTGTTACATCACAATTTCATTTGGTCGAATGCTTATTATCTACAAACTTACTTCATCGTTACTTCTTTTCATAAATTACGTATTTTATCGAAGTAACGTTAGCTTTCTATTTTGTTACCCATAATTTTATTTCCACGTAAGTTTCAATATGCAGAATTCTTGAAACATCTAATTTTACTTAACTAAAGTGCGTATTTCCAAACGAATTTGTTACTATTATTATATTGCATACTTTATACGCCGTGGTACTTGTCTGCCCGTTATTAGGGTGTAATTCAAAAGCCGGAGGCGCGGAGCCGAAGCTGCGTAGGTGAGCGTGGGTGACTGCCTTGTTACGCAAGGGCGACGAGGCTGCTATTCCCGCAGCGCCGGAGACGAGGAAATCCTAATGCATGCTGCTTGTTTGCATGCCTGTATGCTTGCATGCATGCATTAATGCATGCCTGCTTGCTTGCATACTTGCATGCATTAATGCATGCATGTATGCCTTCTTACTTGCATGCGTATGCAAAAATATATGGGAACCGTTACACATTGAAACAAGTTTTTATGAAAGGTTATATCGATAACTTATTAACTGTATGAAACATTAGTTTGATATATCGTTAGTCTGCTTAACAAAACAGTTTTTTGGTGAACTGTTATTCGATGTTATGAAACGACGATTATTATCTATTCGATTAATCAAGAAAAAAAGATATTAACATTCATTGAATAGTTTACTGTGAAATGAAATTCGATATCAAAAAAATCTGTGTTATGATAGATACCCATTTTAAATAGTTTATATTAGATTTATATTATAGTAGGCTTTCAAATTAGTTTAGTCAACGAAGGATTGTACGATTTTTGACTTCGTAACTTTGATTGGGTGTTGTGGTACCACCGTTGTGTCTGATTTCCATAACACATAGGGAGGCGAATAGGGGAATTTTCGGTAATACTCGAGCGTGGCAGTTTAAGATATGAGAGATACCTTGGACCCAATAGAACAACCTCGTAAAGTATTTAGCTCTATATGTAGTGACGCGCGCCTAGGATAGACGATCAGATTAGTAAAAAAAAATTGATAGTCTGAAATACTCGAGCGCGTCAGATTAAGATATTGGGGGTTGATTTTAGAGTTTTAAGACTAAATTTAACTAATCTGACGATAAGTCATTGACGCCGCCGAGTTATAGGGTCGCGAACTTGTAAAAAAAAACGTTAATCCGGCATTCTCGAGCGCGATTATTTTTTATTTTATTTTGAAGAATATAATCTAAAACGTACTAAAAATACAAAATCTGCCGGTTTTCGCATGACCGGGAGTGTGGAGGAGCCATTTCGTCTTCCGAAAAACGCGTTGCGGCATATAAGTCGCGAACGATATATTTTACAAAAAAAAAGTTTAAATAAACAAAAAAGGTAATTTTATTTTACACAAAAAAGGTCTCTTTACATTTTTGCCCAAAGTAACTTTTTGACTTGAAGCATCATAAAAACTCAAACTCCCGGTTTTTTATTGTTATGAAATAACGATGATTAAATTATGTTACTTTTATTATATCTCAATATTTTTTTTCTAAAGCTTCTCGACAATTTTCGTGGACTCGGAAAAAGTTACGCGTATTTGTATACAAAAGTATTATTAACTCATGTACAGTTACATGTATGTATATTATTCAATAGCCTGTTGATCCTCAAATTCTATTTTGGACGTACCGTAAGCAAAACGAAGTGGAGAATTATTAAAAAGAAAGAAGAAAGGAAAAAAAAAGAAACCAAAAAACCTTTCCGGTCAGATTAAGAGAACCCACCAACATTTTTGTCAGATTAAGAAAATATGCTTTCAGGATACCGAGGTAAACCTCCCCTATGAAAATCTGACGCGCTCGAGTATTTCAAAAAAACTTGTTTTTTTTGCATTTTCAAAAATTCATCGTAACTTATGGTCACGCCGAAATCGTCAGTTTTTTTAAAGGGAGCTTTCTTGGGGCCTACTTAACACCCCTTCCGAAAATCTGCCGCGCTCGAGTGATTTTTTTTCTTGCATTTTTGAATACTTTATATGCCTACCCCCACCACGCAAACCGGCAGATTAGTATACCGTGGTTATCAGAGGCACTTGGGGCATACGTAGTATGAATATCCGACGCGCTCGAGAATGCCCAAGTAACTGTTTTTTTTTACATTTTTGAAAAACCGTACACGCCAAACCCACCGCTAAAATGATTTTTACCATACGAGCTTTTCTTTTCGAAATTATTTTATCTTTCGATTTTGATAGGTCTAGATGGCGCCGTTGAATTACGCCATTGAGCTACCTCGCCTCCCTAACTAACAGGTGCATTTAGCTACTCACTTTGGGATCAGAGCAATGTTTGTGATTGGTGTCGAATATTGGACTTGGGGAAAGGTGTCCCCTTAACTACTACCTGCGTCCCTGTTCTTGGTAAGAGTTTGCCAGTCCTCGTGGTATTTGTCAAGAACGTCGCGCCACCGCTTTCAGGGTCTGCCTTTCGGACGGCGTCCATCGGTAGGCAGCCATTGAGTGACGATCTTGGACCACTTCTAAGGAGGCATCCTGAGTTATGTGGCCCGCCCAGTCCCACTTAAGTTATGCGATTGTGACACCAACGTCTTTAATGCCGGTTTTTGATCGGATTGTGGTGTTGCGGATCAGATCTGTTCTTTTGATCCCCAAAACGCTACACTCCATCCGTAATATACTTAACAAGCCCTTTGGCAAACCCTAAGTTTGGACTTCTGACTTTTGGTCAGCAAACAAGTTTGCGCCCCGTAGCTTAAGACCGGTAGAATGCAAACATCGAGTAGCTTTCGTTTTAAGCACAAAGAAAGATTACGTTTCATGTAATCTTTCATGGACCAGTAGCTCTTTCAGGCATTTTCGACCCGATGGCTGATCTCTCTGTCTTTCCTGAAGTCGAAGGAGAGTAGCTGGCCCAGGTAGGTGTACTCATCGAAGTATTGCATATCCCGATCTCCAATTGCTACCTTTCGCTTTACACTGTTGGTCATTATTTTTGTTTTGGACATGTTCATTTCCAGTCCAACCTTGAGGCTTTTCCCTGTTTAGATCTTCAAGCATCTCCTGGAGTTCCTTAGAAGTACTCGTTAACAGCACAATATCGTCGGCAAATATGAGATCAGTAAGTTTTCTCATCGCCTCGCTTATATTTTATGCCTTTTGATTTCCACGATTGTGGCAGGTCTTTGAAGACTTCAATGAGTCAAAAATAGTATTCCTTCAAATTCCCTCTCCAAAGTTTAACGATAGTTATTTGACTGGCCTAAATAAATTTTTCCCTCATTTCAGCGATCGTGAGTCTTACTTAGTGCCAGGCGAAAAGATTAATCAAGGCAACAAGCGGATGTTTGTCTGACAGTACATTTAGAAAACTAAAACTCTCTAAAAAAACTCACAATAATGAGAATAAAGTTTAAATAAATGTAAATAAGCACTTGTAGATTTTGGCGAAACCAATTCATTTGGGTAGGTACACATTGTTCATGTGCGTACACTATCGGTACCTATAGATACAAACGATAGCTTGGCATCAAGCATTTACACGAATAAGTTTTTCCTAAATATTACCTTCTATTTAGGATGCATTATTCTTAGCTTCTTTGAGTTTTTGAAAGCGGTTGTATAAAACTTAAAAATAAGAGGTTATCAATTTGATCTATATGAATGTGACACCGTTGGAATTGGATAATATTATATTGGAGGATGATTTGATCAGGCTTCCAAGCACGTCTGCAAAATTTAATTGTGATATAGGATAGCTTCGCAGTATTCGGCCAGTTAGTGAAAGTTCTTAATAACTATCATAATTTGCATCATTTACAAATTTAATATTTATTGGAAGAGATCACACTGAATGCCTTTACTAGTAAGATTATATTTAAAACGAATGCAAGTAAAAGACGTATGTAGTTTAGTTTTAACATTGTTTTATTAGGCCAAATAAGAGTTTGCAGCTATAAAGTTTTAGTTTACGGCCAGCGGCCACTAGTCTGTCAAGGGCAATTTAACTTAAAAGAAGCGGGAAGCCTAACATACACCTTGGAATTCCTACTACTATTTTCCGAAATGTTTATCAAACTCGCAACCTCGTTAAAAAATAACAAAATAATGAAAATCTGGTTACCGACCAGTAGTTTCCTATACAATTTCAGAAGGCCGTTAACCTACATAGGAATTCGCTCCAAATTGTTAGTTTACGGCCAGATGTCAGTTGGCGACCACCTGACCGGTTACCAATTTTAGAGATTTCATCATGCCGGTAGCCGGCCACCTTATACAATTTGTAAATTATTTTAAGAATACATTAGGTAATCGTGTTCTTAATATATTTAAGTACTAATTATTAAACCATTAACAATTACTCAAAAATAAAAATAAACTATAAATAATCACTTCCAAATAGGCTCGTGCAAGCAAATTTTTGCTGGGATAAAAGCTGGCCGTTACACTGTCTAATACCCGTGCTTCAATCTGAAGAAAAATTTGCTTGCACGAGCCTATTTGGAAGTGATTATTTATAGTATTTTTCTTCAGATTGAAGCACGGGTATTAGACAGTGTAACGGCCAGCTTTTATGACGGACACGAACTTGCACCAGGATTCGACAGCGTCGCTGTCATATCAAGCCTTTTCTGCTGCAGATCACGCAGTAATGGCCTTTTCTAATTAGCCTTTGGTCGCCTCGCTGTCCAGGACGACGGACCAGGGCATCGAAACCCCACGAAATCAACAAATATAGAGCTGCGTCGGCAAAACTGTCAGGCAGCCGAGAACCTGTCTGGGCACTGCATCTGCCTTAGTCACATTCGAACTGATAGGGCGTCGTGCCAGGCCGGCGCTTCAAACAGGGCTATAGAGCACACGAAGCCCATCTATCAGTAAAACCCCGATAGTACGACTCTGTCGGGACCTAGCCGAAAACGCGCTATAAGCAGGGTAGGTACTATGGAGAAGAGAAAATCATTTTTTTTCTCTGGCAAAGATTCTATTTCACATTAAGTCGGTAACAACATGCTCCAAGTTGAAAGAACCGATATAATACAGCGTACTAGGCAGGAAATCGTATTAAGCAGAGTCGTGCTCTTGGGGTCATACAGTATCTTATTATCTGAATTAGTTACTCTAAGATGTTTATAAGTTATAGATACGTCGTATGCACTCGAAAATGGCTACACGAAAGGCAGGTAATTGCCCGGAGTGCATTTAGTTGGGCACGCTTTCTCATTATGGCTATACGTCCCGACAACGCCTTAAATTATTTCTCGTTTTGTGGTAAATATGCCTTCCTGTGTGTTTAGGAGTAGTATCAATTACACTGCAACTGTTAGAGACAAGAAAAACGTGTCATTACATTCATAAGTATAGTTTTTTCATTGAAAAGTATCAAAACTTAAAATACGTATTTAGTCTTCACCATAATTTGGCAATGGCTGACATTAAGCTAAAGAGCGAGATGTCACGCTCTCGCGCCAATGAGCTCTCAGTAGCAATCAGTACGTAGCGAATGTTATATATTTATCTCTTTCTATCATCAGGCCATGCCCCATCATTTGTCTCTATTAGCACTTACTCCACTTGTAGTTACTCCACTTATAATAAACTCAATAATTGGTGAACTTTTAATATTCAAAACTTCCGTGGTGTATTGGCTAAGCACGCTGAATTTCAAGGCGTCGCCGCTCCGAAGTCCCGGGTTCGTTTCCCGGTCGGGTCAATGTAGAAATCATAATTTTCTATATTGTCTCAGGTCTGGGTGTTGTGGTACCACCGTTGAGTGTGATTTTCATAATTCAAGTCTATTGGCTACTTACTAAGGGATCAGTGCAATGTGTGATTGGTGTCCAGTATTTAATATATTTTTTTTACTTTTTTGGTATTAGCGTTGACTATCATTTACTATGTGTATACCATAGAAGTACTGTTACTAACACTTGTGGATCTAAGTTATCTGTAATAAATAAATTAAATTAAACTATCATATTTTAAATCTGATGATGTCATCTACTCTGGATTGTCACTCTAATTATAATGGAATTTATAAATTCTATAAAAAACATTGAATCTTGGTAATAAAGAGGAAACACACAGGTAGGCCGGGTAATTTTTGTTACAAATATATTTAATTGAAAAGCAATCATTATTATTAAAATCAGGAATAGAACTGGAGAGAAACTAGAATTAATGCTTCAAAACCCAAGCGGTTGCAGGCAACCGCATAACAATAGAATTTGCATTGTGTCTCGTTCACATACGCTTGAGGGATTAAAGGATTTGGGGTGAGTGCTAAGAATGAGTATTTTCCAATACAAAACATTCTAGCATGCTAACACTTACAATCAAACATGAAGAAAAACCCATACTGAGCACTTGGCAGGTATCACAAGGAACTTTTTATGCCAACAGCAAACTAAGTAATTATTTAAAGCTAAAGGTGAAACAAAAACCTAATATATTTCATTTCATTAACTTTATTATAGTTTATTACTTTCTTTGTGGCTTTGCGCCGTCTGTATTTTCAATGTTGAGACCTATTGTTGACTTGTAGAGAACGATTATAGCGGTCTAGTCATTATGAAGTAATAAATAATTATCAAGATTGTGCCTTATTCCACAAATTGTACCAGTAACATACATAACAGATTGTAGAAATTTCTTAATCCATATAACTAGCTTACCAGTAGCAGCTTCCAATTAGCTTTGATGTGGTTTAAAGATGTGGAAGGCAAAGTATATTTTGCTTATTCTTTTAGTGATGCTTGAGTTCCTGAGGATACACTCTGACCGATCCAAATTCTGGAGTAGTATTTAATATGAGGGTTATTAAGTAGGTGCTTGGCTTTACTTACTAGTTGTTTGTCCCAAAAAAGTAGATGCATTGAACATTTGTTGCCTTCTTGGGTGGTTTTAACTCTGGAGTAGGAATAGCCACCTGGAACCCCACAAAAATACAAAATTAGGTTACATTTTAATAATGAGCTTATTACAAACGCTAAACTGCGTTATCCCAGTATCTTCTCATATTGTTCATCATGACGTTTTGACTTTCAGACTTATGATTGAGATAAATGGCAGGTTTTAGGTTGGCTGGATGTTTCCTAACTAAATAACGCTATATTTCCCGCCCATTATTATTTCTTTTTTATATAATAAGTCAATACTTAATACTGAACTATCTGACTACGGACCGTCTATAATAAGATGAAACTGTTAAATCCTGTATTTTATAAAGACTTGTATTGAAAAGCACAAAAAATAAAATAGTGAAGCCACTCACCCGGCCGGGCCAAGGGCTGAACCCCTTCATTTTCGCCCTGAAACAAAGTTATTTGTTGAATATTTGAGTGTTAAATACAAACATCTTGATTATATGAATAATACTAACTAATTTTAGACATACCAAACCAAATCACCAAGTTTAAAGGGTTCAGACATAGCGTACGTCTGGTCTCGACAAAATTCCACGACGAATTAACCAAAGACAAGTTAAACAACAAATTGACAAGTTGAAAACAAGAGCAGAGAGAAAAAACAAGGTCTTTTTTGGTGGTCATTTTATAAAAAAGCTCAACTAAATATATGAGGTCAAAGAGCTCAACCAAAATAAGTGGAAATCACATCACTAATGTAAAATATTGCCAGCATGGTAATCAAATTCTCCCCAAATTATGGTCGCTGCATACAGGGCATACAGGTTCATATATAAATTAAAGTGATCAAACTATGATTTTAGGATACCAATAATTTACATTAATTTGATGACCTGTACTTGGGGACAATTTTGATTAATATGGTGATACATATATATCTGGGCGCAGATATTAACATATCTGTTTCGGGTATTGCAAATCAGTGGTGACACAATATCTTTTAATTAATATGGTATCAGAAAATATAGTTCCCTTAAATTATTATAAATAAACACGTCAAAGCTCCTCCTGCTGGCAGAAAATGTGTCGAAAACCTGCACGCGCTTTCATACTACTTTCTGCCAAACCCATCCCATGTTTGTGTTTAGCAGAAAGCAGCTTCTCGAAGCACTTTGCTTAGAAGCGCTTACGGGTGAAGGTATAAACAGCGGGTAACCGTACCGACTAACTAGTGATGCAGAACTCGCTGACTGTAACTTCGTTGTGCAGACTGCTTAAAATATGACGAAATTAGCAGGAGTTTAGCATCAGATCAAACGACGTAAGTAAGAGTGTCCTAGCCTAGTAAGAAAATGTGGTGACGTTAAATCAGGGTAAAAGAAGACATGAAGTGAGCTGTACTGACTATAAGTGATGTGCCAAGTCGTCTTTTTTAATAATAGTGGTAGTAGTTAAGTAAGATTTAAATTCAACTTGATTTAGACTTGTAATACTCTTTATAAAGCATACCAAAATATTCCAATTCCATGAGATAGCCAACTCGGCACATCTAAAAGTTTAGCAAAATATTAAGCGAATCATCATCAGGTGATTTTTTTACACGTCTCTCTTTTTTTAGGGAAATAGTTTCTACACCTTTCCGCAACACTTTTCTTATCACTGTCTGCTGTGAACCGAGTTTTGCGCGGGAAACGAAAAGGGAAAGACGGACCTTATTTCTTCGTTTTAGTAATTGTTTTTTTCGGGTCAATTATTGTGATTGTGTGGTGGAATTATCATGATAATTTGTGCTATTGAAGAAAACAATGCAATTAAAGTGGGGAATTAAGTGAAACGATCTGATCGCGCCGTTTTACCCGGATCGCTGTTCCCGCGCTAAGCTTCCTTGTTGAGCATTGAAATGCGATCTACCGCGCATTTCAATGAGTTAGGTTAAGATAGGCTAGTTTAGTGTTAGTTTTAGTTAATAAGTGTTAAAAATGTTCAATTTTACTTAAGAATAGTCTGTATGGCATAGAGCCGAAGACGTAAAACTTATATGAAAAAAAAAACTGTCTGCTGTCTGTCATTATGTGACAGTAGGGGTGGGTCGTTGAAGGTTTTTGTGTTAACGAAATGAAACTGTTAATTTCAATCAAATAACCTGTTAAAAAAGCTGTTAACGTTATTAACTGGTTTGCAGTAATGTCAACAGATTTGGACGTAGCGGTTTATTAGTCGAAACAGTTAAAATTTAAAAAAGGAGTTGACGTTAATACACAACTGAAACAACTTTTCCGTATAAAACATACCTGTCTAAGAGAAACAGCTAATAAATTCAACTGGTTTTACGTTAAAAGAAAAAGCAGCTTCGGATAATGTTAAGCGACTGCGCGTTGAATGTTCGTTGAGTTAATCCACGCGTTGCGTTCGGAAATCGTTGAATAAAACAGTTGATAAATTTAACTGGTTTTGCAGTAGACGAAAAGCAGTTAATTCGTTAACATTACAAAAGCTGTTTAAAAAAACAGTTTGTTGAATTAACGCCCACTCCTATGTGACAGTCAGACATACCCTTACTAATCTGTGGTCAGTCTGTCAGTATTTTTTTTTCTCTGTCATATTTTTGCGCCAAATTCTTCTAGGTTTTGGTTTAACCATTATAAAATTGTTAAAATTTAATCATCTATAGTTTCAAGTAGCGCTTTAACTTTTCTCTTTCGTGATCTTTGTACATAAATTCAATCATTCACTACCATGTCCAAAAGATCTGGCTTTCCGCAGTATGGAGATCGTAAGAAAGCTAGACTTGATATTTCTCGATCGGAGCACCACTTTCCGGCGAGTCAAAACATCAGCAGTGGTAACAAAGGTAGGTAAGCAATAATCCTACCTGTATCTCTGTTTTAAACAATCGTTTGGTGTTACATTTATTCCATTTATCTGCTTGTAGAGAACAAATGTGACGAATGGGGTGATGATGTTGATGATGAGATGCTACTCCAGGCCAGTCAGGTGTGTGAGGAAGAACAGATCAATAATATCAGCCTGCTACCTGACTACAATCACTGGAAACAGCCAGGATCTACAAGCACACAGTACATGCATTCACCTAGCACTTCCAAAGCCTCGTTTGAGTTCAAAAAACCCAGTACTAACCTCCCCAGCTCCATCTCCACACAATTGAAAAGCAAATGCAATACAATATCTTCACCCTTACCGGGTATATCTACCTTAACTAGGGACAGACATTCCAATTTAACCAATGACTTGGTTAGTGACAAAATAGTGCAGGGGCAAGACTCTGATGTACGTCGTCAATTACTTCAGTTAGAAGAAAAGTGTTCGAAATTGTCTGACAAATTGGTTACTAAGGAAGGAGAGTCATCAATACTGCGTAGTCAGATCAGAAACTTGCAGACAGTGAATGATAATCTCAGGATGGAGAAAATAAGAGCTCAAGAACAGATTCAGATGGAGCACAATGAGAGGCTTACTGCCATTACTAAAGAGATGCAAGGCCTAAAAACTGAGTTGGAATTCAAGGACTTAGAGATTTTGGCTGTGAAAGACAAACTTAAGAAGTTGGAAGCTAATAAACTGAGACTGACGCAAATCAGCGAGACCTCCAGGTATATATACATTAGTTTTACCATTGCCTTAATATTGAGAATCCACTTCATGATCTTGTTATAATAATTCACAGTTTCAGCAACATATTGTCTGGTTTTTATAGCACAAGGTAGCAGTTCCTTAGTTTTTTTTTTTTATTCAAAATGGGTTTGCTCTTGACTCTAGCCTACACCTAATTGGGCTTAGACAGAGTCGACGATGGAGCAAGCTCACCCAGAAGAAGCCTGTTCACTCTGTTTTTAAAAGTTTTTGGGTTATATTCCTTTGGAAGTTTGAAACCATGACAATTGGTGTGTTGTCTAGTGCATATTTATTTATTTAAATCTATACTAATATTATAAAGCTGAAGAGTTTGTTTGTTTGTTTGTTTGAACGCGCTAATCTCAAAAACTACTGGCCCGATTTGAAAATTCTTTTTTACGTTGGATAGTCCATTTATCGAGGAAGGCTTTAGGCTAAAGATACAACTCATAAGACCACAGCAGCAATGAAAAATGTTGCGAAAACGGGAGAAAGATATTCCTTTTGAGAGCTTCCGCTGCGTACACTGCGGAAACCGCTTAAGTTACACAAAAATTATGTATGACAGGATTGTTCAGCATTAAGAGTTCTATAAAAAAGTCTGCAACAGCATATGTCTATCTTTTATGGTTGACTTACTACAACCTTTTTTATGTTAATAAATTGGTAAAAAAATAATGCATTATTTTTAGAGGTGTATTATACACACAGGTATTTATTCTTATCAAAATAAATACATTCATCATCACGAGCATTTCATTTAGAACCAAGTTGCCCTTTATATCATTTGATTTCAATAAATATCTTAGGAGCTATCACAGTTTTAACATAACTCCGCACCAAAATAATGTTCGCAGCTTAAGTACAACGTAATATATTATAAAGCTGAAGAGTTTGTTTGTTTATATACTTGAACGCGCTTATCTCAGGAACTGCTGGACCGATTTGAAAAAATATTTCTGTGTTGGATAGCTTATTTATCGAGAAAGGCTTTAGGATATAAAACATGACGCTGCGACGGGAGGGGAGGGAACAAACTCAAAACGCGCGGACGAAGTCGCGGGGGACCGCTAGTATGTGTATAATTTTGAAGCTTCTGACCATAAAACTATAGTTTTATTAATTGACAAACAGACAGCTGACAGAACAGATGAAACCTATTCAGTGGTTAAACTTATCAACTGACTTTCCTTTGATCAACTAATAGCATATTCAACACATCATTTGGAATGATAAGTATTAAAAAAAAGTGTCCAACAATGTTTATTTGTTCACAGAAACAACAATACTCTGATAGCCCCATATGATGGTATGGTTACCCCGAAAAAAGCTAAAACTACTTCCACCAGTGTACAGACAGAAGACAAAGCCCCTTTCTTGAAACTGAACAAATCTTGTGCCAAAGGTAATTATTGAACTCGCCCAGAATAAACTGCAATAACTTATCTACTTTTTATCTGCATATAGCAAGCACTATTTGTTCATACTATAATTAATTAATTTTTGTTATATACTGTATGCATACTTGGTTTGCGAAATTACCTGTTGTATTTGTGTTAAAAGGTTGTCTCAATAAACTCAATTCATAAAATTTTCAGGATTATCTAAGATGGGTCACTGCACCAGAACTATATATCTCAACGGACTTGAATCACAGGACAATGAGCAGGTATTTATTAATTCATTAAAATCACCTTTTCAAAGATTGAAGCCTTAAATTTATTGGAACTAAGCAATTTCGTGCGGTCGGACTGACTGCACGGTAGCTCAATTTGTAAGAGCATTGGCCTGGTTAGCCAAAGGTTGCAGGATCGAGTTCGGCCTGTGTGCAAATTTTGGTTTCTTATTTCATCTTAAAAGTAAACAACACTGAGTGTCGAAGAACACTGAGTGTTAAAAACATTCTAAACCACAGAAGTAAATATAAATAATCCAGTATGAAAATATTCTTATTCACTTGCAGCTATTCACCCGCGCTCAGCAAGAGCATCTTAAGTTAGAGACTGAGGTGGAATCTGTGACAGCTTTCACCAGCTACCAGGAAGATAATCGAGCGAAACTTGACAAGGCAATGCTGTCTGTAAGCTTTAGTCAGCTGACTGAGAACAGGTATTATTATCATTTAAGTTCCCTTCTTCTAGTTTACATATTAAATGGTCTTGAGTTCAAAACTGGGACATAAGTTATAAGGAAGATCATAATCTATTTCTAATGTTAAAGACCCTCAGAGCCTGTTTTTGAAGTTTTTAAATTTTGATGAGAATATATAGGAGAATTAGCAAAGTCTGGAAGTCTTACAAACACTTAGTGTCAAAATTGAAAATGTCAAAAAGCATTTTCTGAGCAGCTATATCATAGTAACAGTTATGTGATGACTTATGAAAATGCTGATTATCTGCATTAGTATTGCAAAAACATTGTATTCTTGTAATGCACAAGCCGTAGCGACATCTATGAACTTCCGCTGTCACTACATATTATCGCAACACGCTGACTCGGCTCGACACTACTAGATGGCGCTGCAGACGACGTACGGAGACTGAACCGCGATACTTAAGATTTAGATCGAACTTAACTTATTTATTTATTTAAACTTTATTGCACTGTTAATGGTACAATTGGCGGACTTAATGCCTTATGGCATTCTCTACCAGTCAACCGCTTGGGAAATGCAGAGAGTTAAATCAGTGGCGGAATATTTAAAAGTACCGAGAGGGACAAAAATTTAAAATGCATTAACATAAACATACATACAAAAATTACATAGATAAACAAAAACTTAACTTCATAATGAAGAATCAAGATGGTGAACATCTGACCTATGTCCCACCCCATCACTCCCAACTCTCACTCAAAGACGAATAAACCTATTTTCTGTCTTAAACTTTCATTGTCACTTACATTAGTAAGAATATTTAGATACGGGATTGCTACCATGTACTTATTATTTATGGCAGCGAGCGGAATAAATGACTTCGAAGAAAGTTAGACCGATATGTCTGCCAAAAAACACTTCACAACCTACCCGCAAGTTCTCTTTAGTAACTCTGTGATCATGAAGCTTGCAACGATGCCGAAATATCGGAAGCTCATAAATAATAAGGTAAATGGTAGCAATCCCGTATCAAACTGATCTAATTTTCTGTGATCTGCTTCTGCCTAACCCTATGGTTGATAGGTAGAGAATGCTTTAAAGCTTTTAGCACTTCATTTTGTTAAGGGACTTCAAAAAAGGAGGAGGTTATCAATTCGACTATGTTTTTTTTTTGTGGCTGTGTTACTTCAGATCACAGTCATTTGTAGACTGATTTGAAAAAGTCGGGATCTGATAATGCGATTATGGCGCAATCGAGGAAAAAGCCTCAAATTTTAAAGCACGTAAAGTGTTTTTGTACTAGAATCTTAATGTTGACGTGTTGTTACGATGACTAATAGTCAAAATTGTGTGAAGCTGAGCTGATGCTGGAATCCTCAACGCTTAGAAGTTCAGTGATTATAATGTCAAAACGTATGATATGTATTTTGTAGCTTCTTAAAGAACGGAGTCATAAGGAGGAGCCCGCTTCCCTCCTGACTTAAAAATGAAAAAAATAAATTAAATTATAAAAAGTGAACACCGACTTCAAAAGCAAAATTCACTTAAATGTCTGAAATAAACTCTTGACCCTTTTTTAAAAGAAAAGAAATCCATTTAGAAGAACTATTTCTTTTTGGAATCTGCTTCATCACTTTTACCATCCCAAGCATCCATCAACTATCAGAGCACAGACTCCAAAAATAAATTGTCCTAAAATGGATTTCTTTTCCTTTAAAGGGTCAAGAGTTTATTTCAGACTTTTTAGTGCACTTTGGTTCAGAAGTAAGTTTTCACTTTTTAAAGATTTTTTTGTTATTTATAATTAAAACCGAAATAAAAAACGGCCTGACCGATTCTCATGATATTTTGTGAGCATATTGAGTAGGTCTGAGAATCGGCCAACATCTATTTTTCATACCCCTTAGTGGTAAGGTTTGTCCACCCTTAACTTTTTCTTTAATTACCTACGTGGCTGGGCGGGACGAGGCCGGGCAAGACGAGGATGGGGGCGAAACAAAGTTCGCTGGGTCCGCTAGTCTTATATATAAAATTCTCGTGTCACAATGTTCGTTCTCCTACTCCTCCGAAACGGCTTGACCGAATCTCATGAAATTTTGTGAGCATATTGAGTAGGTCTGAGAATCGGTCAACATCTATTTTTCATACCCCTTATTGATAAGGGTGGTCCACCCTCAATTTTTTTATTTTTATTTCGGACGAATTTTTTGTTTTTATTTTTTTATAATGTGGCATTAAAAATACATACAACCCTAAATTTTTACTTTTTTATCACCAACCCCATTTTTTTATAGCCATTTTAGTAATTTGATTATTTTTCATTTCGCTCGATAAATGATCGATTATAGTGTTTTTCTTAACTTTTAAAATTACGAGGCTGGGCGAGACGGGGCCGGGGCGGGACGGTGCTAGGGGCGAAGCAAAGTTCGCTGGGTCCGCTAGTCATTAATAAAATATATAATTTTCAGGCCACTCTACAACGGCGAGCGCGGAGTCGGAGCGCGCGTAGCGACAGTGACGCTCGCGAACGCTTTACAGTCAAGCGCTGCGCAGCGCTCGCTCAGCGTTGACGTACGCGTCAAGGAACACGGACCCGCTTTGCTGGACACGGCTATCAGGATATGCAGGCTCATCGGGAAGACTGTAAGTTCAACCATTTAGCAGACTCGTGGCAGTGCCCATAAATCAATTTTCGAACAGAGATGCGCACGCGCATAGTACTGGGATGAATGCAGAACCGTATTTCCTAACCTATGATTATTATTATTATAAAACTTAATAGTTTGTTTGAATGTGCTAATCTCAGAAACTACTGGATATATTTAATAAATTATTTTTAACCGACTTCAAAAAAGGAGGAGGTTATCAATTCGACTGTTTTTTTTTGTATCTATGTTACCTCATATCTCAGTCGTTAGTCGACCGATTCGAATTTTTTTTTCGGCTACTTAGAGGGTATATACCTTCTGGTTATAGTCCCATTGTTGCCAATTTGGGATCTGATTATGGAATCTTGGTGTAATCGAGGGAAACCCTAAAATTTTAAAGCCACGTGTAGTTTCGTCTGATAGTCCACATCTTGTGGGGCTGAGCTGATGGTGGAACTCCCTAACTCTTAAGAGTTCAGTAATTACCCCCCCCCCCCCCCCTGTAATATCTAAAAATGACCATCAAGCCTCAACTGTCGCAGCACCGATTTTATTTTTGTGTTGGATATCTTATTTGTCGAGGAAGGCAATATCATGCAGCGACGGGAGAGAAAGGAGCTAACTCAAAACGCGCGGATGCAGTCGCGGGGGACCGCTTGTTATCTATATAAAAGTGCCTTTAGCCGATTTCGACTCCGGTGGCTAGTCCTAAATAGTGCCCCTAGCTGATTTCAACTACGGTGGCCGGTTTTAACGGCTAGCCGACTGTGCGGGACATGTTATAGTGCACAAGTGTACCCAAACACAGGTACAATACACACAGGCACAGCAATTTGACACGACCGGAGAGAGATCAGGCGCAGGACCAACGGCTTTACGTCCGTACTGAGGCACGGGGGTGAAACACGCCAACTTCCGAGAATTTCTAAACGAACAACCTGAGTTATTTTTTTGGCTCGACCTGGGTATAGAACCCGGGACTTCTGGCTCAGCCGTCGCTTTAAAGTGCGACCCTCTAAACGCTGCGCCACCGAGGCAGTGTCTATACAGGGTGTTGCGTTGGTCAGTGACATCCAACTCGGGGATCATAATATGAGTTATGCTTATTCTAAAAAAAACTTTGAATTATATGCAAGTTTTATAAAAGAAAACCTCTTTCTCAACATTCTAAAAAAAATACAACGAATGAAAATCTCGCACCCTCGCGCGTATCTACGAAATAATACGCCGTAGCTAGTAAGCTACTGACTTTACACGTATCAAAATTAATAGTTTACTTTTTAACAAAAGTAGTCTGGCAAATCAGTACATAAACACAAAATTCTTCTAGCAAATATCTTTATATTTCGTTTCAGCAATGCAGCCACCTCTACAGCGGATTCCTAATGTCACTGATATCGACATGTGACTCTCTTCACAGCTCCAACATTTTAAAACCAAAGATATTCGCCATGACCAAAGCCATTTTCCACTGCAAGCCGTTGCCGTTCGTTACGCTAGAACTGCTAGCGTTTGTACGGCAGGCAGCACTGTTGAACAACTCCTTGGCTTTCTTGTGCCCTAGTACTTCGGACGATAGAATGGATGTTGAGATGGAAAATTCAGGTAAGTGTTATTGTTATTTATTTATACTGGTAAAAAAAGTATTTAAGAGGGTGGAAGCCATATTGAAGAGGACGGTTGTAAATCGAGTTAAGAATACAAGAATAATTTATACACCGTGCTTTTTTAACCGTCTTAGAGCCGAAGGCCACTTAAAGTATCCAATAACTACTTGCTATTCGTAAAATAAAACTTGGTTATTATTAAGATTTCAAAAACTAAGACATTAAAAAAGGTTATTAGCACAATTCAGTACGAAACATCCTGTAACGAGCACGCCGCGCGGGTCATTCACTCGGTTGTCTCACACTACTGACCTAGTTTTACGAGAGGGAGTGGGCGTGGCCGTCAAAGGATTACGCTGGCGCATTATTGGGTAAAGGTCCACGTTGACTATCTTAGATTGGCTAACGGTTCGGCACGCGTGGGACGGCAAGGTCAAGGAATGCATTGTTGAAAACGTAAACATTATATCCAGGATGATACATTACTATCTTGAATTATTTAGATATTTTTAACTAAAATTATATGAAGTATAAAAAAGGATAACTCATGTCCTAGAGGTTTATTAAGATGGTTACATAACGTGGCTTTCGGCTCTAAGACGGTTAAAAAAGCACGGTGTATATTTATTAAAATATTTTTTCCTTAATTAAAAAAAGGGTATTTTTTTATGTATTCTAGATTTAACTCATAACCACTTCTTTAAATTTGGCTCGTACTAATATAACACTTTTACACCCTGTATATGAAGTAAAAGAGTAGATAAAAAAAGATAGAAGAGAGGTTCTTAAAATTCTAAACAAGTTAAAAAAAAAACAAGCCAAATTCAAGAGGCTAGTTCAAAATCGAGTCATAAATTAATCAAAACTATATTTTTAAATTATATTCTTTATATTTTATAAATATTTCTCCAGTATTCTTAACTCGATTGTCAACCACCCCCTTAAATTTGATTCGTACTTTTTACACCCTGTATTACACGTTGTATGGACTCTTTTTTGGAGACATCACTTTAATTTTTGATATAGGATTCAATTGACAACATTTCAAAATTTTTATATGCACATTTTTATTTTTTTCCTGAAAGAACTTCAAAAATGAAGTCACTCATATTTTTTCATTTTCTTTTCTTTTCAGTATTTTCTCTAATAATAATTGTTTAAAAACCCTCTATTCTAAAAGAGCGTAAGTACAGGAAGTTGGATGTTACGAGGTTACGTTTTTGCTGTATTCGATAAAAAAATATCTGACGTTTATAGTGTTGTGGTCTGTATCAATTGTAGAATTAAGGGTCGATATCAATAGTATATCCATTGAGTATTTAATTTTACTTTATTATGTAACATTACCTGATTTAAGTTATGTTAAAAGTAACCAAATATAACAACGTAGCAACCTTCTTATTTTATATTATTATGATGTCTGAAAATTACTCCAATATTATCTCATAACTACAAAAATCAATCATATTACGAATGAGGAATCATGATGATTATTTCGTATCTGAACTTAAAATTTGTTTGAATGACAATGTTTTTTTTAATTATCTTCAATTTATCACATCGTAATTTATCGATAATGTTCAATACAATACCGGAAACAACAACAACACTAAATGTCAAAGTGACAGCTGACAGCAAGCTCAAAGTTTAAAAGCATTTTTTTTCTTCATGAAATGTCATTGCAAAGGCGTAACCTGTAAAATGCCAACTTCCATGTTCTTTTCAGTCTTTTTCATTTAACTTTAAAAATAAAGCTGAAAAAATGATCAACGTGTTTAGAATCGCTAAATCTTGAAATGGTTTTCGAATGTTCATACCTATACAAAAATGAAATGTCAATTATGCTCTATCTATGAAACTAAGGACTTTGTTTCACCATCAACTTTTAAACAGTAACCTACAAATGATTAATATATGGAATATTATTTTGTATGAAGTATTGGGCAGATAACGCTAACCAGAAATTATTAAAGTAATTATAAACTGTAAACTTAGTACCTAAGTTACAAACCTTAGTGGTTTTACGCTAAGTATACCTACATGTTTTATTTGTTAATAAATGGAAAAAAATATAGGACATTGGATTGTGAAACCGTCAATGTGGCAAGTCTGTAAAACTATTAAATTTGCTTAACATTTTACTACATCTACCTATGATTTTATAAGAATAATTAACCACTTATCGAAAGTGATTATCATCATCTGATAATTTAAGGTTAATCAAAAATGCTGGGTTCCATTTTCGCCTCAGGTAGTTAATATTTTTTCAAATTCAAATATAGATATTAACTTAAATTATTTTATCCACAGACATGTGCCACTTCGTACTATTACTGAAGCAAACTGAAGATTGCCTATCGTGCATAAAGGCCAGGAGTTGCGGCCACAGCGCGCTCATAGCTCTGAGGAACCTGCTAGGCTTGTTTGAGTTCGCCAACGACAAGTTTAAAGGTGATAGCAACAGGTGAGGATTACATTTGTTCAAATATTTACATCGTGTTTAGAGTTTTTTTATGAAAGTGCTATAACTTTTTACAAAATTAAAGTAGATATGGCATACAAACATGGCTTAGTCATTTGTAGTTTTAAGTTTTTTATGATTATAAAACTCCATATGAAGTGCATACTTGGCAGATTTAAATTGTTTAATTAAAAACATTGAGAAGAATCACGGAAAAATAGTCTGCCGGTATGTTGCCTCTGCATTCGCTATTGACAGCACTTCAAAATGAACAATCATGACGTGACGTCATACGTCATGATTGGCGTTTGCGTATCGTGAAACATAGATGGAAAACTATTTCTTTATATGATGAAAATATAAAAAATATGGAATTTGAATTTCATAGCATATAAATTACTTATGTGAAAAATGTCTTTTCTTTGGATTACTACAAACCAACACCCTATTATTTGAACCTGACTTTGTACAATTTGCAGATATCTACAAATAGTTGACCTCAAAAATCGTTTAAAATATCAATGGGTCTGTGATAATATTATCGGGAGCTCAGTTTGACACAAAAGTATCGACATACTGCAAAACTATTGAAAGTATTGACGCTCTAACAAATATTTTTGCACTATAGACTTCACGATCAATAGTATCGATTATTATTACAATATACGGCAGCCTTAGTGTGGATTTCGAGCTTCGATATAATCGAAAGCATTGCTGTTATGGTAGTAATGACGCTTAAATTCGTAAGCACATAGTTTACCAAAAAATACGCGTTTGTATTTAATACGTAGGTATTAAATGCTTATTGACTCTTAATCAACTTAAATGCAACATTTACTATTTCTAAGCAAGATTTACCATAATCATATCCTAAAAATTTGCTACAAAAAGAACAGCTCATTTATCTAAATGACCTCCTTAATGTTCGCTAAAAGAAATAAACAGCTCATTTACCTGAATGACCTCCTAAATGTCAGCCACAAGAAATCAACAGCTCTTTTATTCAAATGACCTCCTTAATGTTAGCGACATTATTTAAAATTCTTAAAAATAAATGTTATTATTCCCTTCAGGATTATTTAAATGATAAAATTACTACATACTAGTAAGTTTTCTTTATTGTGTTTTATATTATATTTATATTGTATTATTATTATTTCTTTATCAATAGATAAAGAAATAATAATATCTAAAATGTTATATGATGTACGAAATTTTAAACTTTTATGTCATGTCTAATCCTTTTTAGTAAGCTGTATTTTACTTTATTGAGTGCATTTATTTCTCAAATTAAAACTAAGACATGCTACATAAAAAAAAATAACTTAAATTATACCTATTCAAAACAAAACCATTTCCTTGCGGCAAGGAGGCTATGATGCTGGCTGCGTTGCCGCGTTGGATAGCTATGCTGATCCTTTGAGCTAGGAACCAACCAGCTTTATTATTGGCTGTCACAGAATTCAATTTTGGCGAAATTTTTCTAAATAGCAACTATAATATAATAGCTGTAACTTAAATAATTAGACGTTTCAAATTATTATAAATTCTAGTATTGAAACAAATTATTTTACGCCTTGAAGGCAGGATATACTGATTCAGAAGTTTTAGAGATAATACGTGTTTCCAGACGGTGCGAATGCCGGCAGTTGTCCGCGCGCGTGGCGGTGCGCGCGCTGCGCGACGCGGTAGAGATGGTAGAGAGAGCGCGCGCGCGACGCAGGACCGGTATGATTCATTATTACATTTATTTCCTACACTTTCGCGTATATAAGGTCATAAAGTTTTAAGTGAAAATATTTTATCTACTCTCATATCGTTAAATTCAAAATACAAAACTCAAAACGAGTTTATATAGACGTACTTTATAGTATATCGGAATGAAATTAAAAAAAATAATTATGACACCATTTCTCTAACAAAATAATGTTATAATAAAATTTTTTTTCATTACGATACAGATTACAGATCATAGATACATCTATTTAATTTTTTATCTGTGGCTGCGCGCGCTTTGGCGCATGCGCGGTGATAACGGGAATTTTGGTGTCATAGTACGTTTGTACAATTTTATAAGTTTTTTGCGAATTCGCCTCGATATTCTGGCTTTGAATATATATTTTTTGGCATTAAAAGCTTTCTTTGCCATGGCTATCCTTGTTTCAATGTCCATTGTACCTGGAGTCATCCGTTATTATGCTGCCAAGATATTTAAAACATTTAACCTGCTCTATATCGATATTATTCAACTTTATCGGTTCGTGTTTGGGTATTGTTTTTGTTACAATCAGAGTTTTAGTTTTAGCATTATTAATCTTCAACCCAAACTCGCTAAAGATGTCATCCATTTCCTGTACCAAATGCTCCAGCTCTTTGGATGATTCGGCCACCGCTGCGATATCATCCGCGAAACGAATAAACTGAATTTTCCTCCCGTTCATACTAACCCCCCCGATTCCCGTCTCTACTAGTTTTCTGATGGCACATTCAATAAAGATATTAAAAATTAGTGGTGAAAGTGGACACCCCTGTCTAACCCCTTGCTTTATTTTAGCCGTCTCTTTTTCTTCCCCTACTTCAATTATGGTTTCTTGATTTTTATAAAGCTCAAAAATTATCTTTCTTTCTCTGAAATTTATACCTGCAACTTTCAAAATGTTCATCATTATTTTCCAATTAATTTTGTCAAATGATTTTTCTAAATCTATGAATGCTATGTGTGTTTCTAAATCTAAATCCAGCCTTCTATCTATCAATAGTCTAAGAGCTAGTAGTAGTAATTGTACATCTGGAGCATCGCTTTGTACGGCAGTGAAACGTGGACGATGACGCAGCGTGATAGAGAGAGAATAGAGGCGTTTGAGATGTGGTGTTGGCGAAGGATGGAGCGGATTAGTTGGACAGAAAAGAAGACGAACGAGGAAGTGCTAGGAATTGTGGGTGAAAAGAGACATATATTGAAAACAATTGAAAACCGGAGAGGAAAGATGATAGGGCACTTGGTACGACATGACGACTTAATAAGGATCATCATAGAGGGAAAAGTTGAAGGGCGGAGAAAAAGAGGAAGACCTAGAAGGGCATACAAGACGCAAATTAAGGAAAAGTTAGGAGTCAAGTGGTACCAAGTAGTCAAGGAAATGGCATGGGATCGATTAAATTGGAAAAAACTCCACCGACAAGAGCATAGCTCTTAAATAAGAAGAAGAAGAGTACGTTTGTGTTTCGGTAGATAATTATTAGTGTTTATTAAAATGTCTGATAGTGAAAGTGCAGAAAATTTGACGCCGCCAAGTAAAGTCAAGAAAATTATACGATAAATGTTATCAAGACTTTTTAGCATGGAAATCTTTATCTTTTATTTGATATGTTCGTGTTCAATGAGAGTAGATAAAGTAGTGTATGAAACTGCACATAACTAGGTATTATACACTCGTGTATAATACCTCTCATTATGTACCAGTTTCATAAACTACTATTAACGGTGTCTTTGTTTAAATCATACATAAAAACGTTTTTATTTAATTTTCTGTAACAAAGAAAATATTGTTTTTCAAATCAGTAACCTGTCAAAGAAGATTGCCCATTTTACTATGGAGCTTGGTTGCGCAACAAATGAATTTGTATAACTACCAAAATTGGTGATAAAGGAGAAGTAATGTTATAAAATAAAATGAACTTGAAAAAAAACTTATTGTTTGTAGGGTTTTCCTAATAATTAAAAACAAATTTCAGTTTTGAGGTTAGGTGTTACTAGGTACTATATGAGGTAATACGAGGTAAATAAGATAGGTATAAATGAAAAAATGCACATAAACATATTAAAATAATGTTGAACCACTCAAACTGTGAGTAGTCTCAGAAATAAAATCACTCAAAATGAAAGTATGGAAATACATCGTTTTGTTGCAATACCTGCTGTATCTAGATTATATTACAAGTTAAGTCATTAAAAGAAATGATTAAAACTCTAATTATTATATGATTTGTTCATCATCTTCATATTTATAAAAAACATTTTCTAAAAATAATGCTGGCGCAGACACCAGTAATAAAATGGTGGTAGACACCAGTAATAAGATGGTAACATTTGATTGAAATGTTGGTAATGGAGGTGGTATTTGTATTAGTGACTCCATGGAAGTTTTCGGTGAAGACATAGAAGCATCCAAGTTTTGATTAGATGTGGAAGCTGCTTCTAGCACAACCTCTTGTTGTCTACTCGGGGCGACTAATGCATGTCCTCTCACACATCTATAGACATTTGTTTAATAGGGTAAACAGACTTTCTCAAGCTGATTAATCTGAAATTAAAAATTGTTTTTTGGAATCAAATGTTTTAATTAATTCAAAATACATGTTTCTATAATTAAATCATTTTTTTTTTTATAAACAAAGCAAATATTTACCTGATTTAACGTTATGCATACAATTATAACATCCCTCTCTAGACTATTCTCCGGAAGTTGATCTATCTTGGCTTTTATAATGGACTTTCCACATACATGGCACACTTGTGGGTGCCCTCAAGCCTGTACTACTGGACCTCCAGAAGAGGAGTTTGCAGATTCGTTACATAGTATGACAAAACATTCTTGACAGAGATGATTGTCTTCAGTGATCTGAAAAAATAACAATACTATACACCCAAATAATATACAGGTCCATATATATGATCACTACATTTTAGTACTAAGCATGTCACAGGAAAGACTGCATTTTATTAACAAATACTATCAACAGCAGTCAAATGTTTATTACTTACAATGGCCATGCTTATCCAGGAGCGTAGAATACTAAGCATAGCATCGCTTGCCTCACCCACTTGGTGGTAACTGGTAAGGCAGCAGATGCCTTGAGCAAGAGAACAACAGTTTACCCAGCGAGGCACTGGCATTGTGGACGTATGAACGTTCGTCATAAAAACAGCACAGCACTTGCACAAAAGAGTACAGAATCTTAACGTGGAGGAATAATAAAACTCAACTCGTGGCTTCAAATGACCAAAACATTTGCATTTCATAAGAAGCAATGAACAACGAAAATAAACCACATAATTGTATTGTATCAATCATGGCATGATGACGGACGGATATAGTTCTATTTTATACCATTTACGGGGCTTGTTACGCATACTGCCGATTGCCCTACAAGATCCTCATCATGTAAAGATAATTATATTTCCGATACCCACATATCCATTACAAAAAATAAACAACTAAAATGTTATCTATTTTATTAAATAGGCATTTTGTTTTTGCAACGCAATGACTAAAGCAACAGTGATGATTTTAGACTTTAACTGTCCCTGTAAATGTTACATGGCCGCACGACAGACTATACCTTAAAGCCACCTCTATTCCTTACAAAATAAAAGCTGTTTTCGTATAACCTGACATGCTGCTAACTGTATTCAAAATAGGATTAATCATTTGAATAATCAATTAAAATGGAAATAAAATTCCCACAAAAGTTTTTTGCGTAACAAACAAATATGAATTATAAAAATAAAAAATCAATTTTGGTTTGCATGTCATGCTTATACTCTGCTTAATTAGAGTGGGACAGATTTGGGCATTCTCCTTTATAGTATATTATGATACAAGTGTGCTAAGTTGACCATTATACACAAGGCGATATTGTGTGCGCACAAGCGAAAGCGAGTACGCCATAAGAAAGCCGCGTATGTTATGGTCACAGGCACACATGTTTCATATGACGTTTTTCAACACACTTGCGAGGAAAAAACAAGACTCAAAGAGTAAAGTAAGTATGCCAAACAAGACTCCAATCATTTACGAAAAATGGCGTGTTGTTTTTTTCTTGCCGCGATACCGATGCGCGCGCAAGGCTTTGGCGCGAACTAGATCGGCCAACAGCCGAGATTAAAAATGTAATAATTCGTGTTTAAAACACAAATTACAGAAAAAAATAAATGAATTTGAGTTATTTTTAAGTAATTAAGCTGGATTTACCATTTATTGAAATAAATATGTAGATACTGATTTTTCTCAAAAATACTGTTTGTTGCTAAAATAAAAGTTATAACCCGACTAAATTATATCGCTTTTCTTCTTACCTACGACTTGGTACACGGGTACAATTGTAAATTGGTCGGGTTAATAAACTAAAGGCACTAGTGCAATAATATACTGAAAAAGCACGCGTGTTTAATTTATAGGATTATGAGTCAAAAATCGGTGGAATAAAAACATCGTTTTGAGCAAGTGTGTTGAAAAATTTATTATGTCATCGGCTAAGCTATTCTCATTACAATACCCAGTCCATTATTTTTTCTTATCTTAACGTAATTAATAAAAAATCAAATTAATACATATAATTTTTAAAGAGTTTAGATTAAGTTGATTAAAAAGTATCATTTTATTTTAAAGAAAAAGTGTGCACAGAAGATGTAAGAAAATAAAAACCTAGGAAAATCGGGAAATCTCCTGTATCATTTACTATGTGTTATTCAAATATTTCGTAAATTTAAATCTGTATACGTTTTTTCTTCGTGAGCAGGTAGGCTAGTATAGCCTAAGTCCACTACTTAATTAAATAAATAAATAAATATTTGACATCATAACATACATTGCTCCGATCCCAAGCTAAGTAGCTAAAGCACTTGTGTTATGGAAATCGGAAACAACGGTGGTACCACAACACCCAACCCGAGACAATATAGAAATGATCGTTTTCTACATTGAAATCGAACCCAGAACCTCACGAGATGGCGACGCTTGAAACCAGCGTGCTAGCTACTCGACCACGGAGGTCGTTAACAAAGTTAACATCAATCTACCTGTAAACGATAACTGTAGCATTGACTCCTGGCGGATTTATACTATTATGACTATCTTAGACTCATCGCCGATGAATTGGAAAGCCATTGCAAAAAACTGCGTATTTTTCAATACATTCTAGAGATATTATTTTATTTTATACTTATTTGAAAACCAACAGCGTTAACATAAGTATTAAAAAAAAGAATTTTACAGATATTAAGACCAATAATAAATTATAAAAATCCATAAGATATAAAAACAAATGTTGTTGGATAATCAAAAAATAGTTTTTAATTTCTATAATTAAATAACTAGGTTTACACAAAGTTAAAGGCAAACACAGTATTAGGTAATCGTCAGGTAATTTGTTAGGGCACGAACAACTTGTTTACTCCGTTTAATTCAGAAGTAATAATTATAATTATTTTATAATATATGGCCAGTCCAAAATAGTCTCAATTGATAACATTTCAAAATTTTCATATGCACATTTTTATTTTTTTCCTGAAAGAACTTCAAAAATGATGACACCCGTATTTTTTCATTTTCATTTCTTTTCAGTATTTTCTCGTATATTAATTGTTTAAAAACTCTCCATTCTAAAAGAGCGTAAGTACATGAGGTTGGATGTTACGAGGTCACGTCTTTGCTATATTCGATAAAAAATATATAGTGTACTTTAACACCCTATATGAGGCTACAGCCTGTATTTCATAGAATAATATCCGAAATGTGTTGCTCTGTAATAGAGAAGTTTATTTGTTTTAATAACAACTCAAACTTAAAACTACACACACCTTATGAACTACAATATTTACCTGTAATAGACAAACAACATTTACAGATAGATACTCCAAATGTTATAACAAATCTTTAAATAAAATAATCACATCGTAACTTTCAAAATAAACTTTGTCTGTTTGGCATAATGTGTCAATACAGTCAAAGTTGTCAAATTATTAAAAGGAAATAAAACCATAAAGATTTATCAATGAAGTCCTTCATTACATCTCCCCCCCTCAGGAGTCTGTACTGGCTTCCAGTACAGGTACCAACTTTGTTATGTGAAACAGATTCGACTCACATTTTCTGTGTCCTGTGTCTATCTTATAAACTGAGTTCGACAGTTTTTCTAAGATTTTATATGGTCCAATCTTCAATTCATCAAGCTTTTTCCTATTTAATCGATTTCCATTTTCGACATAAACCAAATCTCCACATCTAAATTCATATTCTCTTCGGTTTTTATCAAAACGTTGTTTATTATAATTGTGCGATTTTAAAGAATTCTCATACGCAATTTTTCTATCATAAGATAAATCATCATTTGATACTTCCTTCATCAATTCAATTGGTAATACATCATATTTTTTTCCGTCCAGTAAATATTTCGGTGAAAAACCTGTAACAGTATGCTCCGTTTCATTATATTTCTTAACGCAATTGTGTGCTATTGTTGTCCAGGCTAAATTATTATTTTTCTCATTTATTTTACATCTTATTTTGTTTACTAATGTTTGATTTAATCTTTCATTCAAACCATTAGAAAATGGTGCATTTACTGCAGTAAAAACGATAAGTATATTTTCAGCTTTCAGGTACTCTTTAAATATATTTGAATTTATGCCTGGATATTGATCGGACAGTATTAAACCAATTTTATGATTTTGGGTTACTTTTTTAATTAATTTTATGAAATCACCAGCATTCTGGGTTTTCGAAGTTTCAATGAAAGCATATCTCGTGAAGTGGTCGACCAAAAGATGTAAGTATGTTTTCGTAGAACGTGATCCACCAAATCCCCCGATGGTGTCTATTGATACTATCTCAAAAGGGTAAGTAGCAGGACCCAAATGAGACATAAAACCGTATTTATAGTTTCCTCTTGATTTATTCTTTATGCAGATTTCACATTTCTCACAATATTTTCTAATGTTAGTGTCTAAATTTTTTGCTGTATAAAATGTTTTCATTTTTCGTTTCATTTGTTCAATTCCTAAGTGACAGTAGTGATAATGTATTTTTTCTATGATTCTTTTGCTAAATTCTTCAGTCAATAATATCTTATCCTTTTTCCCACTTTTCTTATAATATACCGTATTTTTTAATTCTAGCCTGTCTTTATTCTGCTTTATATATTCATTTTCCTCTTGATCACTATGTATATCTATCAAATTAATCAAGTTTACAATTTTTAATACATCATCTTGGTTTTCACTTGATTCTAAAACAGGATTTCTGGTCAAATTATCTGCTTCTAGATTATATTTTCCAGGATAGTACTTCACCTCAAAATTAAATTGTGATAAGTAGTAAGTGAGATCTCCTAGTTCTTCATCTGTCCTAGATTTAATATTCAACTTCTCCAAAGGCTTGTGATCAGAATAAACTATAAATGATCTCCCAATAAGCCAATGTTGCCAATATTTTAAAGCTTCTTTTATTGCCAAGCACTCAAGATATATGGCTTTTTTTCTTTTTTGCGTTTCATTTATTTTTTTTGAAAAATAAGCACAGGGCTTTTCTTCTCCGTTAATTTGTGTTTGTTTTAAAACAGCCCCTATGCCTTGTATACTGGCATCTGTATAAATATAAATTGGCAAATCCGGATCAAATATGGCTAAAATTGGTTTCGAGCATAATGCCTCCTTTATTTTTATAAATGACTCTTGACATTTATCGGTCCAAATAAATTTCTGTCCTTTTCGTAATAAATTGTGTAATGGATCTAATATGATTTTTATGGAAAATATGTGACATATTTGGCACATATTTTCCATAAAAATTAATTTTACCAAGAAATTGTCGAACATTTTTTTGTGTCTCTGGTGTCGGATATTCTTTAATAGCAACTAAATTATCCTTTAATGGTGTGACTGTATTATTCATGATAATATGACCCAGATATTTGACAGAATCTTTAGCGAAATTACATTTTGAAAACTTTAGTCTAAAGCCTTCCTGTGATATTGCTTCAAATAATGATGATAGATGTCTTACGTGTTCAGAAAATGTTTTAGAAAAAATTAAAATGTCATCAATATAGTTTACTGTAAAATCCGATAATTTATGCCTTCTTATAATGCTCTTAGTACTCGTTGAAAAATAGCCGGAGATGTCTTTAAACCGAAAGGTAAGCAAGTCCATTGAAAGTGGCCATCTTGAGTTACGAATGCTGTTTTTTGTCTGTCTTCAATTTTCAAAGGTATGGCCCAAAACGCTGAATTTATGTCAAGCGTTGTGAAATATTTACAATTCCATGTCTTCAACATCAAATCTTCAATCAAAGGGAATGGTTGTGATTGTGGAACTACATTCTTATTTAATTCACGAAAATCTATACAAAGCCTTGTTCTTTTTCCTTCTTCTCTTTTAAATGCTAATGTTACAGGGGCCGCAAAAGGACTATAAGATTCCTCTATTAATCTATTTTCTAACAATTTCGATATTTGCTGTTCTATCTCTTTTTTATCTTCAATAGTGCACTTATACGGTCTTTTACTGCAATATTTGTCTACTATTAAATCGATATGTGCTTCATAACCTTTCACAGTTCCTATGTCATATTTATCTTTTGCAAAAAGATGCTTATAGTTATCAATTAGTTGATCTATTTCATATTGTTCTTGAAGATTCAGTTGATTTATTTCAATTTCAAAATTTTTTTCATCTACATGTTCGTTGAAATTAATTTCATATTTTTTTGTTTCTTCCGCTTTCATTATAGATTCATCATTTATCTGATGTTCGAATTTTTCTTCCTTTTTCTCTTTATTATTTAGTATACTCTTATTTTGTGATATTTCTAACTTATCATTTTGAATAAGATGAAATTTTTCTATACAGTCTAATCCAATTAAAAATTCATGTTCAAAGTTTTCTCCATCTATGACAAAAACATTGACACTCTTCTTGATATCAAATATTTTTATATCCAACGTCACCATTCCTGTAGATCTTTTTACGCCATTAATCGTCTTTAAATTTGCACATCTATCGTTCTCACTATCAGCATGATTACTTTTTAATAATAGTAACTTTGAGTTTATCAAAGATACATTTGACCCAGAATCATAAATCCCTGTGATTTTTAATGTGTCATTGATTGATAGGGGAACTTTGATTAATGGCGGAATTATCAGTTTTTTGTTTTTAACTCATTCAATTCAGTTTCCAGTTCTGAGTTATTAACATTCCTTATCTGTTCTGATTTATAATTTTCACCATTCTTGTTCTTAAACCAACATATAGATTCAGGGTGGTAACGACTTCCTTTGTTCTCTCTCTCACAAATCTTGCATGGCTTGTCTTTAACACTTTTTTCTTTTATTTTGTATTCATCTTTCCCTTTTGAATAAAATTTCCTGTCTTCAGTTTTTTTTGTAACTAAATGTTCTAGTCCGCGAATCTTGTTGAACAAATCTTTTGTGTCGTTAAGGCACTCTCTGTCAATACTGTCAGCGACAAAATAAGGGAGCCCAGTGGCAATAAGGTCAATTAAAGTTGATTCATTAATTGATTTATTCATATCAAGTAGGAGTCTTTCCTTTTTAATTGCATATTCTAGTAATGATCCCTGTTTATATCTAAATTGTATGGCATACCTGACAGATGACCATCCTTTGTCAGCATAGGTTTCGCAAAAAAAATCTTTCCATAATGACCATCTTGAATTAACTGTATACTTTATGAGCATAGACGAGTACCAGTCCAAACATGATTCATCCAAAAACAATCTGAAAGTTTTTATCTTCGTTGTATCTTCTTCTATGCCTAAACGGGTACATTCTGTTTCAAAAAAATTGATCCACTGTGTAACATTTGAGATTTTTCTGTTAAATTTTTGTATAACGAATTCTTCGACTGCTATTTTTACATTGCTGGATGTTGGCATTTCCTTTTTTTTTTCAGTAATGTTCTCCAGAATCTTTGTTAAAGTCTCCGCGTTTATTCCGGTCGTTAAAGTTTGCGGCTCTACATCTAAAAACATTTCCTCCAACAAAAAGCCCTTAAATTGCATGTTACCATCTTCATCCATATACGTATTCTTTATCTCAGGAGTCATAGAAATCCAGACTTTTCTTTTTTCATGTCGTTTTTGTAATGTTGATTTTACTTTTTCAAAAGCTGTGGTTTTAGTAACAGCATCATGCAGTCTTGCCGCTTGCAAATTATCAGGTATTAGAAACGTTTGATTGTTGACATCAGTAATTGACGTTAAACAAATGATATTCGTTTTCGGATCTTCATCCTTTTTCACAACAAATTCAAACCTTAATTTTTCCATTGTTGTTTGAAATATCTTCAAAAAATGTTGTTTTATAGTGTACTTTAACACCCTATATGAGGCTACAGCCTGTATTTCATAGAATAATATCCGAAATGTGTTGCTCTGTAATAGAGAAGTTTATTTGTTTTAATAACAACTCAAACTTAAAACTACACACACCTTATGAACTACAATATTTACCTGTAATAGAGAAACAACATTTACAGATAGATACTCCAAATGTTATAACAAATCTTTAAATAAAATAATCACATCGTAACTTTCAAAATGAACTTTGTCTGTTTGGCATAATGTGTCAATACAGTCAAAGTTGTCAAATTATTAAAAGGAAATAAAACCATAAAGATTTATCAATGAAGTCCTTCATTACAAATATATCTGACATAAAAAATATAGTGTTGTGGTCTTTGGCTATTGTAGAATTAAGATGTCGATATCAATATACATTAAGTATTTAATTTCACTTTACTATGTAACATTACCTAGTTTTAGTTATGCGAACAGTAACCAAACAAAGCTAACGTAGCATCCTTTCTTATTTAATATTATTATGATGTCTGAAAATAACTCAAATATTTTCTCATAACTACAAATATCAATCATATTTCGAATGAGGAATTATGATGACCATTTCGTATCTGAAGTAAAACAATAATTTGAATGCAAAATGTAATATTTCAATAATTTTCAATTTACCACATTGCTATTTATCGATAATGTTCAATTTAACACCGGAAACAACAACAGCACTAAATGTCAAAGTGACAGCTGATAGCAAATTCAAAGTTCAAAAGCTTTTTTTTTGTGCATGAAATGTCATTGCAAAGGCGTAACATGTGAAATTCCAACTTCCATGTTCTTTTCAGTCTTTTTCTCATTTAACTTTAAAAATAAAGCGCAAAAAGATCTGAAAAAATGTTTAAAGTGTTTGAAATCGCTAAGTCTTGAAATGGTTTTTGAATTTTTATACCTTTACAAAAATGAAATGTTGTCAATTCAGATAATATGAAAGTGAACTTCTAAATAAAATTCTATTGTTTTAATTATTTAACGTATACGCTCTTTGAGAATGTCATATACATCACTCTTACTTACTTCGTTTTGTGCAAAAAGGATCAATTTCACTAAATACTTAATTATGCGTACTTGGGAGTCGAAGCATGACAGCATTTTTCATGTATTTAGTGTGTGTGTGTGATGTTTAGGAGGACTGAACAAAGACTTGTGGCGTGTGCGGTACTTAGGAGTGCTGTAAAATACTCTAGAAACCTATATTATTATTAACAATATCAAAAAGGAATGACATGTCGATTGAGATACGCCTAAGATCAAGAGGAGACCCTGCTCTATGCAGCTTAATTCATATGTCTCGAAATTTTTGCGATCACGATAATTAAGGTGGTTTCTGTTTTTTTTGTATTCTTTCCAGTCTATCCTTGTCTAAACCATATTTTGGGGACCAGATGGTACAGGCATATTCCAGTATACTCCTGACGATTTTGATCACATAGTTATCAGAAAACGGCTTACAGATACGCAGAACAAAGCCCAGATTTTTGTATGCCTTAGAAGTCACATAATCGACATGCTCGCTAAGCAATATTTTACCGTCGAAATAAACGCTAGAGCTTTTACTTTATGCGTTCTAGCTATAGAGATAGAATGACTTTATTTTTAAAGATAATACATTCACATTTACTTGTGTTAATGGTAATCATGTTTTGAAGATAAATATCCTGCACTCTTATAACATCGAGTTTCTTTAATAGTTTTTCAACGGCTTCAGTTGTGGTTTGTAAGTTGGAAATAAAATCGTTACCTGGTGAACACTCCGTAGTGGGTGTATAGTTAGTACATGGAACTCCAAATACACATTAAAAAAAGGACCCAAATGCGTCACAGATGTCTTATCCTGTCCTGTGATTTAATAGAGGCATAAATCTTCATATCATCTGCAAAAAAGAGGAGATGGGAGGAGCGTAAACAGGAAGAAATGTCATTAATAAATATGACAAAAAGCAAGTGACCGAGCAAGGATCCCTGTGGAACGCCACTGGGTATAGGAACCCAGCTCGATATATAGTTATCGATTACCACAGCTTGAGAGCGATTTGAGATGTATGACGAAAACCAGCGGAGACGATCGCCCCTTATCTTAAATAGTGTAGAACTCAAAATTGCAGTGGTTTTTATAAGTTTTATATTTTTCTAAAAATTGCGTTTCTCTTTTATCATTTATATTAAAGACGGTGAGTAACACCGATGATTGGTATGTTTAACTAATGTAGGAATATACTTGTCCCTTAGTTCGTCTGGTTTTGAGTAGATAAAAGAAAGTGACGCAATCTTCTAGCGATCAACTATTTAATTCATCTAATCTGTTAATGCTAGCAATACTTAAAATATTTTCTACATAGTTGCCTTTGCCATAACAATACCGAACTGACGGAGGTGGTGTGAGCGAGATAAACTGTAACAGTGATAAAGAAAATATTATTGGGTTATGACTAGGGTCAACAGGTACCAAAGGGTCATGACATACGGTAACAGATACGTGATCCGTTGACATCACCAAGTCTAACTGCCTGCCGTACTCATTCAACACACCGTTATACTGCTTAAGGTTCAAAAAAACTAAGCTTATCAACGAGGAGCACTCCATCGGATGTGTGGTGATTTGAAGGGGAAAATGTTCCATCACTGTTAGAAAGCCAAACAACGCCGCTTAAGTTGAAATCTCCCACGATCAGGAATTTATCGGAAGGATTATTAGTAATGGTACCATTAAGACGACATTAGTAGTTCGAAAGCTGACTTGAAAAAGAATAACCTAAGTTTTCGTCACAGAAGTATAAAATACAAACGTGCAGTTTTGAAGTTGATCGATTATTTACTAACGTGACCCAGAGGTCCTCCGCTGTAACTGGAAACGTACTTGAGATTTTACCGATAAATCCCTAAGAGTAGCTATCAATACACCACCTCCTCGATCCTACGTCCGCGCGTAATCACGATCACGATGATTCCAATTTATCTAATTAAAAATCTGAGTATCGTTTGATTCTGTACTTGGTACTATCCCTAGCAAAAAGTCTCTAGATTGTAAGCAGTGATGTCATTTAGGATGTTATGACATTTTAATTGATTTTTTAAAAATTAAATATTGGACACCAATCACATACATTGCTCTGATCCCAAAGTAAGTAACTAATGCACTTGTGTAAAGGAAATCAGATAAAAAAGTGGTACCACAACACCCAGACCCGAGACAATATAGATTATTTTGATTTCTATATTGACCCGACCGGGAATCGAACTCGAGACCTCGGAGCGGCGACGCCTTGAAACCAGCGTGCTTATTAGCCACTACACCACGGAGGTCGTCATCAAATCATTATTAATGAAATCTAGAAAACGATGAATATTTGGTATAAACAGTCAACTAGCGTTGATAGTATTTTTTAACGAATTCTTAAAGTAATAATTTTGTTCCTCAGCCGCATGGTACCAGCCGCTGCTGGCTGCGTGCCGCAGCGGCGTGCGGCGCGCGGGCGAGTGCGCGGCGCGCGACGAGTGCGAGGGCCTGCTGAGCGACGCCGTGCATCGCATGCACAGGCTCGAGCCGGCCTCCGGTGAGCGGGGAGGGAACTGTACCCTACACTAGAGTAGATCGTAACGGCAAGCGACGAGTGCGAGGGCCTGCTGAGCGACGCCGTGCATCGCATGCACAGGCTCGAGCCGGCCTCCGGTGAGCGGGGAGGGAACTGTACCCTACACTAGAGTAGATCGTAACGGCAAGCGACGAGTGCGAGGGCCTGCTGAGCGACGCCGTGCATCGCATGCACAGGCTCGAGCCGGCCTCCGGTGAGCGGGGAGGGAACTGTACCCTACACTAGAGTAGATCGTAACGGCAAGCGACGAGTGCGAGGGCCTGCTGAGCGACGCCGTGCATCGCATGCACAGGCTCGAGCCGGCCTCCGGTGAGCGGGGAGGGAACTGTACCCTACACTAGAGTAGATCGTAACGGCAAGCGACGAGTGCGAGGGCCTGCTGAGCGACGCCGTGCATCGCATGCACAGGCTCGAGCCGGCCTCCGGTGAGCGGGGAGGGAACTGTACCCTACACTAGAGTAGATCGTAACGGCAAGCGACGAGTGCGAGGGCCTGCTGAGCGACGCCGTGCATCGCATGCACAGGCTCGAGCCGGCCTCCGGTGAGCGGGGAGGGAACTGTACCCTACACTAGAGTAGATCGTAACGGCAAGCGACGAGTGCGAGGGCCTGCTGAGCGACGCCGTGCATCGCATGCACAGGCTCGAGCCGGCCTCCGGTGAGCGGGGAGGGAACTGTACCCTACACTAGAGTAGATCGTAACGGCAAGCGACGAGTGCGAGGGCCTGCTGAGCGACGCCGTGCATCGCATGCACAGGCTCGAGCCGGCCTCCGGTGAGCGGGGAGGGAACTGTACCCTACACTAGAGTAGATCGTAACGGCAAGCGACGAGTGCGAGGGCCTGCTGAGCGACGCCGTGCATCGCATGCACAGGCTCGAGCCGGCCTCCGGTGAGCGGGGAGGGAACTGTACCCTACACTAGAGTAGATCGTAACGGCAAGCGACGAGTGCGAGGGCCTGCTGAGCGACGCCGTGCATCGCATGCACAGGCTCGAGCCGGCCTCCGGTGAGCGGGGAGGGAACTGTACCCTACACTAGAGTAGATCGTAACGGCAAGCGACGAGTGCGAGGGCCTGCTGAGCGACGCCGTGCATCGCATGCACAGGCTCGAGCCGGCCTCCGGTGAGCGGGGAGGGAACTGTACCCTACACTAGAGTAGATCGTAACGGCAAGCGACGAGTGCGAGGGCCTGCTGAGCGACGCCGTGCATCGCATGCACAGGCTCGAGCCGGCCTCCGGTGAGCGGGGAGGGAACTGTACCCTACACTAGAGTAGATCGTAACGGCAAGCGACGAGTGCGAGGGCCTGCTGAGCGACGCCGTGCATCGCATGCACAGGCTCGAGCCGGCCTCCGGTGAGCGGGGAGGGAACTGTACCCTACACTAGAGTAGATCGTAACGGCAAGCGACGAGTGCGAGGGCCTGCTGAGCGACGCCGTGCATCGCATGCACAGGCTCGAGCCGGCCTCCGGTGAGCGGGGAGGGAACTGTACCCTACACTAGAGTAGATCGTAACGGCATTGCTACCTTGACCATCGTTCTTGCAACAATGCCGAAATATCGGAAACTTGAAAATAACTTATACATGGTAGCATTTTATGTTTAATACTTAGAAATCAAAAAAACTATACTTATGAATGAAATGACAAGTTTTTCTTGTATTCATTAAGATGAAATAAGAAACTAAAAATTTGCGCACGGGCGGGACTTGAACCAGCAACCTCTTGGCTGACCGAGCCAATCGCTCTACCAATTGAGCTACCGTGCGACCTTGCGAAATTTGTGGTCTCTTATGGATAACGTCATTGCGTCATGAAGTCCCGCCCGTGCGCAAATTTTTAGTTTCTTATTTCATCTTTATGAATATAAAATATGACACTGTGAGTATTAAAAACATTCTAAACCAAGTTTTTCTTGTCTCTAATAGTTGAAGTGTAATTGGTACAACTCCTAAACACACCAAAAGGCATTATTTCCGGAAAACGAGAAATAATTTAAGGCGCAGTCGGGACGTACAGCTGTAAAGAGATAGCGTGCCCAACTGAATGCACTCCGGGCAATTACCTGCCTTTCGTGTAGTCATTTTTGAGCGCATACGACGTATCCATAATTTAAAAACATCTTATCTCTTATGTATATAATATTTCGCCCGTGAACAAATTATGATTTTTCATTTAATCTTATAAGAATACAATAATTACACTGTAAGAGTTACAAACATTCTAAACCATTAGACCTTATTTTGTTCACTATTGCGCCGCTAGAAGGCAGTGTTATTTAACAACTCGGTATCTCCCCTTGGGCCGTAATGAGTAACAAATCCTCTATTCCCTTCCAGCGGAGCTGACTGAGCTGAAGAACACATTCCTGTCTGCCCCCGAAGACGCGCCACCCTCGTACCTGCAACAAACCTTCATGGCAGACTTCGAGACGTTCTCCATGACCGACTGATTGACTGATATTTTATATGGAACTGGAACCTTACTATATTGTAACAAGGAACACTTTCGCGTGATCGCGATTGCCAAGCGAAATACTTTACGTGCATCATTTATTTATATAGTTGGAAGTTAAATACCTACCACATTTGTTGCATAAAGTGGATAAATTTCAAAACAAAATACTTTTTAGGAAATACTTGTCGTTTTAACCTTCGAGTTTCTATCGGGGCGCCCCGTTACCCGGCTGCCTAGTGCCTAGCTCTAACACGTTGTATTTCATAGGAAATGCATCTTTATTTCTATACATATTAGGCGCAAAATCGCGCTCTCGCTACTTTAAATATGAGTATTTCTTTTATTTAACGCAATTTTAGACCTCTTTTTAGGAGCGTAGGGTTTAATTTCATTACTACGGTCTTGTTAAAAGTATTTCGGGGAAGCCGGAGCTATATACTTTCTTGGTCTGGAAAGTTTTTTGAGCCTTTACCTAGTATACGTACTGCGAAGCAAATACAAGGTTTGTACACCTGGTACCTATAATATAATATACCTATAATAAATACCTAAATCAGCCAAATCGGTTCAGCCGTCCTCCAGTTTTGGCGAGACTAGCACAAAAAGCAAGTCATTTTTATAAACATAAGTAGCGGACCTAGCGAACTTTGCTTCGCCCCTAGCACCGTCCCGCCCCGGCCCCGTCTCGCCCAGCCTCGTTATTTTCAAAGTTAAGAAAACACTATAATTGATCAGTTATCGAGCGGGATGAAAAATGATCAAATTACTAAAATGGCTAGATAAAAAGGGGTTGGTGATAAAAAAGTAAAAATTTAGGGTTGTATGTATTTTTAAATGCCACATAAAAATATAAAAACAAAAAAAATCGTCCAAAAATTAAAAAAATATATTTTAGGGTGAACAACCCTTGTCACTTCGGGGTATGAAAAATAGATAGTAGCCTATTCTCAGACCTACTGAATACGCATATCAAATTTGGTAAGAATCGGTAAAGCCGTTTCGGGGGAGTACGGGAACAAACATTGTGACACGAGAATTTTATATATGATATATGTATAGATATAGATAATTGTCAACAAAAAAAGTTAAATAACATAAAAAAAAAGATATCAAAAGAGTGAAAATCCGTCAAAAAATAATCGCCAGGCATTATAGCAATTTAGAGGGTTAAACAACTTATTATTATGATCTCATTTTTGATTCTGTAGAAATACACTGTGAATTTTTATAGAAGGTAGCAGTTAACTGTCGATATACATTTCGGTCTCTTGACAACATCACAGGAACTGATAGCAACAGACTAAATAATGATTTAGTACAGTTAGTTTAGTAGTTAGATCGGCCCAAGTGGTATTTAATAGATAAATGAAATAATCCCAAGTTAGTTTGTCTTTGGGTAACACAGGGAAACCCATACCATTATTGTGGTAATGTGTACATAGGCTGTTACTAGTCGGTTGCACCATTACCTACCATTAAATGATATTGTGGCGGAAGGTATGTTCTAATGTGAATTTATATAAAATGATATGTGATAGAAAATGGTTTGAATTACGAAGCAATTCTACGTAATTAAAAATTAGTATATTTAATACCAATGTACCTAAATTATTTTAATTTATAAGAGCTATATAAAATATTATTTTTGTATTGATTAGTTCGCTAATAATGAATTAAAATCGCAAAACTAATAAAATATTTTAACTGGTCCTAACAGTGCGAAAGTTGTAAAAAATAATAATATAAATATTAGCAGATTAATTTATCTTCGCAATGCCCCCACCGCTCTTGAATGTATAGGAAGGGTAAACAGCAGCGGCGGCGGCATCGTGCCTTTATTTTTAATTGTTGTATATGAAGAGTATACTGTAGTAATTTTATATGTTCCTTAATTTTTAAAATACTTATTGCTGAGAGACAAATAAAAAAAAACATTTTTTATCCTAACGAGAGCAAGCAATTTGTGAATTGAATTACTAGCTTTGATGGATTTAAACATTTTTGGACATTTATTATTATTTAAGTATACTCCTGATAATAATATAATTTATATGAATTTTAATAAAACAGTGTTTTTAACTAGATGTTTTATTTCAACTATGATTACATTTAATTAATACACAGGAATAAACTTTTATCACAAAATTATTTTTTCTGGCAAAAGGAATGTTGGAATTTTTTTTTACTACTCTTAGGGCCGTTTTTTCAATGGTCAGATAAAACTTATCAGACTGATAAATTATAAAGTGTCAGATATTAAAAATTGACAAGTACCCATGCATGCTGAAAATTAGGTGACCTTTTCAAATTACTATTGAAAAATCAGCCCGTAGTACAATTTATTATCATTGAGAAGTCAGTAAATTATTCATTCTGAAAAATAATTATAAATTCATCATAGATATAAATACAGTTAAGAGTGCATTGTTTTCTTTTACAATAGTGCAACAGTATAAGCAATTAATAAATATATTTTATTCTGACTTGTCAACTTATCAAAATAATGACCTACACTACAAAACAGACATATTTACACAGGTTTCAAAGTAGTTAACTGTATTAAATCGGCCTTCACCACACTGCCAGGTGAATGGAAGAAGTACAGCATGAATCCAGTGGCCAATAAAAAGTGCATTCCTAGAATGCAGCCGACTAGAATGATGAAGTATCTGGACTTTCTCAGTGCAGGTAATAACCAAAAGATAAGTACAGCTCCTGATACAAATGCAGCCATGAGCACAAATAACCATTGCAGCCAGAACACTTGGATCATCCAGAGAACTGCTACCGGTATGTAAATAGATAGAGAATACCCATAGAGGCAGAAGAGAGACATCATGGTAGGTGATTTTGTAGTCTGCAACAAAATACAGTCGATAATTATTTGTTTTGAATATGCTTACAGGCAGTTACTACTAATGGTTGCTCTAATATGTTTATTTAGATAAAGATTTCATTAAAAATACTTTGGCAGTATGAAATTAAATTGTAATATTGTTTATAGTCCATTGAATAAAAAGTTCTAGAGTGCGTGAGTTAGTAACGTAAGATGTTTCTTCGGAAACATGTCAAGAGTCCCTAGGTAATAAACATACTAAAACCCCGGGACACTAGACGGAGCCCCGGAGTGGGGGGACGGGGGGAAAGGGTCCATTTTTTCATTTTTCGCTTAAATCTCAAAAACAGCACATGTTAGAGAAAAACTTTCAAGGAAAAGTTGAAAGGCCATAAAATTATCTACAAGTTGTACCTGAATCATTTTTTCCTATATCCTACCATTTCTGAGTTACACGCAGTAAAAAATGATTTTGGCTCAAACAATTTCCCCATACTACATACCCCATGTTTATCACATCAATCGATCAAAAGATATTTCTTTCTTCCAAAAAACTCAAATGTGCAACTTGTGCCCGGTACTGATAGATTGCTCTTAATTAGGTCTATAATTGGTAAAATAAACACATTCCTCCATGGAAGCCTTTAGGAGGAATTGATTGTCAAAATATTATATTAGGGTAGTTTGAGTTACTGAACTTGATCTTTTTTATTTTTTTCTTCCAAAAAGCTCAAAAGTGCAACTTGTGACCAGTACCGATAGATTGCTCATAATTAGGTCTATCATTGATAAAAAAACCAGATTCCACCATGGAGGCGTTTAGGATGAATTGAATTTTATAGGGTAGTTACGATACTTGAACTCTTTATTTTTTTTCTTCCAAAAACCTCAAATGTGCAACTTGTGATTGGTACTGATAGATTGCTCTTAATTAGGTCTATCATTGGTAAAAAAAACACATTCCTCCATGGAAGCCTTTAGGAGGAATTGATTGTCAAAATATTATATTAGGGTAGTTACGCAACTTGACCTTTTTATTTTTTTTCTTCCAAAAACCTCAAAAGTGCAACTTGTGACCGGTAGTGATAGATTGCTCTTAATTAGGTCTATAATTGGTAAAATTAACACATTCCCCCATGGAAGCCTTTAGGAGGAATCCATTGTCAAAATATTATATTAGGGTAGTTTGAGTTACTGAACTTGATCTTTTTTATTTTTTTCTTCCAAAAAGCTCAAAAGTGCAACTTGTGACCAGTACCGATAGATTGCTTATAATTAGGTCTATCATTGTTAAAAAAACCAGATTCCACCATGGAGGCGTTTAGGAGGAATTGAATTTTATTAGGGTAGTTACGATACTTGAACTTTTTATTTTTTTTCCTCTAGTGCCTCTCATATGACATCAATGTCCCAACATTATCCGTTGTTCGGATTTTTTCGATGAAGTTTCACACGTAGCATGGGAAGGGGTCCGCCCTCGTTAAGCTTATGCTAAAGTTTCCTTATGTTTTCGAATTTTTCACCTTTCATGGGATGTAGCTCGAAAACGGCTGCTAATAGAAAAAAATGATTTAGGTACAACTTGTAGATAATTTTATGGCCTTTCAACTTGTCCTTGAAAGTTTTTCTCTAACATGTACCATTTTGGAGATTTAAGCGAAAAATGAAAAAAATGGACCCTTTCCCCCCTCCCCCCACTCCGGGGCTCCTCCTAGTGTCCCGGGGTTTTAGTATGTTTATTACCTAGGGACTCTCGACATGTTTCCGAAGAAACATCTTATGTTACTAACAAACGCACTCTAGACCCCCCTTGGAGGGACTCATTCAATGGACTATTAACTTTAAAATTTTAGTATGAAAATTCATCACCTGTGTCTCAATTTCATCATGACCATCAGGGGTGATTGTCCATTTCAAAGCCGCCCACAGAGCTAGTGGTACTATCCAGACATAGCAGAGAATCGCTGTTGCCGCTATCGACACAATGTGGAAGTTGTAGCGCCATTCCACAGCTTTGTTAGTGTTTTGGAGGTAGCTTGCTATGTTCCCACTTACTGCTATTGTGAAAATCTGAAAATATATAAAAAATATTTTTTGCATTAAATGGCTCACTTTGATTCATTAGTAGTCAGACCTAAATGGATCATAGATATTTCTGATAGCCTTTTCATAAATCAGCATTAAACTCACTAAGGTAACAGAAATCCAGACTGGCCCATACAAATCTGGTTTGCCTTTTATCCGTTCATCAAAATAGTTGCGGGAGACTTTTTGAGGCAGCACAGAGGAGATTATCCTTTCCACAACTTCATGGGTCTGCACATCGAAATACTTCTGGTAATACTTAATGGACCAAAAATTGTGGTTTGCTGAAATAAGAACGCAGAACATAACACTAAAATATTCACTATAAAGAGACGAAAATCTACGACATCTTAATGTAGGTACACACTTTGCGGTGCTGCCGCTTCAGGCTCTTGGGTAATTTTAGGCTCTTCAAATGTGTAATTCGGGTTAGATATTGAATTGCTGTACTGGTTTGTATGGACTGCTTCCACGTCGATGCGAGCACTGCGATCATTGTGCTCCGGAGAATAATCTTGAAAGTTCAATAGCTCTCCAGTGTTTACGTTAGACATTGTGGCTACTGATCGACGCTATCTCTAGATTATATGAACAAGACTTCGCAAATACAATGCATGTAAGTTTGATTGTATTTTATCAATTATTTGCACATAAAAATTAGTAAACTAACCAACTCACTCGGGTAAAATCACAGATTAATAATATGTATTATTGACAATCATCTGACACAATAGGGAGGTGAAAAACTCATCTAAATTTGGGCCTCTACATATTGGTTGAGCTATATTTTTATGAGCTCATCCTTCCGGGCTGTCACTTTCTTGGAAGTTATGGTCGGCTCCGCCATTTTGTTTTTCTTAAGCGCAAACCAGCGGCCATTATCCGCACGCATCAACGTCAAAAAACGTTTTCGCTTGGTCGGGAAAAGACGCTTCTACGTGTTCTAAAATAAATGAAATAATGAGCATTTGAATCGTACGTGAGGTGGACGTCTTCTTGTCGTGTTATATATCTCTTGCAATATAGCTTGATCGGTGATAACGTAAGTTTTATACGTGATATTTAGCAATTGCGCCATGTTGGTTTTACCACGTAACCGTGAAGTAAAATTAGTCCTTGTTGTTCGTTACAGTGATGTACAGGTGAAGACAGTGTTTGGTAATGGTGAAACCGTCTACGGTTACGAGCCACGATGTCGAAGGAAATCGCGGAAGAGTACGCCTCGAGTCTGGCGGACCTGACCGTCAACAGCAAGCCGCTGATCAACATGCTGACCATACTCGCGGAAGAGAACATCGACCATGCAGGGGTTATCGTTGACACGGTGGAAAAGCATTTGGAGAAGGTGAATTTCCATTTTTAAAATTACACGGTCGGGAGGCATTCTAAATGCCACGAGACTTGTGAGCGCCTGGGAGATAGGGAAAGTGTTCGCAATGGTGACGCACGTCATTGGCGTGTTTTACGTGTTTACGATGACGCTGTGACTAATCTGACCTCGTTTGTAACCAGTCCAGAACAGGTATCTCCATTAGGCTCTCATTATCATGTCGCTAAATCCTCGAAAAACCTTTAGATTAGATAAATTTTCATAGCCATTTTCTTTGTCCACTGAAACAGTAAATATTGATAAGAATGGATTCCTGAAAAGTTACAAATATTTGCAGGTTGCTGCAAATTTTTCATGTAAAAGTAAAATGTTGCAATCCACTACAGTTACACAATTTTTGAAATGTTTCTATTTGATTATAATGCCCAATTTTTCAGTGTAGGGAGATACCTGTTACCTCAAAAGCTAGTTACAAATATTAAATTTAGCTAATGTACCTAAATGGTATGTAAAGCACTGATTTCATTTCAGTTGTATATTCTAGAAAATGTTTCAATAAAGCTTTTTTAAAACTGAGTTCTTATTTATTTTACGCATGATGAGAATTAAAAATGTTGTAACAACAAACATTTGTCTTATTCTTTCCTAAACCAAGTAATGAATCATTATTTTGGGCCATGAAAGTGAGGACTAGTCACTCAGGAGGCAGTGGACCATCGGATGAGCAAGCATGGTCATCCGGGGGCTTGGGACTAGAAATTGTTTTTCCTACACAGGTGAATCCAGACATCAAGCTGCCTGTACTGTATTTAGTTGATTCCATTATCAAGAATGTTGGTGGAGCTTACACCCAGAAATTCTCCCAGAGCATTGTGAACATGTTCACAAGGACTTTTAAACAGGTAATTTATGTTGTATTTGTTGTTTGGTAATTTTAATTAAAATTTGGTATGTTATACTTCGTACTAATACATGTTTTTTTGATAGGTGGATGAGAAAGTGAGATCACAAATGTTCAAACTCCGTGAGACTTGGCACGATGTGTTCCCAGCAACGAAATTGTACCAACTGGATGTGAAAGTCAACTTGATTGACCCTGCCTGGCCGATACAAGCACAGCCGCAGCAGTCAAACATCCATGTAAATCCAAATTTTCTGAAAAAGGTGTTTTTTTTAGTTCATTATGTTTCCATGTTGATTTAGCTAAGCTTAGTCTTGTATTCCCCAGTAGATTTCAAGTTGGCTGTATTTCATCTCCAATACTATCACTGTATTTAGCTTGAAAATCCTGCTCAGCCTTGTTAATCTATCATTTAATATATCATTAATTTTTTTATTCCTAAAATGTTACTTGTATTATGACCTCTCATTAGTAGGGTAACATAATTATATCCATAAAAGTATCGCGATCAAGATTGTAATGTTATGTAAACTTTACAGAATGCTCCAACCTCGAGTGTGCCGGTTCCTCCTACGGCAGAGGAGGAGGAGAAAATGCGCAGCATCCTCGCTAAGAAAGAGCAAGAACTACTCATGCTCCAGAGAAAGAAGATAGAAATGGAGCTGGAGCAGACCAGGAAACAGTTGGAGCTTGCTGAGAAAAATGCTAAAAAGGTAAGTTAATTTATTATACCATATTTCATTTTGATTTCAGGAAGTCACTCAAAATACATTGTAACTTTTATATAACAGTTTTTACCCTTGGAAACTTAACTATCTTTTAATTAAAAACTGAGTTATCTATTACAAATACAATTGTTTATTTGCCAGAATACATTATCAGTACAGTCTTAGAAGTCAGCTTAGGAGCAACTAGGCTCTATCAAAATGATTACCTGTTTTGTTTGCCTCATCTTTATTTCAAAGTGATAATACCTACCAATCTATTATCATTATATCGTTAAAAAGAAACCTATTAATTTTACCTATATTTACCTTCTTTGACAAAAAACTGATTTGTGTTATTCAGTTTTTATTCCTTGTAATGTTACATACATAGTGAGAGAGATACATAGTTTTGAGCAAATAAAGGTCAATTATACATGTTCACACGAGCGAAACCGCAAAGCAGGGTTCAAAAGGATAATTATCAATTTTTTTATTCGAAATAGGTTTGCTCTTGACTCTAGCCTACACCTAATTGGGCTTAGACAGAGTCGACGATGGAGCGAGCTATATTTATCGTGATAAAAACATATGAATAATTATCAATTAATTAAACATCTTTATTAATAACAAACAAGAAAAAATTAAACTAAGACATGCAACATAAAAAAATAACTTAATATTAATACCTATTCAAACACGAAACCATTTCCTTGCGGCAAGGAGGCTATGATGCTGGCTGCGTTGCCGCGTTGGATAGCTATGCTGATCCTTTGGGCTAGGAACCAGCCAGCTTTATTATTGGCTGTTAAAGAATTTAATTTTGGCGCAATTTTTCTAAACAGTAATTTAGCAGAGGGTCCCCACGGCCCAAATGTTTCAACGCCAAACGGCGCAAACACATAATCACTTGCAAGTGAAACGTACTTGCGACGCTTGGCGTTTTCAGCCAACTCCGCTGCTGCTCCAGCTTTAAGGGCTGATTCTCTGAGATGGGAAGGGGCCAAAGTATCGACACAAGTTGCATCCCAAACTAAGGCCCGACCCCGTTCCCAGGGAATAAGCGTTAGGCCATCGGGTCTCTTGCCATCATCACGGACCAAACCACGTGGTTCCAACGTGGAAGGAACATTAATGGATCAATTGATAATAACAAAAAATGCGCTCGCCTAATTGAACTGTATTCGAAGTACTTATTAATGTTTATTTCCGAACACACGTCTAGTTGTGGGTGTTATTAAGCATACCTATGTAGTTTTAAAACAATCTGTTTAGCTCGACAACGATCACTAGTTATAGCGCCAAAAATAACCTTCTATTTTCCGTGCTTTATGCGACTACAATAAGAAAAATTGACAACAATCAGCACCAAAAACCTGACTCGCTACATAAGCCTTTATAATATTTCTTTTATATATATGAAAATGAATTGCTGTTCGTTAGTCTCACTAAAACTCGAGAACGGCTGAACGGATTTATCTTATCTTAGTCTTGAAATATTCGTGGAGCTCTAGGGAAGGTTTAAAAGGCGAGAAAAAATAAAAAAAACGCGGATGAAGTCGCGGGGGATCACTAGTATATGATAAATTAATTTGTTATACGTGATTATTATCCAATAACTATCTGATAATATCCAATAACGATTTGATGATTATCTTGAAAATTATCAAGGGGCTTAATTATTTTGATAATTTTGAAACCTGCCGCAAAGGCGATAAATAGCATAAAACTGTTAGTTCTGAACTGGTTTAATAAAGCTAGACTACATCAATGATCTACTGTTGCCACTTCTTATTCCAACATACTGACTCGACACGACTAGATGGCGCTGAAGTCGAAGTATGGAGACTGAACCGCGAAATGTAAGATTTAGGTAGGACTTAACTACATATGGATAAACAAAGATGGAAAACATTGGACCTTGTCCATTTAACATCCGGTTGGTGGCAAGCGCCACCCTTTGCCTTTCTAACTCAGTTGCGCCAAACTAGCAAGTGAGTAAGCCGTGATTGACGTCTTGATTCCGAGCCGTTTGAGGTGATCGCTTTTTCCGATTGTTCATGCATGTAAACAGTGTACATGGAAAGTCATATCTCAAAATTATAAAATTATCATTGTTATATCGCAATATAAAACACATATCTACTCTTATCTTACTTTTTCTGTTGTTCTATATTCATAAAAAAGTGTTAGTTACACCACTTCAAGACTACACGTTTGGTGTATTGGTTAGAGCTCCTGACTATTACGCCGGCCGTCGCGGGTTCGAATCCCGTAAGGGGCAAATGTTTGTGTGATGAGCACGTACATTTGTACTCAGTCATGGATGTTTAATATGTATTTAAGTATTTATGGGAGACGCCCCCGTCATAATCGTTGTCTGGTATTCGTAACACAAGGAAGAACGTTCCTTACTTCGAAACCACGACAATTGGTGTGTTGTCTGGCGCACATTTATTATTATACTAGCTGTGCCCGCGACTTCGTCCGCGTGGAATAGTGACTTTGGGTAGATTTTTTAATTATTTAGGCTAATTATTTTACAAATAAGTTATACCGCGAATATGTTGCAGCAATATTCTCAAATAATAGCATTCAGTTTGAGACGGATGGATGTTGTAGACGTGGCAGACTGCCGAGAAAGCTGATTCTTTTTTCTAGGAATTCTACTAATTAATTCAGTGGGTACTTTTTCAACCAACCTATTAATTAAGCATTAACCTAATGTAATCAATATCTTTACAAAGAATAAGAAGAACAATATCAAATCAAATTACCTACTACAAAATCAAATTATAAATGTACATTTAGATTTAATACCTACCTCCTACCTACTTTAAATGGTACTTATTACTAAGTCAAGAAAAAATTTGATTACATGCTGAGATGAGCTATTGCATATACTTATACCTGCATAAATCAGAAGAAAGAATAACAAAATTAAATACCCACTAAATCTATTAAACTTAATAATATAATATCTGCAATCAAAATAATGAGCTCAAGTCCTTTACTACTCAGTAGCGAAAGGAAAACTATGTATTGCGCGCTGAAATCACTTGAAGTATCGCAAAAAAAACAGTTGCGCGGGACAATCGTTCCGTAGGGAGCCGACTAAATTAATCTAATATGTATGTATAAGAAAAATATTTCAACACAAAACACATATTTTAATGTAAGTGAGAAGCCACCAACCATACTTAGCGCAAGCTCGCGTTGTAAGTACTTAAGCTGCGTGTATTATTTTGATGTGGAGTTATTTCAAAACTGTGATAGCTTCTAAGATATTTATTGAAATCAAATGATGTGAACTTTGTTCAAAATGAAATGCTCGTGATGATGAATGTATTTATTTTCATAAGAATCAATACCCGTGTGTATAAAACACCTTCAAAAATAATGTTCGAATAAAAATAGTAAAATATTTTAACGCAATACATACGCAGTTTTATTGTAACTAAGAAGCCAGCAACCATAGCAATTAGCGCAAGCGCACGTTGTACTTAAGCTGCGAACATTATTTTGGTGCGGAGTTATGTTAAAACTGTGATAGCTCGTGATGATGAATCTATTTATTTTGATAAGAATAAATACCTGTGTGTATAATACACCTCTAAAATAATGCATTATTTTTTTCCAAATTTATTAAAATAAAAAAGGTTGTAGTAAGTCAACCATAAAAGATAGACATATGATGTCGCAGACTTTATTATAGAACTCTTGATGCTGAACAATCCTGTCATACATGATTTTTGTGTAACTTAAGCGGTTTCCGCAGCGTACGCAGCGGAAGCTCTCAAAAGGAATATCTTTCTCCCGTTTTCGCAACATTTTTCATTGCTGCTGTGGTCTTATGAGTCGTATCTTTATGTTATATAGCCTAAAGCCTTCCTCGATAAATGGACTATCCAACGTAAAAATATTTTTTCAAATCGGGCCAGTAGTTTCTGAGATTAGCAGGTTCAAACAAACAAACAAACTCTTCAGCTTTATAATATTAGTATAGATTTATAACTCGAGAGCGGGTGGACTGATTTTTGGGGCGAAGTTCGCCGGGACCGCTAGTAGAATAATACAATTTTATATGCATTGCTTAGCTATCTATACACAGAGAGTAAATAGGCACCATCACTATATAAATGGTTTTCTAATCTCATTAAAACAATTGATCACTAAAACTGGCTACTAACTAACTGGTTAGAAACACTTATCTCAAAAATGTTTACAGTTGGAGAAATTAGCGATAACAAGTCATTTATTTGACGGTTCCGCGTACCTCATTTACTAATGACTAGCATTTATAAAGAATACCTTGAAAAGCAGACGAATTCTATTCAATTAATTTAGATAATCTTCTAGAAAGGACTGTTATTATACCTCATTCATGCTTAGAAAAATTCTATAATAGCTGTTTCCAGAAAATTGTGAAATCTATAGTGGGCTTACTTGATTGGAGCCTTGGAGGTTAAAATGTATATCCTTAGAAACACATGTTTCGAAAAAGGCCATGTTTTCTCAAACAGTACCGCCAAATGTCACACTGAATAGAAGAACAATACGTCATTGTTACGAATCCAGGAAAAAAATAGCATAACAATTGGTAAGAGTCGGTAAACTTTCGTCGCAAAGCCGACTTTTAATTAAGAAAACAAGGGCATTTTTTGAGCGGATTATGCCTTATTGTTACTGTTTTTGAAATTTACCACGTGGTAATTTTGATTGAAATAAAACAATAATGTTCTTTGCTTTCCGTCGCAAAGCCGACTTTTAATTAAGAAAACAAGGGCATTTTTTGAGCGGATTATGCCTTATTGTTACTGTTTTTGAAATTTACCACGTGGTAATTTTGATTGAAATAAAACAATAATGTTCTTTGCTTTCTGGTATTATTCCGGGAATAAATTATGATAGTATCTGGAACTTGTTTTAGGCCAATCAATTAATCAGGAAACCATTCAATTGCTTATAGAAATATGCAAACGACTTAGATAAGGACTTATTATGCCGAACCATAGTATTTTGTCATTACACTCAGGTAAAAATCTGGCCATAAAGATTACCCTTATCCCCTCCACTTCAGGAGCTTACTTGAAGGGTGTTACAAGTTCTTGTTTGTTAGTAACCATTGACCGTGCAATGAGGAGTTACACTAATATTATTTTTGTAGTGGTGTTTTTATTGTTATTAAAATAGGTTGTTATTAAAGCAGTGATTAGTCATGGTGTGGTCATACCGCCGCGCTTATTGCGTGAGTACATAAACCAATTTACTTCTATGTATGCACATGCAAATTCATATCGTTTTATAAATTGCAGATCTAATCAATTATAGTAGTATTATTTACTCAATGTCACATGTTTTTTGAAATACGCATTCCTTTACTTTTGATTAATAGACTATTTTATTTTTGTCATACTTATTAGAGTGATATAATCTTTAAAAATATATATAAATGACGTTCAGTTTGATACATAAAACAATTATAGAGACATTGTAGGTTACTAAAATTAAATCTTATCCTATATGCCTTTACATTAATACTGGTAACTCAGTGTTTATCGATGATATCCTTTAAAATTAATCATTTCTGTAAAAAGCAATTTAAAATTTTACATTTGACAAGCAAAGAAAAACAGAATCTGTATCTTCTTATTTAATATCGGCATCATTTGTCTGCTCGATCTCTGTTTAAGTTATGTTTAAGTTTTACAAAATATAAATTTCGAAATTAAATTTTTCGTCGAAGTAAAATGAATTCGTAATTTAAATAGGTACTAACTAACAACCTTATTTTATTGACCAATATAGTCTTGAATCGTCGTCTTACCACGAAGGTGGATGATGACTACTATAGTCTATTTATTTTGTAATGAGTGCTGAGACAGTTCTTGTCATTACACATTCTTCCATTTTACGTATACTACATTCCAAGAACGAAAATATTATTTTACGAAGAAAGTAGTATATAAAATGGATATTACTGCCAAAATAAAATAAAACAATGCCAGGAATGATTTATATTTTTTTGTGTCTTATAAAAAAATGAAAATTGTGCATGGAACGAAACTCGGACTAGTGTGTGAGTGTGAGTAATTGACAAAACCTTATCGGTCTAAAATCGTGTATGTCCAAATAATCGCTATGGCCGTAATAATCAATCACTATATTTATCTATAAACCGTAAGAAAAATATAATCGCTATCGATTAATAAGCTATATTTATTTAAATAAATGGTTTGATGTTTCACTATTGTTTTCTTACTTGTTTTTGACAGAATTATCTGTCAATAGTAGATTGTTATACAAGGGGAGAAAGTGACCCATTTCACTCGAGAAGTTTTTGGCGCTTAAGAATTAAGCTTTATCTAATTTAAAGAAAAATAATGATATCTAAGATACACATATCATTATTTTTCTTTTAACTTTGAGATTAATTTGATAGCCTTGACCGTTGAGTATCAAATAAATATAATTAAAATGTAAAGTCTGCGCTATAAAAAAAAAAACCAAAGTAGGTAGGTATTGCGGATATTCACGTGAAGAAAGGGTCACTAAAATAATGATATGTTAAGTACTTGGTTGCTTAGACTAAGCTTAATAACTCGCTCTAAATGCACGAAAAGTAAGCAACATTTTGAACCAAATCAAAGTTTTTTTTTTCATAATTAAACGGAAATCATGGTATCAAACCATAGCATTGTTATTAGCTTTAAAGAGGTATGTATAATTTGTGTGTGCACTACAAACAACGAAAATTGAACGAGTGTGAATCAGCAACGAAAGTTTTGCAGCAAACTATAGTAGATTGTTATACAAGGGGAGAACGTCTTTCGAGATGTTTCTGGCGCTCGAACGGTGTAAGAGCGCCAATTATTCGAGAGTGAAATGGGTTCTTTCATCAGAGTTTAACATACTATTTTCATTTCTACAGTAAGGAAAATAAACAAATTTTGCTGTGTGATTGTAGATGTGATAATGTGTTATTATGTTGTATGGCGAGACGAATCCTCAAGTTTTTGCACAACGTATCAGTTTATTTACTGTCGTTATACATAGAAACGCAATTAGAAGGTCAATACCGAAACGAATGAAAACAGAGTACATAAAAACGCGGACGATGTCAAATCAAATAGTTTAAATACTTACACGAAGAAAGAGAAAAAGTTACAATATAATGTATGGCGGGCACCCGGATAATATAATTGTAGATTTTTTTCATTGTAAAAAAATAGACCAATTGTACATTTTTTAATCACAGATGTTTAGCTAAGCAATAAAATATGAAAAGTTCTTTTATTTTAATAAATATGACTCGATTATCTTTAACTCCGTGTCTGATCGTAGCAAATAAAACTAAATGACGTTCCACCCTAGGGATGGAAAATTTTCATCTTCACATAAAAGTTAATTTTTCCGAACAGGAGAGATGTTGTTTAAGGATGAGGGTTGTGACCCTTCTTTGCCTAGTATAAAATTTGCTGTAGATTACGTGGGTGAAGTATCGGAGGAATGTTTGCGACGGAGGATGTATAGATGTTTGTAACTCCCTAAACTACTATGTATTCTAATGACACTTCATTAATATGGATGGTTACACATAAGACATAATGAAATTAATAGGCTTACATGCATAATGATATTCATTTTGTGCGATCCGGTATTTATGCTGGTGCAACCGTGAGAAACCAATATTCTGAAAATAGTTTATTCTAAAATTAATTTGAATGCTTCTTAATCTCTACCGAAGTTCCGTTCCGGGTCCCATAACAATGTTATTCCTATCGTTGATTTAAGTTCGCTAGCAACTTTTTCTGCACACATAGCCATACATTTGGCCACAATCACACCAGTTACTATGCGGCCTAAGGTGTATCATGTGAGATTAGTAACAGTCTATAGTAGCCAGGGACCACTTCTGTTTGCAGCTAATTACACTCCTTGTTAATCTTATTAAATAATTTCAAGATGCAGGTGCAATAATAATAAATAAATATTGGATACCAATCACATACATTGCTCTGATCCCAGAGTAAATAGCTAATGCACTTGTGTTATGGAAATCAGACATAACTGTGGTACCACAACACCGAGACCCGAAACAATATCGAAAATATTGATTTAAACATTGACCCGAACGATGCAATGCGATGTGTATGGAACACATCATGTATTCATAAAGATGAAATAAGATACCAAAATTTTGCGCACGGGCGGGACTCTAACCAGCAACTTCTTGGCTAACCGGGCCAAACGCTCTACCAATTGCAGTTTACACAAGTGCTGTCGGTCTGACCTTGCGAAATTTGTGGTCTCTTATGGATATGTCATTACGCGTGACATGTTCATGTATTTACGTACGGTTTTCTCGTGACATGTGCATCATGTCACGAGAAACGACGACGTTGACGACCCGTCTGGTGTAGTGGTCGAGAAATCGTCTACTACGCAGCGGATTGCGGGTTCGATCCCCGCACAATACAAACATTTGTGTGCATGAACATGTCTGAGTGTTTTCTATGTATATCATGTATGTATTTACAAACAAAAAGTATTTAAGTATTATATCCGTTGTCTGGCACAAGCTTTGAGTAGCTTACTTTGGGACTAGATGGCGATGTGTGATGTGTATGTATTTACGTACGGTTTTGTCTGCTTGTTACAGGTGACGACGGTGATCCCTCAGGGCGCGCTGGGGAGCATGCCGATTGCGATGGTGAACCCCGTCGTGGCGCCGCTGGTCGTGCCCGACGGCGGCGCCATTCCAGTCAAGCAGCGGCTGGGGCCGGTGAGTTCAGTTACCTATATTGCCTTCTTTAAGCGAACTTAATGTCTTGCCCTACCTCACCTGCCACCTGCACGCAAGAAGACGTTTACAACGCCAGCCAGAAGGCCATTGTTTGGGTGCAGAAAGTTTAATTGCTATCGATTCGAGAAGAAGAAGAAGAAGAAGTCGTAGTTCTTATTTTTAACTAACGGTCCCCCACGCGCTTTGAGTTTGCTTTTCTCCCCTACCGTCGCAGCCTGATAATGCACTCCTCAATAAGTAAGCTATCCATTAGAAACATATTTTTTAAACTCGGTCCTGTAGTTCCTGAGATTAGGGAATTCAAACAAACAAATTCTTCAGGTTTATAATATTTGTATAGATGTAAGTGAGAGGCTAACAACCAAAGTTAGCGCAAGCTCGCTTTTTTGGTACTTAAGCTGCGAGTATTAGTTATTTATTGAAATTAGAGATGGGCCGAGTACTCGGTTAATACTCGGTACTCGGCAGTAACACAAAGATGTTTGCACGTCCAGTAAGCCTAACATGCACGCCCCGACACCGTTTATCGTGTCGATAAAATAATTTTATTTCCTTAACAACATGTTTTGACACACATTTTTCACTTGTATATCAATCCTTTTTGCTTTTTAAAACAAATAAATACAACAAAATAACTAAAAACCTTTTTTTAAATAATAAAAAAGACGTTTGAAATTTATCGATAAATGACAAATAGGCGCGCATCTTAGGCCCGCTGGTAGCAGCCTATTCTTTTTTTCTTTAAAGTTGTTATAACATCCGAAAATAATCACTCGCTATGCACGGTGCTTGCAAGTGCACATAGTAACACTTGTCCTTAACGTGCCAGTTCTGGATACCTAGTTTGTTTGGGTGCCCTGCCGACTACTCGAAACGACTTATGTCTTTTAACAGCTTATTCTAAAGTAATGGGGCTTTTAGTATCATCGCGCTATAGTGGATAGATGAAAGCTGATTCTGCGCGAACCTGTTTGTACTTGTACACTCGAAACAGGTATTTTATTTAAAACCGAGTTACTCGGCCGAGTACTCGGTTGGAAAAAAAATGAACTGAGTAATATTCGGTACTCGTTACTCGGCAAAAGTGCTACTCGGCGCATCTCTAATTGAAATCAAATGGTGTAAAGGGCAACTTTGTTCAAAATGAAATGCTCGTAATGGTGAATGTATTTATTTTGATAAGAATAAATGCCTGTGTGTATAAAACACCTGCGTAAATAGTGCATATTTTTTTTTAACAAATTTCCTAACATAAAAAGGTTGTAATTAGTCATAAAAAAAGTCATAAAAGTCATTTATTTATGCAAATAGGCCCACTGGGGACACTTTTACACGTCCCAATATAGATCTATATAGGTAGATATAGTAAATCATATAAGATAGACATATGCTGCTTTAGAATGTTTTTAACACTCAGTGTCATATTTTATATTCATAAAGATGAAATATGTATATTCATCTTTATGAATATACATTTGCTGTCGCGTACTTTATTGTAGAATTGTTTGAATTGTCATACATGATTTTTGTGTAATTTAAACGGTTTACGCAGCGGAAGTTCTCAAAAGAAATATTTTCCCCCGCAACATTTTTCGTTGTGGCGCTGGACTTATGAGTCGTATCTTAATGCTATATAGCTTGAAGCCTTCCTCGGTAAATGGGCTATCTAACGTAAACAATTTTTTTTTAAATCGGTCCAGTAGTTTCTGAGATTAACGCGTTCCAACAAACTCTTCAGCTTTATAATAGTAGTACAGGTAGCTATATTGATTTTGACTAAAGGACACTTAAATATGTCAGTGTTGTCTGTTACGGTCGCGTATTCAACGAAAGCATCAACTGTGTGTTTGTCCGCAGCCCGTGAACAAGCCGCCCGGCCGCATCGCCCCCGTCAGCGCCGCGCTCGCCTCCGCGCGGCGAGACCCCCGACTGGCGCGGGGGCCCCCGCCCGCCCCCCGCGTGGCCCCCGTCCCCGCCGCGCCCGGCGCGCCCATCGCGCCCAACGTGTTCGACATCAAACCCCTCGAACGCGTGACCAAGCGCAAGAACGTCATCACCATCGACGTGAGGCCCGACGACAGCCCTCGTCGGCGTGAGGTCCGCCGCGACCCGCGCCTCGCCAAGCGCGACCGCCCGCGGCCCCGCCCCGCCCCGCAGCCGGTACCGAACGAAACGCCCGCCCGACCCGACCCGCCCGCTCCGCCCGCCGAACCCAAACCCCTCGACTCGGAGGCGAAGAGGATCAGCCGCCTCCCGCCGATCCCCAAAATAAGGCGCGAGCCCGCCGAGCCCGATGACGAGTTAGCGGCCGCCAAACGACGGAAAGAAATCCGCGAGGACCGACGCCGGCGACGCGAGGCCGCCGGCAAGGAGAAAACTGACTCCGGCTCGTCCTCCTCGCCGGAGAAGAAACCGCGGGTTCCCAAGGAACAAAAGGACAAAGATAAAGATATCAAAGAAAAAGAGCCGCGGCGACGGCGCGAGCGCCGGCCCGAGCCGGAGCCGGAGCGCGAGGAGGTGGTCGCCTTCAAGGAGCTGCGCAACTACCACAAGGAGCGCTACATGCGCCGCAACAAGCAGAAGTCCGAGAGCCCCGAGCCCGCGCCGCAGCCCCCCGCGGAGCCCGACGCGACAAGTAAGACACCCCTCTACCCCGGACCTTGGTCCGTGACACTTTGTAAGCGAGATACCGCTTGTGTTCTAATAAAATATTTACCAACTCTTGGAGTGTTATATTCCGGCGTGCCTTCCCCTAGCGATATTTCCCTGGCTTCGATTCTTCGAGTTTTCGGTTGATAGATTCGCAGTTTGCTGCACAATTCACGATTCGATATGCACTCGATGTTTAACACTGTGTGACCTTGTATTGTGTTCTTGCAACGACTCATCGGTATAGATTTGAACGGAAAAGGCTTAACTATAAAAACGTGAATTCATATATGAGACGCTGGCCCGTACGAGCAGACGTCGGTGGAAGGTGCATGTCGAGTATATTCTATCCCTGGACGGATCTACCTGGACGTGGATAAAACTGGACAAAGTATAACAGGGAAAGGTGTAAGTGAAAGTAACAGATTATGAAATCTAGGTCGGAAAATATCCTCACGAATAGGAGTATTTTCATATACATACAATTTAAAATCATTTTATGATTCCCGACTTAATTAAGATAATATATTTTACTTATTCCTTTGAAATTATTAAATGGGATTACTCATTTGAATTGTCTCAGTTTTGCAATCAATTTGATTCATATGATTGTTTAATTATTTAAAGATTTTATTGCACAAATCATAGTGTACAAAGCTGGATTAAATGCTAAAAGCATTCACTGCCATTCAAACCTTTAGGTCATTACTTCTGAGTTTCACAAATTAGGTACTACAATGGAAGATACTATTTAAACCAAATCCGTCAGTGTATTTAGAAATCGAACCGAAGATCAAGATCTGAAATTGAACAAAACTTTAATTTCAGAATAAATAAGAAAATTCGAGCTTTTAGTTATGACGAATTGTGTTATGATGGCGAAGCTATGAAGAAGCTTGGGATATTTTTCACTGATTTAAAAAAGTGGGAGGTTAATATGCCGCTAAATGCAAACAAATGACATTTAGATTTGTAGTTGTTACAATAATCATTTTAGCTATCTGTCTCCGAAAATTTCACACTTTTAGATTGCTTTAGCGTAGATAGAAGAGCATAATTTATAAATAATTTCGTTTAATATTTTCTTACGCATAGTCTTCTGTTTTGGAACGGTATTTATCAACCTTAATTATTAAGCCCGCACACACACACACACACACACACACACACACACACACACACACACACACACACACACACACACACACACGCACACACACACATACATTAGGTAGCAAATTACAAATTATAATTTTAGACTTTATTACATTTCCCAGACAATATATATTTTTTTTTAAACTGGTAAATACTGTGTGTGATATAATTAGCCAGGTAGCCACTTAGTAAATAGGATATTCGATGTAGCTGACATATATTTACTTCGTTCTGGATCGTGGGTGAAAGGGAGAACCCTCTACGTATGTGGATGATGTAGATGGATGTATATCCAGTTACTACCTTTTTCACTCCTCTAAAATAATTTCTAATATTTATTTGCTGTTGACGTTTTCGCCTTACTAGGCAGATGTAACTATATTTTACTAAATATTATATGTTTCTTTGGTATTGTCATAGATTTTAAACTCGAGCATACTTTAAATATTTGCTAATAATTTGTAATAATTATTATTGAAGAGAAAACAAATATTTAAACTTTACTAACTAGCAGATCTTCTTTTCTCTGTGTTTGTGTGTGTGTTTGTAATGAAAACTTCTCTGGTGTTCTATTCAATATACTGCGTTATTATTAAGATTTATTGACATTACTTTATTTTTATTTAATTCAGGCTCTCGGCACTAACATTTTACACCATGAGTTGTTGCAAGTAACTAGTACTAATATTTTGGGAACACATTAATCATCTTCTATTCATATTTAGTGATCACTAGGTATAAATCTCTCAAGTTAATCGAAAATGAAGAGGACATAGTTTATTTTCTTATAAACGTTAATTATTTTCTAATTTCACAATTTAAAACTTGCCTTACTATCTTAACGATAGCTAAATTTATCGGCCTAAAAAAAACACTATCGGCTCCAAGTGCTGGTGGCATTTTCCAACATGATAGGTCTAAAAGTTTTGTGACTACAATAAAATCATCAATCAAGTGTTGGTAAGTGTTTGACACTCCTTCACATTGATAGGAAACAGGTATCGTTCTAATGGCGGATCCAAGATATGAGTAGTTGATTATTTATGGGGAACTTGGGTTCAGTTGTTTTGCTCACATAAATCTTCACGCTCAGCAGTGTATGTATGCAACGGTTATTTGAGAGGTTTTTAACACAAATGCGTATTGTCATATGCTTGCTGTACGTAGAAAACTGTTCAGAAAAGTGCATTTTGTAGATCTATATGAATAGGATAACTCTTTATTGCACACTAGCGGTCCCCGCGACTGCGTTTGCTCGTTTTGAATTTGCTCCCCTCCTCCCTCGCCTTTCTCGATAAATAAGCTATCCCAAAAATATTTTTTTTAATTGGTCCAGCAGTTCCTGAGATTAGCGTTCAAACAAACAAACAACTCTAGCTTTATAATATTAGTTCATATAGATCATAGAGGCTCCATTAACATCAATCTTATAAAAATTGGTCATTAGCCTAATGAACATAAATCTTATAAAGATGGGTAATTGAGCCTATAGGCTAAGCTAAATGTAAGATGTACTGCAAGTTTGTGGGTTCTTGGTATCTCATGAATCATAATATAGATTTGTGATTTTTGTTAATGATAGCTGCTGATGAAAATAATATAATATTTTTTGAAATGATTTAGGCAGGAGAATGGCGCATGTTTGCTTAAGCGAAAGATTTATCAGACAGATTTTTATTATGTTCAGGTTAGGCATCCAAAGTCATAGAACAGGGGCAATGATCTAATGTAGTGCTGTTTTGCTTTACAGTACTTGTTTAAAATTCCTTTTATTCATACCTTGAATGAAGAATTTTCTTATTAACTTTTTTGATATCTGAAGCATTATTTGGGAAAACTAGTTGCTAACATGCTCCATTTTTGTCAGAAAGCTGAAAACAAAGTCATAAAGCTAATTTACATTCCTCAATTCACTTTTACAATAGGCGTTATTACTGAGCATATCATTTTACTGATCATTTATTAGAGTTGAGTCGGAATAAATATATAAAAACCGCCCTACTTTCTTGGATCCGCCTCGCACTCAATATTCGACATTAGGCTGCATAAAAATAGAGTCGTATTTGCAGGTGCGCCCGAAGTGCTTGAGAGCAAGGACGTAGATCTGCGTGTGCTTCACCCAGTGGTTACTGAACCGAAAGCCGCGCCGATCGTCCAGAAAAGGCCCTCCACTGAACTGCTGGAAGGGAAGACTAAGAAGACCAAGCTTGATAAGTTCGATGTGTAAGTGTTGACCATTTCTCTAGCTTCATACCTATGTAGTGAAGTTCACAGTGTAAAATTTAGGTGTTTTGTAGATGAAAGAGAGAAAATTTCATCTGTCCAGAACATCTGCTGCCAGGACAAGTCGTTCAGTGTAAAATTGTAGTTAGAAACTTAATAAAAAATGTAATAACTTCATACTAACCAAATTGCAATTAAATTAATATTTCCAGCTTATTCGGAAATGAAGACGTCGACCTTCGCCAGTTACCGCAAGTGGAAGAACTGGCTGCGCCTCCTCCGCCCACCCTCACTGAATCCTCACAATCCCCTAAACAAGATGACAAGATGGACGAAGACAAGGAGCCCTCCCCTCAAGGCTCGCCTAAAAAAGACTGGCATGAGGTCAAGGAGAAAACAGAAGAGACTAAAAAGACCCCGTCGAAGCTAGACCTGGTCAGAGCCAAGCTGGCTGAAGCTACTAAAGGAAAAGACAGATTAGGAAGACCACTGCTATTCAGCAAATCGCCAAGTAAGTATACTTTTTGCCGATAGGTAGTTTTGTAGAGAATCTGTACTGAAAGTAATTTAGCGAAGTATTTTGATCCCATTTATCAGCTTCGAGTTCGACTCTTCCCAGTTAGTTCTCACACATAGAATGCTGAATAGACAACATTGTTATTTGTTAATGTAGTTTCCTTTATTTTAGGTATCGAAAGGGAAAGACGGCGCACGCTCAGCACAGAAGACACAGACTTAAGAATCGAGAACCCTGAAGATTTTGACGCGGAAGACCACAAGAAGTCTATATCCATCATCATGAGCCAAGCAAAAGAGCAGTTCACCGATGGCAAACTAGACAAGAACCAATACAACACGCTGATGTACCAAGTACTCCAACTCAACGAGAAGTTGAAACTCAAAGAGGCCAAACAAAGAGAATCGCTAGAAGTATCAAAACGAAAGCTCAAAGCGCACATACAAGAGGAGAACCACAAAGTAGCCAGCCCGAAATCATCCCCGAACACATTCGGAGACATAGACGAGAGAATAACCCCATCAGTCTTCATGGACACGCCTCCGGACAGCCAGACATTCATGGCGCAGGATTCAGACATGCGTATGAACTCCATGCCACATCATGATGGCGTCGATGGCCCTAAAACCAAAACCCTGTTGCCTCTACCTCCAGTAATGCCAATGTACGGCCCGTACCCACCTAACCCCCCTGGATGGAGAGGGCCCCGTCCGAGAAACGACGAATACGTTCCTAGAAGATTCCGTGGTCCCGGTCCGCCCTTCTTTAGAGGAAAGTTCGACAAAAGAGGCGGCCCCTGGCCCCCACCGTTTGAGCCTCGCCCTCCTTTCGAACCACGTCCGCCCATGATTGCTCTTCCAACTCCCAAAATCGGCATGTGCCAAGGAGAATGTCCATTACCTCCTTACGAGAGAACAGCATCTCCACCTCCGCTCGGCGCCACAAATGTCGTCATCCCTCCAACAGACTTTAAAGTTTTGGAATACATCAACCAAGACCCTGTCAAGACGATACAAATCGACGGAATACCGAGAGAGATTAGATTTTATGGTGAAACCGCCATCATCATGATGGACTGGGACGATCCCAGAGAACTGAGGTTCTTACCCGGCTGCAGAAGAATCACATTCGATAATAAAGACTCTGTAGTACTTTCCTTCAATGAGGGATATAAGCAAGTGGAAATCGATGATCAGGTGTTCGATATTCGATTCGGTGCGCCGACTCGCGAACTGTACATAAACGGGAGGTGGTATGAATGCTTCTTCGGAGGGCAACCGATTGGCATCATCATAGATGGAAAGCCAAGATTGGTGCATTTAGAAGGTCCACTACCCCAAGTGGATATAGGAAAAGTTAAGCGGACAGACCTAGTCGCTGGCAAGATCAATATAATCATAAACGCCGTGCATATGTGTCCGGTCTACTTGGACGCTAAAGTGCAAGAGTTCCACGTGAACGGACAGTTTTTTACCATTCGTTTCGTTGATTCGCTAAGAACTGTTCTAATCAATGAGCAGCCTTTCAAAGTTGAGTATGGTGATCTCCCGAAGCCAATCTACGCCGGCAACGAGAAATACTTCATTCGCTTCTCAGCATTACCTCGTGGTGTTAAACCAGGGCATGTTAAGATCGCGAACATGGAAGGGGCGCTGGCTCCTCCGGCGGCTGAGCCAGTGGTCGGTTTTGCAGAGATTCACGATCAGAACGCGATGGAAACTGATCCTGATGCGCTGCCGAGGGCTAAGAAGTCGCCCAGTCCGGAGATCAACCCGGAGAATCAAGGTGATTATTATTAAATGATTTTGTTAGCATATAACTCCATTGTAGTTTGTAAATCATCATAGTGTTATACCCGGGTGTTGATTTGACATCCAACTCAGGGATGACAATGTCAGTTATACTTCGTTTAAAGAAATATTTTCTTTAAATTATATGCTAGTTCTACAAAAGTAAACCTCTTCACAAGATCCTAAAAAACTTAAAAACGAATGGGGAAACTCACACCTTCGCACGTAGAACCGCGTATCTACGAAAAATTATGCCGAAGCTAGTAACCTACGAAGAGACTATCTGGTGTTGGTAGTTTTGACTCGATCGCTGTATCGCATCAAGAAATTGATTTTGTGGATTTATTCCATTTAAAAAAAAAATTTGGCATCAGTATCGTTTGTCACCTCTTAGTCGCTCGTCGCTGACCAAAACAATAATAACCCTGTATAACACATATTGATTTTATCATCCGAAATAGCGTGTAAGTAATTAAATAGTTAACATACTGTTCTTAAGCTAGTTTAATAGTAAAGTACCTTCAAAGTTCTTGGCGACATCGATTTAAAATTCAATCAGCTAAGCCGTATAAAAACTGTGATAAAGAAACATAGATTCAAATTTCATTGCATCTCAATACTCAATTGATTCGAGCACTGATTGGTTTGAAACATTATTAAATGCTCCAATATCAACTTTTCGTATATACAGCTCAAACGAACAAAAAAGCATGTGTCAACTATCATCAATTCTAACCCAAATGAAATGTCCAGGTCTCGACATGCTAGCCAGCGTGATGCCATCGAGCACAACCAACGCGCTCGCCTCGGCCTCCGAATACAGCTGTGCCGAGCCCCTCTTCGTGAAAACAGACAAGATACCAGGCCTCGAGACACCAGCCGACGAGAAACCGAACCCTCTGGCTCCGATACTTACCGGAAACTTCAATGTAAACGATCTCTTCGCTAAACTAGTGGCGACGGGGATCGTGCAAGTATCGACCGAGCCGAAGGAAGAGGTGAAACCTGATAAGGTGGAGGAGAAACCGAAACCGAAAGAGGATAAGAGTGTTATACACAGGGTGGATCTGCTGAAGCCTGAGACGTTGAGGGTGTAAGTAATTTCTAATTATTTACATTTATTTATTGTGTAAAATGTCGTGTCCAATAAGAGAGAGAAAGAAAATAATATTTGTGCAAATTCCATAATGATACACGCAAATGTTTTATTCGACGCATCGCCATATTATGTCACCTCTGTTAAATAAATGTCGCTTTTAGAGCTTGCCTAATTTAAATAACGGGTCCCACTATCGCATTTTCGCACACAAGCAAACTAAAAATATGGAAGCAATACTACAAATGCCGTTGGTCATTCAGTTGCCGGTGAGACTCAAACGATTTGTTGTCCAACTTGCCATAATAGACGTGAACGTGCAAGAGAGCGGACGTTTTGTTTCATACAATGTGCCAGCGCTGCTCCTTAAGAGAGCGTTGTCAGATTTATCACGGGACTAGTCGACCGTGACGTAGGCATACCAGCATACAGTCGACGCTCCTACATAGCTCAAGTGTGGTTAATAATATTTGCACACACACATCGATATCATCTAAAAGGTTATTTACCAATTATTTTTGCACCTTTTATCTGTGCCGTAATGGATTTGCCCTTTGCTTTCTTAACCCATTAGAAGTCACCGTACCCAATTGGGTACAGCTGCATTATTTAATTTAGTTTAAAGATTACGAAAAGTGAACGAGGGTAGTCCTGTTTAATTATTTTGCCTTTAAAATGATCAAACAAATTGTTATTGATTTTGCGGGTAGTGTGTTTCTTTTTGGTCATTACTGTCAGTTGAAGTTGTGTCACGGAAACACTGTGCAGGTAAGCGAGTATTTATAGTTATTTTAAAATAATTAGTAATCCAAAGTTAGTTATTTCAATTGAATAGAACAAAATACATATCAAAGGTACTTTATAAACAACAATTTATCCAATAATATTTTTCTATCATAAAATTTTGATCGCGTAAATGTAACCGTACTCAGTTGGGTACAGTGACAACATGCACAAGTAAAATATTATGTTTTTTCTTCAAATTCTGTGCAATGAGTAAACAACAATTTATGGCTCAAAAGAGCTACAAGAGGCTTGAAAACGCTATAGATGCCGTTCTACGGGATAGCGATGATGATGATGCATGACTTGGCTATCATACCACCTGATCCAAGTACATTGACTGATGAAGAAGAAGGTGCCGAAAAAGATATGGCTGCGAGTTTTATACCTTTAGATGTACCTCACACTATTGAGGTGATAAAGATGTTGTTGATATGATTGTATCCAATAGTAAACTTTATACAGGTCAGAATAATTGACATGATTTTCAACTGGATTCCTCCGATACTAAAAAGTTTTTAGGGGTTTTGATACTGACTGGATATCACAAGATACCTCGGGAATCAATGTATTGGTCTCTGGATGAAGATGTTAGCGTGGAGCTGGTTACCAAAGCGATTTTGAGGCATAGGTTCCGTGACATAGAGATAATTCTTCATCTTGTCGACAATAACTTCGCTGCAACGTCAAGTGATAAAATGTTCAAGGTATGGCTACTGGCAGACATGCTTATGCAGAAGTTCTTACAGTGGGGTGTTTTTCATGATAGTATCTCCGTAGACGAAGCAATGGTAAAATATTATGGCCACCACCCTGCCAAACAGTTACTCAGAGGAAAACCAGTTCATTTTGGCTATAAAAATTGGGTAGCGACCAGTTCCACCGGTTACTGTTATTCATTCGATTTTTGCTGTGAAAAATCGCAAGCACAAACGTCTGATCCCTTGGGGTCTCAATGGTGCCCAATAAATAATAATAATAATAATAAACGTTTATTTCAGACCAATCAAGGATCCATATTTACAGATAGTTGTTAGTAACATATAACTTAAAATTATTGTTAGTACTACCTATTTACTACTACTAAAAACAACCACATACAAAATAAAACTAAAGTGCTCAGTCAAAAAACCGAGAGAAAACCGACGTAGCAATACCACGTACCACCACGTTCCAAACTTACAATAAAAATAAGGGTGATGTTGATGAACTTGACCAGTCCATCCCGCTCTATAGAATTGCAGTCCATGGCAAAAAGTGACGGTGGGTGTAAGTTACTTACATGGTGGACATGGCGATTGCTAATTCTTGGCGTTTACATGTAATGAGTAATGAGACACCCATGGATCAACTAATGTTCCGCGTATCATTCATTTCGCTCGGTATTATCTACGCCAGGGTGAACGAAGAAAATTGCGCCACCCAGTATCCATGGTCGAAGGCCTCAAGATGGATTTGGTTGGACACTATCCCAAGAAAATTGAAAAACCACTGCGCTGTGTCCTTTGGCATTCAAGAGTACGCTGGCAGTGTTAGAAGTGTCTAACACTTTAAGTCGAAAAGGAGTGTTTTGAAAATTTGCACCGTACACCCCTATAATTTCTCGAAAACTTATTTTTTTTATTTTTTTCTTTGATTTTATATTTGTTTATTCTTATTTCTCTATGAAAAAATAAATTATTCCAAAAAAACTTCGGTACTTTTCATTTGACCTCTTATGGGTTAAGCTAAAGTCCAAACATAAGTTTAATTTAAGTTGCATAAACAAGAAAATGCGACGAGTTTACACCAGGGCTTGGAAACCGGTATTTTTTCTGAACCGGTTTAACGAAAATACAGGTGAAACTTTTTGAAACAGGTTAGGTTCCTTTGAACCGGTTCTTAAACCGGTTTGGAAAAATATGGGTATTTTCATTAACCGGTTCAACTTTTCGTTCAGTCAGGGCAACCACCTCAACTTCGTTAAGATCTGCGAGCGGTGAGCGCATTAACGTTTGTTTTTATTCAATAAAACGTATTTCGTTTATATATCCTATCAGATACGTACTGTGGTAATTGTTCGACATATTTTTGAAAATGTTAATTTTATATAAAAACAATATAATGGCAAAAGGAATAATTCTGAAGATTCTGATAATTAGTATAACCTCTTTATGAAGAATATTTGGTCAAAAAACAAGTCGCGTTGCGATCGTCGCAAGCGGCTGGGAATTAACCGGTTTATTTAGGTTCACAGTATCACTCTTATTTGGTTCCGATCCGGAACGGAATTTTACGATAAAACCGGATTAACCGTTATAAATCTTGAACCGGTTTCAAGCCCTGGTTTAAACATTGGAAAAGTTTTTTTTTAAAATTCTCGCCTAAGCAGGTATTTACATAGTCATTTAACCATTCAATCTTTACCAGCAAACAACCAGGCCTGGTGTCCAAACTGTACGGCGGCATGCAATGCTCGGGCTGCGGGGCGCGCTTCCCGCCCGAGCACACGGTGCGCTACTCGCAGCACCTGGACTGGCACTTCCGGCAGAACCGCCGCGACCGCGACTCGGCGCGCCGCGCGCACTCGCGCCACTGGCACTACGACATGTCCGACTGGCTGCAGTACGAGGAGGTCGAGGATCTGGAGGAGAGAGGTGAGCGGGTTTGTCTATGAGCAATAGAGTTGGGTACGGGAATGAATGATCCAGTTGTAGTTCAGCAATCTAGTTCATTCACTCCAGAGTTCAAAAAGATAATTATCAATGACTAATGGTCCCCCGCGACTTCGTCCGCGCGTTCTTCGATTTTTTTCTCGCCTTTTAAACCTGCCCTAGACCTCGACGAACATTTCAAGACTAAGATATGATAAATCATTTAGCCGTTCTCGAGTTTTAGCAGGGGGGGGGGGGGGGGGGTCACTCCGAAGTTTAGGTACGTTCGAGCGACTCGGTACGCCGAGCATAAATGAGCGCGGGGCTGCCGCTCTCGGACCGCGCCACGCGCCTGTGACTGTGTTTATTTTCTCAGCCTGTGACTGACTTCGTTACAACGAAGAACTAATATTAATTTGAGATATGTGTTCCTAATTTACGACATTATTTATCAAAACAAATTTTATAGGTATTCAACATTTCTTGTTCAAAGAAATAGGTTTGAGTTTAAGATACCTACCCAGTTACTTACGTCAATCTAACTTAAAATAAACGGAAACAGGTCAATAAACTTACTTTAAATTTAGCATAATATTTATAAGTACCTACCAAATTACTTAAGTAATTTTGTGTTAGGATTTTACGTAGTCCAAAATCTAATAGTCCAAGAGCTACAGTTCATTATTTTACTTTAGCTATATAATATCACCCTTAATTTTTAGGTATTCCAATAAAATTGATCTTGATAGCATTTATAAAGGTACGATAGATAAGGTTCACATAAACAAAATTCTCTTTTTGTAGTTAAGTACGGACAACAGCCAATTTAGGTTAACACTGGTATCTTATGCAGTTGACATTAGGGCTAGTTTGCAACAAAAGTGTGTGTAACCTAAGATGCTGGCGAATATAGTATATATTTTTTTGTATAAAAAAATAATATAAATTAAAATACATTTTTATATTAATTTAATTTTATATTTATTGAAATTATTTATAATAAACTAAATTTTTTAAATAATATAAATTTTAAAACGGCGGTGCGCCCGCGCAACATACCGCCCTAACCGGGCTGAGGCCGAGCTATGATTTATGACCCAAACTGCACGGATAAAATAATTCTACTATACAATTTTATTTGGTTAAGTGTGATGTACAGTCGACAGCACATCAGTTTATCCACTTTTGTTGCAAACTAACCCTTATTACAACTGCATAAGATACCGCAGTGTTTACCTTGACGTGCTGTTGTCCGTACATACATGTGTGTTTGGTTTGTACTTTCATTTCTCTGAATTCAGTAATTTTGTACCAAATAATTAAATTAGACAGAGTAAACACTTATTTTAATATTAAATGAACGCTGACACTATCAATAACTTCTCCGATAGAACACAGTCAAGAAATGTGCTAGGTCCTCTAAACTATTTATTTTATTTGAGTAGCGCGTTGTGTACCTACGCGTATGTTCGTGCCACGCGCCGCTCGCAACCCTGACACACTCAAGGCCGCGAAACAGGGAAAGTGTTATGTGTTAGAAAGAGACAGGTATAGATAGGTAGATGAAACAACCTTGAATTAAAATCGTGCGAAGTGAATTGCACTTCATTGCGTTGCAGCGAAAGTTGTTTTTTACTTTATCATTCTTAGCACAGTGATCCTTCTGTACGTAGTACTATTATATTTTCTGTGGTTTTAGTGAGACTTACGAATAGCAATTCATTTTTATATATATATAGATAATTATCGTGATAATATTGTCGTTTTGACGACCTCCGTGGTCGAGTGGCTAGCACGCTGGTTTCAAGCGTCGCCATCTCGAGAGGTTCCGGGTTCGGTTCCCGGTCGGGTCAATGTAGAAAACTATCTTTTCTACATTGACCCATAATACAAGTGCTTTAGCTACTTAGCTTGGGATCGGAGCAATGTATATGATGTTGCAAAAATATATTTTTTTTAAAAACCGCTCGTGAAATTGAACTGAATTTGAAAATGTTTCCGAACAGACGTCTAGTTGTTTGAGTTATTTAGCATAGATAGTTATAAAACAGTCTGTTTAGCTCGACAACGATGACTAGTTATTGCGCTAAAATAACTTCCTATTTTCCACAATGCTTTATGCGCCTACAAATGGAAAACTTGACACCAATCTGCACCAAAAACATATAGCTACATCGCAACTAATAACTCGACTCGCTACACAAGCTAAGCTTGTATAAATATATTTTCAAACAATATTGACAAATAAATTTCTTCTACTGGTGATAATTATCCAAAAAAGTTTCTGATAGTATTTAGATAATTATCAATGAGCGTAATTTCGAACCCTCCTTCACTCACTTGTTCACTATCGGCTTACGGCTCAGTAGTTCAGTCCTTCAGTAGCTCAGTGACAGAGAGCGTACTTATAATAATACGCTTGATAATGTAGTAATATAGAAAAGTCAGTTTTTAAAGTCCTATAAAAAATTAAATTATTTAGTTTATAATTACGTTTTTTTTTTTTGCAAAACGCTTAACTAGCTGTAATATTTGTTGAAATTTTCCAATCAATACTCGATAGTTTATGGTTATGCTTTAACGGTGATAAAAAAAAAGATAACAACAACGGAACGATTGGGATCGCCGATGGTGCCGAAACGAAGTTAGCTGGTATCTCTAGTCATTATATTATCGACGTATCTCCATCTCCGAATTGAAAAGAGCTGGTCTGAGACGAGCAGCCACTTAGAATATTTTCAGACAACAAAATAACAGGCTGTTTGTCGAATGTAATAAATCCGTGACCGAATTATTTTGTATAAATTGCAAATTGCACTTGTAAAAAGCTACTTTGGCTGTGTGACAGACGAGGAATCGAACCCCGTGTCTTACGCAATCCGGGCGTATGCCTATACCACTCGGCCACCGTCACATTAGCAAGCCTGTTGAATTTTGCAAGCGCTTTCTTTAACGCGTAGGCTGCGTGACGTCATCAATGTTGCGAGATTGCTCTCACAATATCCAAAGGAAATATTTTTACAAATATTTAACAATCGGTTAAGATGAACGAAGCCAATTTATAATTAAACTTTTGTTTGTGACAGACGAGGAATTCCTCGTCTGTCACACAGCCAAAGTTGCTTTTTATAAGTGCAATTTGCAATTTTATATTATAAAGTTTGTATAGTGACAAAACACTATAAAAACAAAAGTTTAATTACGAATTATTTTGCTTAAGTATCTGGCTATTTACATAATAGAACTTATCTAGGTAATTAAATCATTCTTTTAATTTTAAAAAATCGTTAGTCTGCCTAAAACTCGAGAACCACTTAACCGATTTGACTGATTGTATTCTTGAAGTATTCGCGGAAGTCTCCTTTAACGGTGATAAAATAAACGGTAATAATTGCTGAACGATCGGGATCGCCGACGACGACGAAACGAAGTTCGCCGGGATCGCTAGTCTTTACATTATTGACGTATCCCCATCCCTAAATTGAAAATAGCTGGTCTGAGACGAGCAGCCACTTTGATTTGGATATTTTCAGACAACAAAATAACAGGTTGTTTGTCGAATGCAATAAATCCGTGACCGAATCATTTTTCTTAAATATCCGGCTATTTACATAATAGAAACTTCCTAGGTAACTAAATCATTCTTTATATTTAAAAAAAAATCGTTAGTCTAGCTAAAACTCGAGAACCGCTGAACCAATTTGACTGATCTTAGTCTTGAAATATTCGCGGAAGTCTCTTTTAACGGTGGTAAAATAATAACTGCGGAACGATCGGGATCCCCGATGGTGCCGAAACGAAGTTCGCCTGGATCGCTAGTCATTGTACAATTATTGAGGTATCTTCCCGTTCTCAAAGTCTACAAAGTATGCTAGGAACGCCCCACTTTATCGTTTGCCGCGGGTTTACAACGACATTTTCAATGAAATTGATTTATTTACTCACAGTAAATCTACTTTTAAACCTAAAGTTCTTAAGGCGTAATATTGTATTGCCGTTGATTTCCTAAATAAATAAAAATAAAATTCTCATCCCGGAACAGAAAAGAGCTGGTTCGAGACGAGCGGTCAGGAGGAGGCCTCGCGCGCCGCGTCTCCTTTACGCGAGGCGCCCTCCGTGGCGGCCGGCGCGCCCGCCGAGTGCGCGTGCGCGCTGTGCGGCGACAAGTTCGACCAGTTCTACAACGAGGACCAGGAGGAGTGGCACCTCAGGAACTCTGTCAGGCACGACGGGAACAACTACCATCCGATGTGCTACGAGGACTATAAGGTGAGCTTTGAATGTATGTACAGTCGCCGTCAGATATATTGGAGCAGGCAGTGACCGAATACTTCTGAACAGTTTAAAATGTTAAAGTTACACTACAAGTTACCATTAATATCAGAACACTCATTACGTCATTAATATCTGAGCAGATGATAGTCAACTTCTATGCACGCAACTAACCAATAATATCTGAACATTCATAACGTCAAATGTATCTACGCAGCCAGTCTTAAATATCTGAGCAATCGAGGAAAATTACAGAAGGAAGTGCTTCCAATTTACTTATAAATCCTATTTTAAAATAGGAACTCTTTTCATAGTTTATTTTATAGTAGATGACGCTGGCAGTTTGTGACGCTTTGTAGTTTTCAGTATTGTCACCACTGTCATGAAAGTGTCATGCAATAAATAAATTCAGACAAGAGAGTGTTCAGATATTATTGGTTGGTTGTGTGTATAGAAATTATTGACTAAATGAATGTTCTAATATTAATGGTTACTTGTAGTGTACGGAACTTATTGACATTTAAACTGTTCAGAAGTATTTGGTCACCTTGTCTGCTCCAATATATCTGACGGCGACTGTACAACAGCACGTCAAGGTGAACACTGCGGTGTCTTATGCAGTTGTAATAATAGTCTCCCTAGCCGATTTCGACTACGGTGGCCAGTCACAACGACTAACCGACTGCGCGGGACATATTATAGTGCACAAGTGTGTGCGCAAACACAGGTGCACTCACTATTCCTTTCACTCTCATAGCCCTTAAGGACAACAATCTGAGACGACCGTAGAGAGATCAGGCGCAGGACCAACGGCTTTACGTGCTTTCCGAGGCACGGGGGTGAAACACCGCCAACTTCCAAACTCCGGGCTATCCAAAGACCTGGGGATCGAACCCGGGACCTCTGGCGCGGCCGTCGCTTTAAAGTGCGACCCTTTAACCGCTGCACCACCGAGGCAATTGTAATAAGGGCTAGTTTGCAACAATAGTGGGTAACCTGATGTGATGGCGACTGTACACACCCACCCAACGATCTCGGCTATGAGCCATCGCATCGCCACTACAACGGTAATCAACAAAGTGCGCAGGAGATGCAATCTTAATTTTAAATGAGATATGACAGCTTAGACACGACCAGAAAGAGATCAGGCGCAAGACTTTCGGCTTTACGTCATCGAGGTACGGGAGTACTAGCACCGCAATAGACTTTGAGCTGCCACTTAGTCTTCTGGCTACAAATCCACTTAACTGACAGCTAGAACGCTGTAATTATTTTTCATTCAATCTGATTTCTATTTCGCAACTTTTTGCATATTTATCTAATTAAAACATTTAGTTTTTAAATGCCATTAATTCTAAACAACAATGATGTGAACCACTCATACCTTTGTGATATTCCACTGACTCGAACAAAGCGCTTCTCATCAACTTTTATAACAGCAAATGAGTGGAACTCACTGCCCGCATCTGTGTTCCCGACAGTCTACAACCCTGTTATTTTCAAAAAAGGAGTATACAGGCTTCTTCTGCATGAGCTCACTTCATCGTCGTCCCTGTCTATGCCTCGACCTTTGTTTAGTAATTATATGGATTTGCTACCATCTAGGGGACATAGGACCATAAGTCAAAGTAAGTCAAATCCATATAATATTTTTTTTAAACTATAATTTTATTTTCTCCAGGCGTCCTTAACAAAAGAAGAACCGCCCAAGCCTGAAGCGGAGGCGGAATCCCAGCCGGCTACAGAGGAAGCGATCGAAGTGCTCGACGCGGACGACGCGGCGGCCTCCGACAGCGAGTCCGTCGTCGAGGTCGTCGACGCCGCGCCGGAGGACCTGCCCGAGCCCGTCGAAGTGAGTATATAAGATGTAAAAAAAAAGTACGAGCCAAAGTCAAGGGGTGGTCGAGAACAGAATGCAGGAAAGTTATAAAAAAACTAATCTGAATCAGCCCTACACATGGTAGTGCATAAAATAGAGTCTGCCATAAACAACAAAGCATCAACCCTAGCCGCTTTCATAGACATAGAAGGGGCTTTTGACAAAACCATGCACAACAGCATTAACCTTGCCCTAAGTAAACTAAGGGTAGAACCAGTGATAACGAAATGGATAAACGAGCTAGTCAGTAAAAGAGCGGTCCAAATTACTACACACACCACCATGCGGGCAATGGTGGTCAGAGGATGCCCACAAGGTGGCATCCTTTCTCCACTTCTATGGAACATAGTAGTAGACAGCCTGCTGAGTAAACTAAATGAAAGAGGATACACTACCATCGGGTATGCAGACGATCTAACTATACTGATAAACGGAAACGCGGAAAACCTCCTATGTGGCATAATGCGTTCCGCCTTTCAGATAGTAGAAAACTGGTGTGATGAACACCAACTGTCAGTAAACCCGAAAAAGACAGAACTCATCCTTTTCACAAACAAAAGGAAGTTACCTGTACTACAGCTACCAAAACTGTTTAACACCGAATTAGCTCTCTCATCACAAGTGAAATATCTGGGCATCACTCTAGACAGTAAACTGAACTGGGGGAGTCATATCGATGACAAATTGCAGAAGGCCTGCATAGCTTTGTATCAATGTAAGCGACTTATTGGCAAGAAATGGGGCCTCAACCCTAAGATCACACTATGGCTATATACATCAGTTATCAGGCCTTCTCTTACCTACGGATCAGTTGTATGGTGGCCCAGAACGCAACTGACCACGATCAAATCAAAACTTCAAAGCCTACAACGATTAGCAAGCATCGCAGCCACAGGATGTATTAGAACCACTCCATCAGCCGCACTAGAGTTTCTCCTGAATCTAAGACCGTTACATCTGGTAATTCAGGAGGAAGCAAAGGCAGCTGCCCTCAGACTTAGAGCGAACGGACTATGGAAGCAAAACACAGTGACCACTCATTCAAAAATCCTAAATGCGATCCTGAAAGAAAAACCACTTCTGGACGCACCCATGGACAGGACACCATGCCAACATGTCTTTGACAGGAGGTACAATATCCAACTCACTGAAGAGCCTAAAGACAGCTCAGGAATAAAGGAGGTTCGGATATACACAGACGGCTCCAAAACCCCACAGGGTACTGGAGCTGGAGTATTCTCAAATGATCTTAATATAAAAATATCAACCACTTTAGACAAACTAAATACAATCTTTCAAGCAGAATGTGTCGGCATAACTAGGGCAGCACAGGTAGTCGCAGCCAGAGACGTCAAAGACTTGCATATTAAAATCGTCTCGGACAGTGCGTCGGTGCTCCAGGCCCTACAAAATAATAGTATAACATCCGTCCTTATTTTGGAGTGCCACAAAGCACTCCAATACATAGCAAACACAAATAAGGTTACCTTGCAATGGATCAAAGGACATAGCAACTCCTTAGGTAACGACGCAGCTGACGAACTGGCCAAGCGAGGCTCAGCAACAACAGTATATGGACCGGAACCTATACTGCCCATACCGCAGGCCCAAACAAGAATTTGGCTACGTGCAGAAACCGAAGCAGCACATCAAGCAGAGTGGAGAAACGGTGAAGGCTGCAGGCAAACAAAGAACGCAGTCCCGGTAGCTTCGAAAAGGTTCGCCCGCAACCTCATCCGCTTACCTAGAGACAAACTACGCATAGTTATAGGCACTATAACTGGCCACACTCTTTTAAACAAGCACCTATTCACAATAGGTGTCACAGACAGCCCCCTATGCAGAGGGTGCATGGAGGCAGAAGAAACACCACACCACGTGCTAATGGAGTGCACAGGAGTGATGCAACAACGGGCAAATATTCTCAAATCCCCAGCCACTTTCCCGGACGCCATTAGCAATCTAGGCAGATTGCTAGCCTTCTGGGAAAGTTTAGGGTGGTTAGAATAAAAAAGAGGGACATACGTACAATGGCCCGATCGTGTGGCTAAGTGCGGATAAAACCCCGGCCAAACTAACTAACTAACTATAAAAAAACTAGCGGACCCAGCGAACTTTGTTTCGTCCCCAGCCCCGTCCCGCCCCAGCCCCGTCCCGCCGAGTCCCGTAATTTTAAAAGTTAAGCATTCCCACCGAATTTTATTCCGCCCTGAAATTACTAAAATGGCTATTAAAAAATAAGGGTTGATCGTAGAAGGGTGAAAATTGAGGATTGTATGTATTTTTGTATGTTGTATCATAAAAAAATATAAATCAAAAATTTTGTCTAAAAAATTAAAAAAAAAATTTGGGTAGGACTACCCCTAACATTTAGGGGGATGAAAAATAGATGTTAGCCGATTCTCATAGATACCGGATAAGCACAAAAAATTTCATTAAAATCGGTCAAGCCGTTTCGGAGGAGTATGGCAACGAAAACTGTGACACGAGAATTTTATATATTAGATGTATAAAAAATTTAGTTTTGTTATATTTTCCCTGTATTCTAGACGTAACTTAACCACCCCCTTGATTTTAGCTCGTACTTTTTTACTCCCTGTATTGAATTTTTTGGGATTTGGATTTTTTTAATCTGTTTTTTTTTTTTAATTATTATTTTTCCTGAATTCCAAACTCGATTAAAAATTTCCCCCTTGAATTTGGCTCGTCCTTTTTTTTTTACATACGTGGATCATTTCGCTCATGGGCTAAATGCCTAACACTTTGAAAATATGATATTATTCTGAAGCAAAAAACCGATTGAATGAATACCGAACCGAATTATTTGGTCAATTATGTAAGTTATTATGCGGTCATGAATAGAATGCGAAAGGAACCGGTCCGATATGAACTCCCTGTACGGTCGAGATCTGTGCTGCCTTAACACTTTTAAACTCAAATCTTCGATTCGACCTTCGGGTACAGGCATCATTTCAATCAGTGTTGACCTTGATAGTAAATATAAGACCGTATCTTATTGGTTCAATCAGCTAAAGTCTTCTTAAATGAAATCATAATTTCTCACTCTAAAATAAGTTCTGTTCGAAATTTTGTAAATGTAACTAAATTACTTTTTCGTCATGGGCGTACGTTGAATACACCTAAATAAAAAAATAACTGATTATCATCACATGATTTGGTATACTTCATGCGCTTTGATCGAACTTGAGATTGACTGACCGCTGCAAACTTGACTAACTTTTCTCCACTAATCAACATACGGGATTTAATGCAACGATACACTTATTTATAAGGTAAACATCGTATTTACCTTCCCGACGTTTCGACTCGGTTACACGAGTCATGGTCCCGGGGTGACTCGAGTTACCGAGTCGAAATCCCGTGTGTTGATTAGTAAAGTACAAAATGCAACAAAGTTTTCCTTTCCTTTCCTTTCCTTTCCTTTGGACATTCCCCCACATCGTTATCTAGCCCCAAAGTAAGCTACTTAAAGCTTGTGTTATGGGTACCAGACAACGGATATAATACTTTTTTTTTGTAAATACATACATGATATACATAGAAAACACCCAGACCAATACAAACAGACATATTATGCACACAAATGTTTGTATTGTGCGGGGATCGAATCCGCACCCGCTGCGTAGTAGGCGATTTCTCGACCATTACACCAGACGGGTCGTCAAAACAAAGTTTTAAATCATAACTTTTCTCCTTGTCCAGATCGACGAAGGCGACGAGGATGACGTGGTGTTCAAAGCGGAGCCGGTCGAGGAGGTGGTGGTGGAGGACGACGCGGACACGGACGACGAGACGGCCGCCACGCGCGCCGAGCGGGACCGCCAAGCCGAGATAGACTTTAAGAACATCAAGATCAAGCAGGAGCCGGTCGACCCTGGTGAGAAGATTAATTACTTATTAATAGTCCCCCTAGCCGATTTCGACTGTGACCAGTCACAACGACTAACCAACTGCGCGGGACATATTATAGTGCACAAGTGTGTGCGCAAACACAGTTGCACTCTCTTTTTCTTTAACTCTGACAGCCCTTAGGGACAGCAATCTGACACGACCGGAGAGAGATCGGGCGCAGGACCAACGGCTTTACGTGCTTTTCCAAGGCACGGGGCAGGGTGAAACACCGCCAACTTTCAAACTCCGGGCTACCCTAAGAATTTCTAAACAGAAAAACTCAGGTGTATATTTTTGGCCCGACCCGGAGATCGAACCTGGGACCACTGTCATCGCTTTAAAGTGCGAAACTCCTACCGCTGCGCCACCGAAGCATTTAAAGGCCTTATTACCTTTTGTGTTACAACTATCGAACAAGAATCGCTTGCGCATACGCTACGTAATAGGGCATTATGTACGTCATACTACGCCGTAACGCCGTACGTCATACTACGTCATAATACGACGCGAGGTGCGAGCAAGCGAGCAAAGCTCTTAGTACATAGACAAAAAAAACAATATAAAACGTCATAAAGAACACTAAATCTGGTCGTTGCATTTTATCTAAAATTAAATTTAAAATTAAAATTAAAATTGTCATGATTGCTTCAATAAATAACTCATTTGAATCTTTAAGACCCTTTACACACTGCGCCTTTTAGGAGCGATGCCGAAGCTAGAAATTGATAAATTATGTACTGTATTTTAGCGACTGCATCGATGCTTAATTCAATCTGGTCATTGCTTAAGTCGCGATGCTAAAGCGCGTTTTCAAAACGCGCGTCTGCATCCATGATAGTGTTTAAGGGGTCTGATAGATCAAGCTGCATTATTTCATTATGTGGAAAGCCTTATCAACGTTGTTAGCTTCTTTGTCGCTTTAGTCCCGTTGGTTAGCCCCTTATTCAGTATTACCTAACTTATTTCTTATACCAACATGTTAATTCCAGACGACGAGCCGATAATAACAGCGGAGGAAGAGAGCCAGCATCCGGCCGCAGACACGACGCACACCACCGTGCTCTCCTCCATCGACGGGAACGTGCAGCTCGAGCACGCGCCCGCCGCTGCACCGCTGCCCTCTGGCGGCATCCGCATCAACATCTCCAAGACCATACCCACCTTCCTCTCCAACAACGAGGACAAGATGCTGGAAGACATCAGCGCTGATGATGAACCGTTGCCCCCCGGCGAGGAACCAGAGATGGAGTTCAAACTGAAACCCACCATGGAGGGGGTACGCTTCAGCAGGCAACCGCCCGTGGTGAAAGGAAGCGAACTGTCTGGACTGTGCTCGATTATGTGAAGTGATGTGTTGGTTATACTCCGATTGTCGAAAATGAATTGATGATTATAGTAGATAACTAATCTTATGAGATACAATCCTTAATTGACTATGCCGCGATGAAGATTAACTTTTCAAGGCTATGATTATTATTGAAATGTATTATGTTATGATGTAATAAACCGTTATGGTAGGGTTGAATCCTACAGCATTGATTGGTAGGATAAAATCACAGGCTCATGAATACCATAATCGTTATGGCATCACAAATAGAACTAATTTGATAACAGTTCACCAAAAGCATTTGCTAATGGTAGTTTTACATTGTGTAAATACCATTTATTATACTAAAATTATTGCATTTTAAATAAATTTCTAGCTTGCCATCAGGTATTGAAACTGACCGCAAAAACATTGTGTGTGTAGTTGTATTCATTTGTGAGATTTTCCTTAGTTTTTTTTATTGGAATGTTGATAAATTTAGTAAATGAAATTTGTAACCGCGCAATAACTTTTTTGCTACAATACCTCAGCTGTGTCTTACATTTTGGTGTAAAGTTTATTTGTTAGTGGTAGGACTTGTTATCAGGAACATGGTTCCATTCATACCTGAATGTAGTGCTTAAGATATTAACATATAAAATGTGATACTAAAGTTAAGTTCCTGACGTACTAGCATCGAAATACGGTCTTTTCACAATACATTAATGTGCAACATAACAATATTATGTGAATACGTAACATGTGTAAAGTGTATTATAATTTCTAATTTTGTATTGTAAGGTACTAGGTCTTGCTAATTTTGAGTCCGAGTTACTTGTGTACTTGGACGAATCTCGTTTGATTGTTTGTTGTTTATAATTTAGCATAATGTCTATTTTATTTAGTTTAAATGTATATAGTGGATCAAACAAATTGATTTCGATACAAACTTTATTTATTGTATCAGTCCAGAAGCAGGTATTTGTTTTATTAGTCAATTTGTATATTAGTTAGATGGTAAATAGTTAAAAATCACAAAAACATTTGATTTTGTTTTCAATAAATCACTATGAAACTTTAAACTTTCTTTCAATTATTTTTTTGTCTTGTGTGTATATATCTGTTCTATTTTATTGGAAGCTCAATAAATTATTTTAAGAAGTCACAACGTTGGTTTTATTTATACATTTGGAGACGTAGCTATAGCTGAGTTTGAATAGTTATCATCAATCATTTTGAAGACCCTCTAAGCTTTCAGTCCCTACCTATATGAAGACATTTCAATAGGTCATCCCTGCTCAGCTCAGATTAAAAATGGGAAGTTGTACAGCCACAATTTTTTATAAGGAGTTCCGTAGCCGAATGGCAAAAACGTAACCCTTATAGTTTCGTCAAGTTTGTCTGTCTGTATGTCCGTCCGTATGTCACAGTCACAGCCACTTTATTCTGTAACTGTAAGCATCACACTGTTGCAATTTGGTAGGAAGATGTATCCTGTAAACCGCTTTACGATTCTTATACAAAAAATAAAAAATATTGACATTAAGGGGAGGCTCCTGTATATGAAACTAAAACCTAATAAAATACTTTTTGTCAAACCTATGTTTGTGGGGTGTCTATGTACCTATAGGTCTCTTAAAATGACTTTCTTTAACCATTTTTGTTGAATAGTTTTTTATTTGTTTGGGACGCACATCTTCAATTAAACAGGTTCTCTTGATTAACTTTCTTTTATTCTCAAATCACATCTTCCTTACACAGAAACATAACAACCAACCACAGATTATATCTAAACCGTCAAGTGCGAGTCTTGCTATAGATTAAAAAATATCATGTATGAGTAAGTAGACTTTGCATAATCCAACACTCTCCCTCAAAGTTTACTTACTCATCTCTACACTTAAAATATATTACTCTACATGTTCATTACACAATCCTAGTAAAGGTATCAAATTCTTATATAAACTCTTACACAAAGGCTTTGTCAAAATGTCAGCTATTTGCTCTTTAGTATTTATGTATTTAACATTCACAAAATTTTCTTCAACCTTTTGCTTTACATAGTTGTATTTAACATCTAAATGTTTCAATCTTTTTTGTTCCGGATTCTTAATAGATTTAATAGTACTTTGATTATCTTCAAAAATTGTTATACTTTCTGTATTAATATTCAGATCATTTAATAATTTTACAATCCAACATGCTTCCATAATAGCTTCACACAAAGATACATATTCGGCTTCTGTAGTACTCAAAGCAACAGAACTTTGTTTTTTAGATTTCCATACAACTGTATTACCAAAAACTTTAAACAAATAACCAGATGTTGACTTTCTATCACAATCTCTAGCAAAATCTGCATCAGCAAAACCTATTAAAGGTTCACTGCACTCATGTTTTTTATACAATAATTTCAAATTAACTGTTCTTTTTACATATCTCAAGAGTCTCTTGAGTGCTTTAAATAAATCAGCATTAGGTCTTGACTGAAACCTACTTAGATAATATACAGAAGCAGCTAAGTCTGGTCGAGAACCTACTGTGGCATACATCAATGATCCTATTAAAGAGCGACATTGTTTTTCATAAGTCATATCTATCGGTCCGGTCTCGTCAAATTTAAAATTAGCATCCATTGGAGTGTCGCATCCCTTACAGTCTTGCATGTTATATTTCATAAGTACACTCAATAAATATTTTGATTGGTCAATTGTTATCCCTTCATTTGTTTTGTTAATAGCAATTCCCAAATACATTAAATGGTCTGTCCCTAGATCCTTCATCCTGAATTTATTATTTAAAAAGCTTTTTACTTTGTCAATGTTATTAGAATCTGGTCCCATAATTAATAAATCGTCCACATATAATAATAAGTACAAACTTCCCTTTGTGTACAAGCAATAGTCATTGTTAGATCTTTTAAAACCATATTTCGTGATCGTCTCATGAAACTTCTCATACCAATACTTTGGAGACTTTTTTAATCCGTATAGTGATTTCTTCAGTTTTAACACATATCCGGGCTTTGTCTTCATTCCTTCTGGTGGTTTTATGTAAACATCTTCATCTATTCTGCCGTATAAAAATGCACCTTTGACATCCATCTGATGTATTTGATAATCCTTATATGCTGCCACTGATAAAAGTGTTCTTAATGTCTGCATCCTCAATACTGGTGAGTATACATCTTCAATTTTGTCTTCTTGTTGAAATCCTCTGACTACAAGTCTTGCTTTAAAAATATTTCCTTCTTTGGTATCCTTCTTTGTAAAAATCCACTTTCCTTCTATTACTTTCTTATCTTCAGGTACTGGTACTTCCTCAAAAGTTTCACTTTCCTTCAGAACGTTTAGCTCTTCTTTTACAGCCTTCTTCCAGACTTCTTTATCTTCTCTTGTTTCTATGTCTTGGTAAGTAATTGGAACATCATCTTGGTTGCATAATAAAACAAACAATGCATTTTCTTCGTCCGAAAAATCAATTTCATAATCCTCCTGCCATTTTGGTTTTATTCTTTTCCTTTTTTCTCTCCCTCTTTCTAAACTTCCTGTACTTTCCTTCTTTTCCTTACTTTCTTTACTCGTTTCAGTGTCACTCCCTTTTCCTTCTTCTGCTGATTCAAAATCTTCTTCTTTTTCTTTCTCTTTTTCCTTATCTTTCCTTTTTTCTTCCTCTTCTTTTTCCTTTTTTGTTATTTCAGATTTTACATTTATTTTCGGTTGGTTTCTCTCTTCTTGTTCAGGTAAGTATACTCTTTTAGTATTTTCTTCAAAGTCACTTTTCTCTCTTTCATCAAATATAACATTTCTTCCTATAACCACACTTCTAGTTTCCTCATCATAAAGTCTGTATCCATTTCTTGCATATCCAATCATAATCATTTTCTTGCCTGTATTGTCCAACTTCTGTCTCAATTGTCTTGGGATGTGATTGTATGCAATACTTCCAAACACTCTCATATTTATAACATTAGGCTTCCTTCCTTCCCATAATTCACTTGGTGTACAGTCTTTTCCTGTTGTAGGACTCCTGTTAGTAACATAGGCTGAACACAAAACAGCATCTCCCCAAAACTCTTTATCTAATTTCGAATCTAATAAGAGTGTCCTAGTTTTCTCCACCAAAGTCCGGTTCATACGTTCAGCAACTCCATTCATTTCTGGATTGTAAGCCACAGTGTACTGAATCTGAATCCCATTCTTAATACAAAAGTCATTGAACTCCCTTGTCACATATTCCCTTCCATTGTCCGATCTTAGTTTTAATAAGTCACAGTTAAAATGTTTTGTCGCATAATAATAATATTCTTTAAATTTATCAAATGCTTCATTTTTCTGTTTCATTAAATAGACCATGACAACATGAGTGTAATCATCTATAAAAGTAATGAAGTATCTGTAACCCTCTCTACTTACTGGGGTGATGGGGCCACACACATCAGTGTGTACCAGTTCTAATGGTCTTTTAGCTCTATGTCCTGTTTTATTAAATGGTTGTCTTGTCATTTTTCCCAACACACATGTTTCACACAATGCATTCTCAAATGTCAAATCTTTTAAGTCTGTCAATCCAGTCACCATGTCATTCTTAGTCAAAACCTTCAAATTAGTCATACCTAAATGTCCAAATCGTCGGTGCCATAGAATGCTTTCATCATTTGTCAATAAACAGTTACAATCATTATTATTATTTTTATGAATAATTTTACCATTAATTTTATACAAAGTACCATGTCTATCTCCAATCATTACTAATACTTCATGTTTAAAAACTCTTACTTTTCCTTTCCAAAAGCTAACTTTCAACCCATTCATCTCCATTTTAGAAATTGATAATAAATCCTTTTTTAAATCAGGAACATAAAAAACATTTTTAATTAAACATCTTACAGGTCTCCTACCAATAAAACAATCAAATTCTATATTCCCAATTCCAGTAGCAGTTACTGTTGCACCCACTTTAGCCGTATTTATTGTTTTAGGTTCCTTTAATTGCACATATTCAGAAAAATATTCTAAATGATTTACCATATGGTCAGAGCATCCTGAGTCCAATACGAATTTCGCCCACTGATGATCAGTTCTCTCCGTGCTGCTTTGTGTGTCTGCACCACATAAAAAAGCCACATCATTACCTTCAATGTTATATGTTTGGGCTCCTCTTGGTCGTCCGCTTCTACTCCTGAATATCTGCTGACTTCGTCCACGTCCTCGGTTCCGCACCTGTCCCGAAAATCCTTGTTCTTGTCCATGCCTGTACTGTCCCTGTCCTGTATTATATTCTTCTCTATGTCCTGTATTATTTCCTCCAATTCTTGATGTTTGTCCTCGTCCAGCGTAGCTATCTCTTCCTCTTTGCCTACACTCATATTTTTTATGGCCAGGCTTGCCGCATGAATAGCATGATATAAATGCATTGGGGTAACTTCTTTCCTCCTTTCTATTTTTTTTCCTCTTTTCCTCTTCTCCTAGCAGTCTGTCCTTCGCTATATCCACGGTCAGGTTAGGCATCGTTTCTAATGTAGTTACTATTACTTCATAGTTTTCTGGCATAGATAATAAGATGACATTTACTTTCTCCTCCTCTGATAAACAACTTCCTGCATCTTTTAACTGGTTAATAATTCTATCTATTTCTTGAAAATGTTCCATTAACGGTTTACTTTCGTCATACTTTAGATCTGTTAACTGTCTCCTCAAAAAAAAGTTTACTCCTTGTTGATTTCTTCATAAAAATATCTTCTAACCTGTGCATCATATTATAGGCAGAGGCCTCATCTCGAACATACTCCAAATGGCTATCAGCTATTGCGCTTATGATGATGCTTTGTGCCTTCGCTTCTAATTTTTTGTTTTCTGGTACACTAGCATATCCCGCCTTATTGATGGCATCTAAACATTCATGTTCTCTCAGTATCGACGATATTCGGAACTTCCACGTTGAGAAATCTTCACCACGAAAAGGCTTTATATTGTGAAAACGTAGATCCGCCATTTTCCGCAACAATCTCACTATGTATTTTTGACTCAAGCCACGCCAACCACGATGCGAACTACGACGCCAACTTCGACGCCAACTACGATGCCAACTACGCTCTGCTACCACTGTTGAATAGTTTTTTATTTGTTTGGGACGCACATCTTCAATTAAACAGGTTCTCTTGATTAACTTTCTTTTATTCTCAAATCACATCTTCCTTACACAGAAACATAACAACCAACCACAGATTATATCTAAACCGTCAAGTGCGAGTCTTGCTATAGATTAAAAAATATCATGTATGAGTAAGTAGACTTTGCATAATCCAACAATTTTCTTTTTAAGTCTAACGTTTGAAATAAAAGTTCCAAAGTGGTAAAATAGGCGTCCCCCCCCAACCCCTTCCTCTCCAACTTCTAAACTAAGGAATGGCGGAACAGTGAGCCTCGCTGGCAAACTTACGTTCGCTCGCCATTCAAAAGAAGAAGAAGTAAATTTTGAAACAAAAATAAAGTATAGATCCTAACAAATACTTTCAACGAATTTTGGTTAGTTCGGTATCGAACTAGTAGTTTTTAAGATAGGTATAGCACATTTTTAACAACCGCAAACATAACTTAGGTCTTCGTACAAACACTGTGAAAACACACTGTCTTCGTACAACTATTAGGTTTATCCAATGATTTCAAAAGGAAGGATGCGCCCATGCGAACATTTTGGTCAGAAATTCTGAGTTCAACAGAAATAGCGACATCTGTGTCGGTGCTGTGATAGTTGATGCTTGATGGTCAAAGTGATGGCACCGACTCCAAAAAGAAATTGTTTGCCTAAAACGGATTCCTTTCCTTTCAATGGTGAAGAGTTTATTTAAGACTTTTTAGTGTATTTTGGTTTTGAAGTCAGTTTTTACTTTTTTTAAAAGTTTATTTTATTTCTTCATTTTTAGTGATTACATAAGAGGGGGGGGGGGGGGAGTTGCACCTTATGATTCTATTTTTTAAGAAGCTACAAATTACCAATTATAAGTTCCGTCATTATAATTACTGAACTCCTAAGCATTAAGGAGTTCCACCATCAGCTCAGCTCCACAAGATGTTGACTATCAGACGTAACAACACGTCAACATTAAGATTCTAGTAAAGAAACACTACACGTGCCTTTAAAATTTGAGGGTTTCCCTCGATTACACCAAGATCCCATCATCAGATCCCAAAATGGAAAAAATGGGACCAACTAGAAGGTGAAAAAATTTTTCGATTCGGTCGACAAACGACTGAGATATGAGGTAACATACATACAAAAAAAAATAAAAATTGGTTGCCTGTAAAGTCGGTATACGGGCGAAACAACGACTTTTTATGTCTGTCTCTCTCGCTCTTAGGCGGGCTAACCATGCCCGAGTGGAAGGGACGCGTGCCTCTCACTCGCTCTCATTGTGAGCGCATAAAGTGGGCTACACACGACCCTAAAATCAGATCCTATGTTACTAACAGGAGTCCTACAACAGGAAAAGACTGTACACCAAGTGAATTATGGGAAGGAAGGAAGCCTAATGTTATAAATATGAGAGTGTTTGGAAGTATTGCATACAATCACATCCCAAGACAATTGAGACAGAAGTTGGACAATACAGGCAAGAAAATGATTATGATTGGATATGCAAGAAATGGATACAGACTTTATGATGAGGAAACTAGAAGTGTGGTTATAGGAAGAAATGTTATATTTGATGAAAGAGAGAAAAGTGACTTTGAAGAAAATACTAAAAGAGTATACTTACCTGAACAAGAAGAGAGAAACCAACCGAAAATAAATGTAAAATCTGAAATAACAAAAAAGGAAAAAGAAGAGGAAGAAAAAAGGAAAGATAAGGAAAAAGAGAAAGAAAAAGAAGAAGATTTTGAATCAGCGGAAGAAGGAAAAGGGAGTGACACTGAAACGAGTAAAGAAAGTAAGGAAAAGAAGGAAAGTACAGGAAGTTTAGAAAGAGGGAGAGAAAAAAGGAAAAGAATAAAACCAAAATGGCAGGAGGATTATGAAATTGATTTTTCGGACGAAGAAAATGCATTGTTTGTTTTATTATGCAACCAAGATGATGTTCCAATTACTTACCAAGACATAGAAACAAGAGAAGATAAAGAAGTCTGGAAGAAGGCTGTAAAAGAAGAGCTAAACGTTCTGAAGGAAAGTGAAACTTTTGAGGAAGTACCAGTACCTGAAGATAAGAAAGTAATAGAAGGAAAGTGGATTTTTACAAAGAAGGATACCAAAGAAGGAAATATTTTTAAAGCAAGACTTGTAGTCAGAGGATTTCAACAAGAAGACAAAATTGAAGATGTATACTCACCAGTATTGAGGATGCAGACATTAAGAACACTTTTATCAGTGGCAGCATATAAGGATTATCAAATACATCAGATGGATGTCAAAGGTGCATTTTTATACGGCAGAATAGATGAAGATGTTTACATAAAACCACCAGAAGGAATGAAGACAAAGCCCGGATATGTGTTAAAACTGAAGAAATCACTATACGGATTAAAAAAGTCTCCAAAGTATTGGTATGAGAAGTTTCATGAGACGATCACGAAATATGGTTTTAAAAGATCTAACAATGACTATTGCTTGTACACAAAGGGAAGTTTGTACTTATTATTATATGTGGACGATTTATTAATTATGGGACCAGATTCTAATAACATTGACAAAGTAAAAAGCTTTTTAAATAATAAATTCAGGATGAAGGATCTAGGGACAGACCATTTAATGTATTTGGGAATTGCTATTAACAAAACAAATGAAGGGATAACAATTGACCAATCAAAATATTTATTGAGTGTACTTATGAAATATAACATGCAAGACTGTAAGGGATGCGACACTCCAATGGATGCTAATTTTAAATTTGACGAGACCGGACCGATAGATATGACTTATGAAAAACAATGTCGCTCTTTAATAGGATCATTGATGTATGCCACAGTAGGTTCTCGACCAGACTTAGCTGCTTCTGTATATTATCTAAGTAGGTTTCAGTCAAGACCTAATGCTGATTTATTTAAAGCACTCAAGAGACTCTTGAGATATGTAAAAAGAACAGTTAATTTGAAATTATTGTATAAAAAACATGAGTGCAGTGAACCTTTAATAGGTTTTGCTGATGCAGATTTTGCTAGAGATTGTGATAGAAAGTCAACATCTGGTTATTTGTTTAAAGTTTTTGGTAATACAGTTGTATGGAAATCTAAAAAACAAAGTTCTGTTGCTTTGAGTACTACAGAAGCCGAATATGTATCTTTGTGTGAAGCTATTATGGAAGCATGTTGGATTGTAAAATTATTAAATGATCTGAATATTAATACAGAAAGTATAACAATTTTTGAAGATAATCAAAGTACTATTAAATCTATTAAGAATCCGGAACAAAAAAGATTGAAACATTTAGATGTTAAATACAACTATGTAAAGCAAAAGGTTGAAGAAAATTTTGTGAATGTTAAATACATAAATACTAAAGAGCAAATAGCTGACATTTTGACAAAGCCTTTGTGTAAGAGTTTATATAAGAATTTGATACCTTTACTAGGATTGTGTAATGAACATGTAGAGTAATATATTTTAAGTGTAGAGATGAGTAAGTAAACTTTGAGGGAGAGTGTTGGATTATGCAAAGTCTACTTACTCATACATGATATTTTTTAATCTATAGCAAGACTCGCACTTGACGGTTTAGATATAATCTGTGGTTGGTTGTTATGTTTCTGTGTAAGGAAGATGTGATTTGAGAATAAAAGAAAGTTAATCAAGAGAACCTGTTTAATTGAAGATGTGCGTCCCAAACAAATAAAAAACTATTCAACAAAAATGGTTAAAGAAAGTCATTTTAAGAGACCTATAGGTACATAGACACCCCACAAACATAGGTTTGACAAAAAGTATTTTATTAGGTTTTAGTTTCATATACAGGAGCCTCCCCTTAATGTCAATATTTTTTATTTTTTGTATAAGAATCGTAAAGCGGTTTACAGGATACATCTTCCTACCAAATTGCAACAGTGTGATGCTTACAGTTACAGAATAAAGTGGCTGTGACTGTGACATACGGACGGACATACAGACAGACAAACTTGACGAAACTATAAGGGTTACGTTTTTGCCATTCGGCTACGGAACTCCTTATAAAAAATTGTGGCTGTACAACTTCCCATTTTTAATCTGAGCTGAGCAGGGATGACCTATTGAAATGTCTTCATATAGGTAGGGACTGAAAGCTTAGAGGGTCTTCAAAATGATTGATGATAACTATTCAAACTCAGCTATAGCTACGTCTCCAAATGTATAAATAAAACCAACGTTGTGACTTCTTAAAATAATTTATTGAGCTTCCAATAAAATAGAACAGATATATACACACAAGACAAAAAAATAATTGAAAGAAAGTTTAAAGTTTCATAGTGATTTATTGAAAACAAAATCAAATGTTTTTGTGATTTTTAACTATTTACCATCTAACTAATATACAAATTGACTAATAAAACAAATACCTGCTTCTGGACTGATACAATAAATAAAGTTTGTATCGAAATCAATTTGTTTGATCCACTATATACATTTAAACTAAATAAAATAGACATTATGCTAAATTATAAACAACAAACAATCAAACGAGATTCGTCCAAGTACACAAGTAACTCGGACTCAAAATTAGCAAGACCTAGTACCTTACAATACAAAATTAGAAATTATAATACACTTTACACATGTTACGTATTCACATAATATTGTTATGTTGCACATTAATGTATTGTGAAAAGACCGTATTTCGATGCTAGTACGTCAGGAACTTAACTTTAGTATCACATTTTATATGTTAATATCTTAAGCACTACATTCAGGTATGAATGGAACCATGTTCCTGATAACAAGTCCTACCACTAACAAATAAACTTTACACCAAAATGTAAGACACAGCTGAGGTATTGTAGCAAAAAAGTTATTGCGCGGTTACAAATTTCATTTACTAAATTTATCAACATTCCAATAAAAAAAACTAAGGAAAATCTCACAAATGAATACAACTACACACACAATGTTTTTGCGGTCAGTTTCAATACCTGATGGCAAGCTAGAAATTTATTTAAAATGCAATAATTTTAGTATGATAAATGGTATTTACACAATGTAAAACTACCATTAGCAAATGCTTTTGGTGAACTGTTATCAAATTAGTTCTATTTGTGATGCCATAACGATTATGGTATTCATGAGCCTGTGATTTTATCCTACCAATCAATGCTGTAGGATTCAACCCTACCATAACGGTTTATTACATCATAACATAATACATTTCAATAATAATCATAGCCTTGAAAAGTTAATCTTCATCGCGGCATAGTCAATTAAGGATTGTATCTCATAAGATTAGTTATCTACTATAATCATCAATTCATTTTCGACAATTGGAGTATAACCAACACATCACTTCACATAATCGAGCACAGTCCAGACAGTTCGCTTCCTTTCACCACGGGCGGTTGCCTGCTGAAGCGTACCCCCTCCATGGTGGGTTTCAGTTTGAACTCCATCTCTGGTTCCTCGCCGGGGGGCAACGGTTCATCATCAGCGCTGATGTCTTCCAGCATCTTGTCCTACGGTCAACGTCATCGCAAGCTGTCGATGCGTCGGTGTATGCGACATGTCGACAGCTAGCTGCCAACAGGCCCCCAAACGTGGTGCTCGTGTGTAAGAACCCTTAATTTTTATGGTTATAATGATACTAGCGGTCCCCCGCGACTTCGTCCGCGCGTTTTGAGTTTGCTCCCTCCCCTCCCGTCGCAGCGTCATGTTTTATATCCTAAAGCCTTTCTCGATAAATAAGCTACCCAACACAGAAATATTTTTTCAAATCCGTCAAGCAGTTCCTGAGATAAGCGCGTTTAGCTTTATAATATATTAGCGCAAGCGCACGTTGTACTTAAGCTGCGAACATTTTGGTGCGGAGTTATGTTAAAACTGTGATAGCTCCTAAGATATTTATTGACATCAAATGATATAAAGGACAATTTGGTTCTAAATGAAATGCTCGTGATGATGAATGTATTTATTTTGATAAGAATAAATACCTGTTTGTATAATACACCTCTAAAAATAATGCATTATTTTTTTACCAATTTATTAACATAAAAAAGGTTGTAGTAAGTCAACCATAAAAGATAGACATATGCTGTCGCGGACTTTATTATAGAACTCTTAATGCTGAACAATCCTGTCATACATGATTTTTATGTAACTTCGGCGGTTTCCGCAGCGTATGCAGCGGAAGCTCTCAAAAGGAATATCTTTCTCCCGTTTTCGCAACATTTTTCATTGCTGCTGTGGTCTTATGAGTTGTATCTTTATGTTATATAGCTTAAAGCCTTCCTCGATAAATGGACTATCCAACGTAAAAAAATTTTTTCAAATCGGGCCAGTAGTTTTTGAGATTAGCGCGTTCAAACAAACAAACAAACAAACAAACTCTTCAGCTTTATAATATTAGTATAGATTCAACTTAGGGTGGGTCTCAAATAACTGTAAATCCAGGATAGCAAAGTGGGAATTAGGAAGGCAGAAGAATTGATAATAGAATTTATATCCTAACATAGTTTATTTACTACTCTTTATAAAAAAACTTTAAAACATAAATATAGCTCATCTAATCACATGTCACAATTGTGTGGCCACCTGGGGAATGGCAGAGTGTCTTTTATATTGGGAACCCCACACATCACTTGTAATAATCTCTCCAAGCCCAAACCAAAACCTCCTGTAGGTATATTTCCGAATTTTCGCAGGTCAAGATACCAATCAAGCTTTTCTGAGGGTAGTTTTAACTTTAGCTTGTCATAGTTGTCTTCTCTGAGACTGCCACCAACAATCTCACCAGTGATAGGGGCTAGAAGATCTAAGGCATGCACCTGAAAAATAAAACAGTCAATGGTAGTGTTTTCTGACCCACTAATACATTAAACAGTGGTTTGCTAATTGATTAATAAATTTTAGAAAGAAACAACATACATATCACAATTAAATTTCATGAACGGGTAAGTATACTTTCTTGGTCACCTGTTTTAAGATGGAATCACTCACCTTAGAGTTATCATCATCACATTCCTTCATGTAAAATGATTTCATGTTTTTAGGCCACCTGACTACAAACACTGGGGTCCCATTGCAATGATCTACCAAAGCTAATTCTTGCTCCTTATTAATTCCTTCCTCTGTGTCTGCTATTCCTTTTTTCTTTAATATTTCCTTTGCTTCGTCATAGGACAAAGTTTTGAATTCTTTATCTAGCCAACTTGGAGCTTTAGCCTTATCTTTATTGATTAAAAACAAATCAGCTTCATTTGTGTCTCTAGTTTTAGTAAACACATATTTCAGTAAATCCTCTATACTGAATTGTAGCTGATGTAAACTCTCACAAAAAGCCAGCTCTGCCTCAAGCATATAAAACTCTGATAAATGCAACCGGGACCTGGAATTCTCAGCTCTAAATGTGGGGCCTAGAGTGTACACATTCCCCATTCCTCTACAAATTGCTTCAAGGTGAAGCTGTCCTGACACTGTTAAAAATGTTTTTGAACCAAAATATACAGAATCCCTGTCCCTACCTTCCTGCATCATTGCTTTTACAGTTTCCTCATTATCTGGCTGCACTTTGAACACTTCTCCTGCTCCTTCACAATCATTTGATGTCAGTATTGGTGTGTTGATGTTTAAATAATTTCTAGATGCAAAGAAATCATGTATATGTCTCGTGACGGCATGCCTGACTCGGAGTACAGCAGAAATGTAGTTTGTTCTGGACCGTAAATGCAAATATTGGCGGATATATTCTGGTGGGTGAGTAGTCCTGGGGTTGAATGGATATCCGTCTAAAACCACGCAGCTTCCCAGGACACGCACACTTTCTGCGACTAGCTCTAGTTGTCCTCGAGGGCTTTTAGACAAAGTTCCTGTAATATGCACGGAGCTACCGTAAGTTAAGGCATCGGTCTTGAGATGTTTTGGTATCACTGTTTGTAGTTTTTTGGCACATGAACCATCGCTGACATCGGCAAACACTAGTTCCTTTTGAACTCGCAAATTCCTCACCCAGCCCTAAAAGTAGCAATTTCTTAAAAAAAATAACAAACAGCTTTTCATGGGTAATTGCACAATGTTTGTCTTAAATTACCTTAATTTCAGTGGTATCGCCAACATTGGATTTTTCCAATACATTAGCAATGACACTATAACTTCTCTGGTATTCAAACAATTTATAGTAATGACTATATTTATTGATAAATATATTTTTGATCATAATTCTAAACTTAACCACCAAACTTTGGATTAAATGAAGTTGTTAGTTTAGTTGATTCTGTCTTTCTAGCTGTCAGTCAGTCAGCTGTCAGTTATCAGCTGTTGGTGTTTTTTTTATATACAAGTTTAACGGCTATACGCCGTACAGACAATATAAATAGCAAATTGCACTTGTAAAAAGCAACTTTGGCTGCTGTGACAGACGAGGAATCGAACCCCGTGTCTTTCGAAATCCAGGCGTATGCCTATACCACTCGGCCACCGTCACATTAGCAAGCCTGTTGAATTTTGCAAGCGCTTTCTTTAACGCGTAGGCTGCGTGGCGTCATCAATGTTGCGAGATTGCTCTCACAATTTGCTATTTATATTATTAAGTTAGTATAGTGACAAAACACTATAAAAACAAAATAATAATTATCAATCGTTCATCTTAACCGATTGTCAAATATTTGTAAAAATATTTCCTTCGGATATTGTGAGAGCAATCTCGCAACATTGATGACGCCACGCAGCCTACGCGTTAAAGAAAGCGCTATGTGATTCTGATCCACTGTCTGTTTCGCTGAGGAAGAAGATTTCCTGTGCTTCCTTTCTTAGTTTACTTTTATCAGTAAAGTAATTTTATTCTCAGATTTTTTTTTTAATTTAAAAGTTGTATAAAGATTGTTTACATTATTCGTCTAGCAAAGAAAAACTGAGTGTACCTACATCGCGCATCGAGTGCCAAATGAAAATAGTTTTCAATTTATCTGGGATGGGGGTAATCAGCTAGCAGTTTCTATCTACAAATTTTTTGGTGGATATTTTTATTTCGAATTTTTATGGTTTTTATGTTAAATATATTATTTTTGTATGTTATTGTGCATTATTTTTCACTTTTACTAACATTAAAATCACAAACGCAAGCCATCAAGTTGCTGAACAACATTTGTCTATTTTTCAATAAATCCTTTAACTTTAAAATTCATTTTCATTTGTTACCTTATTTGGCACACGACGTACCAAACTTCCTGTATATTACCGTGCAGCAATTGTCCATGATTGTGTTATTACCTTCGCAAAGCGCCTTTTTGGATTGATTTTTTTCCCTTTTCCGCTTTATTTTCCGCCCGCCCGATCCCGAACATGTCCGAGCCATAGACAAAGAAAATTCGCTTTGCCCGGGCCCCGCAACCCCGCAACCAACTTCCAGAATGTCATTCGTTCGGAAATGCTCGTTTTCTAGTGCGTCGTGGCTGAAAATAAGACTGGCAACTCCGTTGTCTGACCTGCTGTCAAAATCAGTCAGTCATTTTCATTTGGCAAATCATGCATGTTCGACTTGATTGCGTTGAGTGCTTATTTCGTGCGTAATATAATTTGTTTTAACTGTAATTAGGTGGAATTATAGATAGTTTTTAATGTAAGTAATCGATACTTTACGCATTCATCAGATTTAAACATTGTATTTTAAAATGATTTCACATGATGCGAGTTGCAGCGACACTCTTACATTATAAAACACATTAATTGGTCAAAGAAACAGGTTTTCCTACTAGCGAAGTCCTTGGTTTTCATATTATGTTAATAATTAATGATATTGATGTAATTTGATGGCTCCTTATTAGTGTGAGTAACGGTACTGTAGTGTTTTTGTATGACCCAAAAATCTACTTATTTCGCCGAAAGAAATTGGTTGCTTTCTACTTGATCAAATTTCTCTCCCTCCACAATTTACGTGGACTTAATTCGGCCGTTAATATTCGTTCGTAGTTTTTCATGTTTTATTGTAGTAATTGAGTGTAGAAGCCTGTTAAACATTGGTATGATTTGACCTCTTATCTTTTGCATTATCTAGTGATAACTGGCTGTACAAGCTTTGATAAAAGATTATGGAATGTTTTGTCCATAGAATTTAACTTTTTCTTAAAATGAACTAGTAATTGTTAGCTTGTGGCATTCATTCTTCTCATAATTATTACTATGTAATATTGTTAACTTTATTGAATAATATTTTTATGTAGGTATTGAGTGGTTTACATGTAAACTTATGTAAATAGACACTTGTTAGGTAATATTTTTTACAAAATTTGACAAAAGAAGGAATAATAGCTGCTATTTGATTTTGTTATATTAAGTTTCTGGCTTATTTTTTTCATAAATATTTCAATTTATTGATGAATATAAATTTGCCTGAGGAAAATTTATACAGTGACTTACATTTAACAGTACCTTAATGTGGTTATGTACAAATCTGCCCAATAGTGGATTTAAAAAAAAATGAAATTTGACCCCCTGGCAATCAGGCATAAAGTTATTCCAAAGCATAGTATATATTATAACATGATCTTAGAGACAGCCTGCTTATATTTTATCAATTCATGGCTAGTATGCAAATCATGCAATTTTATTCATTGTTTATTTACAGAAAATGGCAGAAACAAATCCACAAGCAGGCGACACTGGTCCCCCGAAAGGCATCCCAGCCTTGAAGGCTCATGTTGCTGCCAACAAGATTGACGTAGCACTGTGGGGCATTCGGCTACTCACTGTCTTATGTACTATAGGATATGTTTTACCTTTATTTAATAAGTAAGTTAAACATATATTTTTTTATATTACTATAAACATTATTTTGTTTAACTATGGAACAAATGTGATAGAGACAGATGTTCACATAACTCTTTATAACACATAAAAGTCAGTTCTTGAGACTTGCTTGTCACACGATAAAATTAAGCTGCCTACAATCCACCCTTTTCAAAGCTGATATAAAAATGTTTTAGTTTCAGAATTAAGATTTTATTTCATCAATTTTAAAAGTATTTGTTTTTATAAATCAGACTCAACTACATCACTTAAGTTGTGGAAGTATTACTATGCCTTCCATAAAAATATGTGTTTACACTGGTTATCAATGTAAGCCTTTTGTTATAGCTAACCCATTTTTCCACAGCCCTGTCTCAGCGTTCTACAAGGCGTTGCTAGGCAACGCAGCGGTGTCGGCCCTGCGGCTCCACCAGAGGATCCCGGCGCGAGAGATCAGCCTCTCCCGCGAGTTCCTTGCGAGGTTCTTCCTGGAAGATAGCGCTCATTACCTGTTCTACTCGCTGATCTTCATGAACGTCGCGCCTAACTTGTGTATCCTTTTTATTTCAATATTTGTAATCAATATTTCTAATAGATGGATCAAAATAATGTACTACAGTATCGTACACCTTAAAAATGTCTCCAAAAAAGATCGCGATGTTTTATGTCTATCTATAGGGGTAACCCACAAAATCGTTTTTTTTAGAGAAATAATGGCTTATTTACGAAACGATTTAACGATTTTAAGCAGTACAGTATTAAGTCTTATCCAATTTAGTACCTTAAATATAATGTGCGTTTAATATAGATTTATATAGCCCTTTACATCATGTCCTTTTAAATGAATATATTCGAAGATATTACAGATTTAAAATGCAAAGACAGCGGTTGCGGCGCCGCCCGGGGCCGATTCGTTCAATAAAGAGTAACATCAATAAGAAAAAAAAATATGAAAAAGCTCTGAATGTTTTTATAAAAAGACATTCTATTATAAATTTTAAATCAGCATTGCGCCCATGCGAAGCCGGGGTGGCTCGCTAGGTCCAATATAATGATATCTGGTTCATAATCCTGGCGTAGCATCCACTTGTTAAGACTATTTATGTAGTTATTCAACCAGGTTTTGTGTATAGGTAATAATTTCTAGCACTAAAACTCTTTAGCTGTATATAAATAATTGCTTATATGTATGAAGTAAGTTTGTAAAAAATATTCAGACGGGTATATTATTACCAAGAGAAATATTATCGTTAACAATTAACTTAACCATCATGAATAATTAATGAGGAAAACCATTCAGTATGAATTTACGTTTACAATATAAGGAAAGATACAGCACATTTAAAAATAAAGGTATAAATGTTTCTAAATAATGTAAGGATTAATGGTTTGACTCTTATTCATTGTAAATTTAGTAGAATTCGTTTAGTACGTCTCCACTTATAGCAATCAACGAAACAATGGTTAACAATGGCGACATACGAGTACCTATTATAAATAAAATACGTAATAGAAAAACAAATTTAACGTAAATAGTGAACTCTTTGTTTTATTTTTTTTATTTATTTAAAACACTTCATGCACAAACAAAAGGTACATATGGCGGACTTAATGCTAAAAGCATTCTCTACCAGTCAACCATAGGTCTATACAGAGAAATTGCTGTTTGTTTTCAAAGTATCACGTTAAACTATGCGTCCGGTCTATTTCTAATATCCGTACGGTTATATTGACGACTTCCTATTTTTATTCATGAGATGCACAAGTGTAAATATCACACATTTACGTGTTAACACTTTACAGGGCTATATCCCCGACGCAATAGAACTAGAACTTTGTTTTACGGCTATAGCCATTCAATGTCACCTAAAGTGTTAATAGTTAATAGAATTATTGGGTAGTTAACATACTGCCAAGGTGATGCGATGCAAAGGTCGATTATGTGCGTCATCGTTTATCTTCTTAGATTTTGACTAGTCGATTTATTGGTCCTGCTGTGTCAGCTAGCTTGTTAGTTTTTTAGGGTTCCGTAGCCGAATGGCAAAAAAACGGAACCCTTATAGTTTCGTCAAGTCTGTCTGTCTGTCCGTCCGTATGTCACAGCCATTTTATTCTGTAACTATAAGCATTACACAATTGAAATTTGGTAGAAAGATGTATCCTGTTAACCGCTTACTGATTCTCATACAAAAAATGAAATGTAATGACATTTAAGGTGAAGCTCCCATATATAAAACTAAAACCAAAACAAACAAAAAAAATTTAGTCAAACCTATGCGTGTCTATGGATAGGTCTTTTAAAATGACATTGAGGTTTCTTAAACCATTTTCTTTTAAAGTCTAACGTTTCATAGCTAGACGCTTCCTAAGTGGTAAAATGGGCGTCCCCCCATCTAAATTTTAAACCAAGCAATTGTAAATTTTGAAAAAAATATGGAATGTAGATCTTAACAAATACTTTCAACTTGGTTCGGACGGGATAGAACTAGTAAGTAGTTTTTGAGATATAGCACATCTACAACAACCGCAAACATAACTTTGTACTTTATACAAACACTAGCGGTCCCCCGCGACTTCGTCCGCGCGTTTTAAGTTTGCTCCCTCCCCTCCCGTCGCAGCGTCATGTTTTATATCCTAAAGCCTTTCTCGATAAATAAGCTATCCAACACAATAATATTTTTTCAAATCGGTCCAGTAGTTCCTGAGATAAACGCGTTCAAACAAACAAACTCTTCAGCTTTAAAATATATATTAGCGCAAGCGCACGTTGTACTTAAGCTGCGAACATTATTTTGGTGCGGAGTTATGTTAAAACTGTGATAGCTCCTAAGATATTTATTGAAATCAAATGATATAAAGGGCAACTTGGTTCTAAATGAAATGCTCGTGATGATGAATGTATTTATTTCGATAAGAATAAATACCTGTGTGTATAATACACCTCTAAAAATAATGCATTCTTTTTTACAAATTTATTAACATAAAAAAGGTTGTAGTAAGTCAACCATAAAAGATAGACATATTGTACGGAACAACCGTACATTTTTGTTTATGTAGCATAATTTGTAATTAGGCCAAATGAACGCGCGTCACTCATTTTCCTTTCCCATCAGTTCACGTTAATCACCGATACACGGCGGACGCGTTCTCATTATCAAATCATTAGCAATATCAGTAGTAATTTAAGTGATCAATAGCAATAAACCCCTTTTCTATCAAATATCATCTATCATTTAAAGGTGTCCCGTACATCTTTATGGTCCTTCGAGCCTTCGAAAAGGCGGGATCATTTGCGCGTAAAACTGACTATAGTGATCGTGTAAGTGGTCTTTGGAAACAGTGCATTTTCGAAGTTATCATCAGCAACATCAACAGCAGCCTTCATTATCAGCGGGCAGCATCAGCACTACACAGGAGCAGGCCAGCTAGCTTGTTCCTACCCTAAGATACAGCAGCAGCACACAAGTAAGATCTTTCCATTTTATTAATCAGGCAAAGCATTATCATCATCATGGAGGATCTACTTGCAACCCAGAACCAAATCATGGGCGCTATCAACCAGCTCCTTATCAATTTCAAAAAGGACGGGGCCGATCGCAAGACAGCACCGTACATCAAAAAACGATTGGAAACTTTAGATGCGTACTGGCAGGAGTTCCAATCGAATCATGAGCAGTTGCTTACGTGTGAAGATCAATCTCATAACTATTTCTCGGAAAATTGGTATGAAAAAACATCGACGTTCTATAAGGACGCGCGAGCATTTATATCAGCATATTGTCCACCACCTCAAAATGAGGACAGACCTCTTATCAGACCAGCAACTCCTCTAGCAGTACAAAGAGTAGTAGACACAGTAAATCCAAGGTCGACGCTTCCTGAGGACACTGGTAGACGTACACCGGGCCCTTCTCAGGACCACAAACTCTTTGATCTACCACCAGTAGCAGGTAGCTCACACCCTCCTCACAAAATATCAAGTGGTAGCAATAGCAAGTTAGATGAGATGTTACGAAAACAAAGGAGCAATTTCAAGGCCTTTTCTCGCACCATCGCCAGCATAGATCTTAACGCGGTGGTCGAGAAGTGGGAATATGAAGACATTTTAAGATCATTAAACTCACGATGGTCCGCTATCGATGACCTTCATTGGGAAATTGATAGCGCACTGTATGAAGAAAACGTAGAGTATGATGAAACTTTTTGTACCTACGAGCAGAAATACAATGACATCAAAAAGCAAATCAACAGTAAAATGTGGTCAGCATGCCATCGAGAAAAATCAACTCCACAGATGGATATTCCAACATTTACTGGAAATTATCATCAATGGCTTTCTTTCAAAGACTTGTACTGTGAAGCCATTCACAACAATAGATCATTATCAAGCGCACAAAAAATGCAATTTTTAAAAAGCAAATTAAAAGGTGAACCCGAGAAAATTATACAGCATCTCCATATCAGTTCCGATAACTATCAAGTTTGTTGGGATCTACTTAATCATCGGTACAATAATAGCAAATTAATATTCAGTTCTCAAATCAACATCCTACTCAATTTACCTGTAGCTCAACAACAATCGCCAACTCATATCAAAAAGATTTATGACTGTACCAACGAAAGCTTAAACGCCATTAAAAACCTGGGTGTAGATATAAGCTCGTGGGATCCACTTATAGTACACATTTTGTCGCAAAAACTTGATTCAGAGACTCACAAAGATTACATTGAGTCACTCAAAAACCCGAGAGACTTGCCTACATTAGCAGATTTTCTTAATTTCCTAGAAAATAAATTTACATCATTGGAGTCATCTCGCCGTAAACAAGATTCAACTTTAAAATCACCTCAACCTGAAACATCAAGCTACAAAAAACCTACTAATTATTTTAAATCATTTACGAGCAATCAAAATCAAACGACACATTTAGGTACAAAAAACATACAAACCGGATGCCCACTATGCAAAAATGAACACCACGGAATTTTTCACTGTAATTCGTTTCTCAAATTACAACCAGCCGAAAGACGAAACACAATTACGAAACTTAAATTATGTGTAAATTGTCTTTACGATCACAATGGCAAAAATTGCATATCAGACAAACGATGCCGCGAATGCCAAGGCAAGCATAATACGCTAGTGCACGAGGCATATGTTAGGCAATCAAACATGGGCGCTGACCGGAAAAATGTATCTAATGTGTCCCTAAATGATATCACTGAAACTCTCTTAGCAACAGCATCAGTCAGAGTACTATCAGCCGACGGCACTTTCATCAACCTGCGAGCGCTCATAGATCAGGGTTCGCAAACTTCACTTATCACCGAAAAAGCAGCTCAGATGTTAAAACTACCTCGACAAAGATGCAAAGGTGTCATTTTTGGAGTAGGAGCCAAAGAAAACAACTGTAAGGGTGTCATCAACATCACGTGTGCATCAACTTACAGCGACTATCAATTCAACACAGAGGTGTTTATCATGAATAGTTTAACAAAAAATCTGCCGAATCATACATTTAGCAAACCGGATTGGACGCATCTTGAAAACATTCAACTTGCCGATCCCGATTTTCATATCAGTCGCCCGGTAGACTTACTGCTTGGAGCCGACGTCTATTCATCCATCATTTTAGGTGGCATCATATCATCAGATCAATCACAACCCGTGGCACAGCAAACCCGCCTCGGGTGGATTTTATGTGGCAATGTAAAATCCTATCAATGTAACGTTATTCTAAACAACATAGAAAGCATTCAACGCTTCTGGGAGATCGAAGACATCCCCGAGGAATCGAGTATGACCCAGTATGATGCTCGATGCTTAGAATACTTCAAAAATACAACACAAAGACAGACTGACGGAAAATATATTGTAAGACTACCACTATTATCAGACGCAGACGATCGATTGGGAGAATCAAAATCAAAAGCAATAGCACAGTTCAAACAATTAGAAAAACGATTTACAAACCGATCAGATATTGAACAAGAATATAAATCATTTATCAATGAGTACATTGAATTAGGTCACATGCGGCTGACGTCACCCAGACCGCAGCCGACATTAGGTGTCTTTTTACCGCATCACTGCGTTTTATACGCGCGGAGTCTTTGACAACAAAACTTCGCGTCGTTTTTAACGCATCATCAAAAACATCATCTGGCCAAAGTTTAAACGACGTTATGTCGCGAGGTCCAAATTTGCAGCAGGATTTATTATCATTAATCATAAAATGGCGACAATACGAGTTTGCCTACACGGCCGACATCGAGAAAATGTTTCGCCAGATTCTTCTTCATGATGACGATCAAAAATATCAAAAGATCATCTGGAGAGAGTCACCACAAGATAACTATCAAGAATATCAATTGGCAACTGTCACGTACGGGACGAAGGCAGCTCCTTTCCTTGCGATGATGGTTTTGAAACAACTAGCAGAAGATGAAGGTCACAAATTTCTTTCAAGTCCAGCTGCCAGGACTCTACAAGAGCAATTTTATATGGATGATTTGATTAGCGGCAGCCATGATCTCTCCTCAGCCAAGCAGTTACAATCAGACTTAATAGATTTACTAAAATCGGGAGGATTTAACCTTCGGAAGTGGTCAGCAAATACACCTGCTTTATTACAAGGAGTCAACACAGCAAACTCAATTGATCAATCATACGACTTCAAGGAGTCAACCAAAACTTTAGGTTTACAATGGCATCCTCAATCAGAAGAATTCAGCTATGATATTAAAATCAATATATCACAGTCAACACCCACAAAACGCAGTTTACTATCAGACATATCAAAACTTTTCGACCCACTGGGATGGCTTACACCCATTACCACAAAACTTAAATTACTTTTTCAAAGCATCTGGTCGCACAATGTAGGATGGGACGATGAACTTCCTACCGATATCATAGATGAGTGATTAAAAATAAGACAAGATATACAGCAAATTACACATATTCGAATCCCAAGATGGTTAAAAAGTAGCAAAGACGACATCATTCAACTTCATGGATTTTGTGATGCATCACTTAACGCCTACGCATGTGTAATTTACTGCAAAATCAGAAAAATCAATCAAAACGGCACGCAAAGCAACACAGTGGTACTAGTCGCTGCGAAATCAAGGTTAGTACCACCAAAGAAAAACACTAGCTTGCCTCGATTGGAGCTGTGTGCAACCCATCTCTTATCAAAACTTATGCATAAAGTGAAATCATGTTTAGCAGATTTGAATATCAAAGTATTTGGATGGAGCGACTCAACAGCCGTGTTGGGTTGTTGGTTAAATGGTGAACCGAGTCGCTGGAAGGCTTTCGTAGCTAACAGGGTGATTCAAGTTTCAGAAGTTTTACCAGCTGAATGTTGGCGCTACGTAAAGTCTCAAGAAAATCCAGCTGACTGTGCTAGCCGCGGTATCACCACAGAGCAGCTACAACATCATTCACTTTGGTGGCAGGGACCAACGTGGCTATCAGAGTTCGATGACAAAAACGATGACGACAAACCTGTTTACGTCACCGATGAAGAGCTAAAAAAGACAAAGCAAGCAAACGTCACAACCTACTCGAGTGACGATAGCATTATTTCACAATTATTAAACAAACACAGCAATTACATGCGCGTCACTCGAATAGTTGCATACATATTACGTATGAAGCAAAAAGCAAAGCAAAACTATTTAACAGCGGACGAACTACAACAAGCAAAACTTACGATTATCAAGCATATTCAACATCAAGAGTTCGCAGAAGATATACAACATTTAGAAAAACATAATAACTTACCTTCAAAAAGCAAATTACTGTCACTAAATCCTTTCATCGACTCAGATCAACTGTTGCGTGTAGGAGGACGATTAAGTAACGCTATGATCAGCAAAGATATGATGCATCCTGTCATCATACCGCACGATAGCAGGTTGACAACCCTACTCATCGATCACGCTCACACAATGACGTATCACGGGGGAGCACGTGTTACCTTATCATGGCTACGACAGCAGTTTTGGATCATAGGTGGTAACCGCGCTGTTAAAAAGCATTTACGCCGCTGCGTAAGCTGTAGGAGACATAATCCGACGAAACATCACCAGTTAATGGGAGAGCTTCCCGAAGCAAGGTCAAATCCATCACGACCATTTTATCATACTGGTGTCGACTACACTGGCTACGTGGACGTGAAGTCAAGCAAAGGAAGAGGCATCAAAACCTTCAAAGGGTACATAGCAGTGTTTGTTTGCATGGTCACAAAGGCTGTACACCTTGAATTGGTGTCAGACTTGACCTCTGCAGCATTCTTAGCAGCATTGAAAAGAATGGCAGCGAGACGTGGTACACCTGGTCACATCTACAGTGACAATGGCACGAATTTCGTGGGAGCCAATCGAATAATTCAACAGGAAATAATTGAGTTGAAATCCATTATCAGCACAGAGTTTTTATCAGATATCAGTGAGATGAACATTACCTGGCATTTCAACGCGCCATTATGGGCTAGTGCAGGGGTGCTATGGGAGGCAGCAGTGAAAAGTCTCAAATACCACCTTCGCAGGGTCATCGGCGAACAAAAACTCACATTTGAAGAGTTTTCTACACTACTAAGTCAGCTGGAAGCCTGCTTGAACTCTCGCCCACTCTGCGCTATTACTGAAGATCCCGACGATATCAATTATCTCACTCCATCACATTTTCTAGCAAGTGGTCCGGTACTCAGCATCATAGAGACGGAAAGAGACGAAAGAACACGCTGGTTTTTAACTCAAAAGATATTTCAAGACGTATGGAAATTATGGAGTATTGAGATTGGAATATCTTTCTCAATTATCAGCCAGAAGCAAATGGCAGCAATCAAAAAGCAACATCAAATTAGAAGACATCGTAATCATTCATGATGCCAACCTACCTGCAGGAAAGTGGGCATTAGGACGAGTCATCGACCTACACCCCGGCAAAGAGGGTTTAGTTAGAGTCGTTAGCGTCAAAACAAAGAACGGAGTTATCAAGAGACCTATCACAAAATTATCAATATTGCCAGTCAACTCTGAAGCAGAACATCGAACTTCAAGTCCCAAAAACAACCAAAAAACATCATCTGTAAAAGAAAATCGCAAGCGCAGTAACTTAAGGGCACCTGTAATGAAACTCAGTCATCTTATTATGTTTTCATTGATATTATGCACAACATTTATGCAAATAGTTCAAGGAGCATACAATGTTACGCCTTTCAAAAACACTCAAAGTCTTTACTTCGATAAGACATCAAGCATGCGACTTATCAGAGATGAATGGAAAATGATCATTTATTACGATATAAATCCGTACTGGCAGGGCTCAGCGTTATTCAATAAATATATCACTCACCTTGAAAACATATGTTCAAAGTTGCATGAACGACAACAATGTGACGTAATCCTTTTACAATTACGTCACGGCAGTACCGAGTTACACTACTACGATCAGCTGCTCCTTGGTCAGCAATCTGCGGCGGCTGGAATGCGAGTACGTCGCGGGCTTATCAATGGAATAGGATCCGTCGCCCACACACTGTTCGGCGTATTGGACGATGATTTCGCAGTACAATATCAAAAGGACATTGACCTCATCAAACATAATGAACAACACCTTGTGAATTTATGGAAAAATCAGACATCAATAGTAGAAGCCCAATACAACTTTCTTAAAAGATTAGAAACATCAATTGATCAACAACACACACTTTTTCAACAACATTTAAGCAAGCTACAACAACAGATATTTATCATGAAAGAGGAGGTAGAGAGGCTAAAAGCTATCAATGAGTTTATTTTATCATCGATTATTGCTAATAACATTTTAGCTAACCTGAAAAGAATTCAAAACACGTTACTCGATACTGTTACTGACGTTTATCATGGAAAATTTGATATTCACCTTTTATCACCTGATCAACTAAAAGATGAGTTAAGCATAATTTCTGGACATATAGCAAAAGAGTTATCTTTGCCGATTGACGACATTCACGGTGGTATATCAAAACTATATCATTTGCTGAGGGTCAAAGTAAAGGTAACAAAACAGTATCTTTTATTTGAAGTCAAGGTCCCATTGCTGACTAGAGAGAGTTATGACATCTACAGAGTTACGCCTGTTCCTCAATTAGTCAACAAGGACATGATAAGCATTATACCAATTTCCGACTACATAGCAGTTAATATTCAAAGAGATTCATACCTACCAATGACCGAGTCTGATGTACAAACATGTTTCAACTCAGATCTCGCTACAAAACTATGCCAACTTAGAGGGCCTATTTATCATATGCAGAACGATCAAAACCTTTGTATCACAGATGATTCATCAGGGAGATGCAAAACTATAACAACCAGTTGCAGGAATTCATGGAATGCACTGAATACTATAAATACCTACATGTTTTTCTGCTGCAATCAATGCATTCTCAGATTCATGTGCGGCAGCCAAGTCGAAACTGAGAGCGTCAGCAAGGCCGGTGTAATATCAATCGGCAGCAACTGTGTGCTCAAAGGAGATTCATTCATGATTTATTCACACAATCCTCAAATCAATACAATGCATATGCAACCAGATTTAATCACCATAGATATTGCCCCTATCAATAACATTATCAATCTAACTGTACCTATAGGCAAAGGTAATGCAAATCAGACCGAGCAAAATGAACGCCTAGAATCCCTGAAGGAAATAGGACGTCAAATAGAGCAACTGAAGCACGAAGACGTAAAATCCGATTTAGATGGAATATCTCATCACGACCTACACCACTATGTCGTCATCTACATTTTGGTAGCAGCATGCGGAACAGCAGGAGCAGCGTTCCTGTGGAGGCGGGTGCGCGCGCGCCGCCTCGCCCGTAGGCCGCGCGCGCCCGCGGAGGCGCAGCCGCGACCGGCGCCACGGCTATCTCTTCAAGCGACGTCTCTACATGACATCGCCAGTGCTAGTGTTAGTGCGAGTGTCAGTGATAGTGTGGATGACAATTCTAAAGCAATAGTGCAAAGTGAAATTGTGCAAGTGAAAAATAAAGCCACTTCTCCATTATTTACAAGTGTGCGTTTAAGTGACATCAACCACTAACATAATTTTAAGAAACAATGGAATCACCTTGTTAGCATTAAGCCATATCATTCTGTCACTGACTAACAAAAACATATCATTTTTATCTATCAATCTCCATCACCCGTCATCTGCCGCCCGGCAGCATGTACGGAACAACCGTACATTTTTGTTTATGTAGCATAATTTGTAATTAGGCCAAATGAACGCGCGTCACTCATTTTCCTTTCCCATCAGTTCACGTTAATCACCGATACACGGCGGACGCGTTCTCATTATCAAATCATTAGCAATATCAGTAGTAATTTAAGTGATCAATAGCAATAAACCCCTTTTCTATCAAATATCATCTATCATTTAAAGGTGTCCCGTACACATATGCTGTCGCGGACTTTTTTATAGAACTCTTAATGCTGAACAATCCTGTCATACATGATTTTTGTGTAACTTAAGCGGTTTCCGCAGCGTATGCAGCGGAAGCTCTCAAAAGGAATATCTTTCTCCCGTTTTCGCAACATTTTTCATTTCTGCTGTGGTCTTATGAGTCTTATCTTTATGTTATATAGCCTAAAGCCTTCCTCGATAAATGGACTATCCAACGTAAAAATAATTTTTCAAATCGGGCCAGTAGTTTTTGAGATTAGCGCGTTCAAACAAACAAACAAACAAACAAACAAACTCTTCAGCTTTATAATATTAGTATAGACTATGAAAAACAAACTTATATTTTAGTCATCAAATATTATGGTATTTTACTAAGCAGAAGTAAGTGGATTCCCTAATTCAGTTAAAGTTGGCACGGAACCCTCAGTGCGCGAGTCCGACTCGCACTTGGCCGGTTTTTTATTATTACATAGTGACAGATGGATGACAGGCAAACCTCTATTACGGCAACTATACTAACACCGTTACTAATTAACGTTGAATATTTTAAGAATAGTTATATACATTGTAGTAAGTATACCATATAAGATAGACATATGGTGTCGCGGACTATATTGTAGAACTTTTAAAGCGGAATAATCCCGTCATACATGATTTTGATGTATCTTAAACGGTTTACGCTGCGTACGCTACGGAAGCTCTCAAAAAGAATATTGTTCCCCCCGTTTTGCAAAATTGATCATTGTTGCACAATTTTTATAAGTCGTATCGTAATGTTTTATAGTCTGAAAAAAATATTTTCCTAAGATTAGCGCGTCCAAACAAACAAACACAATCTTTAGCTTTATAATACATATTAGTATAGATTTCTGTAAACTCACTTAACTCCGAACATGTTCCGAACTATTAAATAATGATGACAAACCTCTATCACGACACCAACGAGGTGTTATATGACTTATGCCACAGTTGGACTTGTGGTCACTATTCAAATATTAAAAATTCCACACAAGGCCATTTCATTCGAGTTTGTCGCAGCGACGCCAGCCAATACCACGAAGGTGTTGCGATGTCAAGCAAATAAACACCGAATATCTAATCGTTAATCAATAAGCGTATACTATACCTATACCATTATGATGTAGAAGGTACAGTCTACGAAAAAGCGAATCAGCTTAATAAAACATAAGACAGCGTTTGTATATATAATCGAAATGGAAATTTGATGTGATAGCAAAAAAAAATGTAACTTAGTTTTTGTATTCTGTTGCAGTACCATAAAAATAAAATGCAGGATGTTGCCTGTAATAGAAGCAAAAAATTGAAATATAGACCTATATCGAAATGATTTTAAGTTATTATCATAAAAAAGAAATTTATTGTCATTTTCTTAGAAAATAAATCGAACCAGCAATGTATCGCAAACAAATGAGTCCAGTCATAGAACTTTTCATTGTCATTTGCAACAAGTTAGTGATTTTCATATACATTGACTAGGGATTATAACTTTGGATAACTATACGGGGTTTAACAAAATCAACTACATTCCTTCTCGGTGGTGATTCTGCTGCTAAAATACAACATATTTTTGTATGGGACCAATATCGAAATCCCAAGTTTTTTTTAAACTTCTCCACACAAATTAGAATCAGCTGATCGGCACTCTAGTATGGGAAAGTGACTCGTTTTTTGGGATTACGATGTTGGTCCCATACAAAAAGTTGTTGTATTTGAGGGTAAGAATCGATCCCTAGAAGGAATGCAGTTTATTTTGCTATACCTACCCTAATCTGAGTTAAAGCATTTTAGAGCATTATGACCAGATCTAGGTGATTAAGAATCATTGATTAAATTTTTTACTCCTATTACAGGCCACACGTTGTATTTTTGTGTGTGTGTGTGTGTAGTTAATCATACTTCATGAGTATTCCTTGACTCGCCACAGTGATCCTGACGCCGATATTCCTGTTCGCCCTCCTGCACGCTGCGTCATACTCGCTCACCATTCTCGACGTAAGTGCCTAACAGCTAACTAGTTTATTTTAATTTTCCTTTTCAAGGGTAGGACGTCCACTGACAAGATGGACAGTCGACCTTGTAAAGATCGCAGGGTGACGCTGGATGCAGACCTCTCGCAAGTGGTCGCCGTGGAAAACCGCAGGGGAGGCCTATGTTCAGCGGTAGACGTCCATAAGCAGATAATGGTGGTGAAGATGTATGTTTTGTAAGGCCAACTTTATGCTGCTGGGCATTAAAGAATTTAAAAAAAATGTATTAGACGTATCGCGTTCGCGTCCCACCTGTGTGAAAAAGTTCATAAGCACGTGTCTTTTAATATTGGTACCAATACATCGGCGTAAGTCCGACTAATAAGTTAGGTTAGGTTAGTAAAAAAAAAACCTTCAAAAACTGACTAGAAAGCTCAAAATAACACATTTTCCCATGTTTAAGAGAAACAAATTCATTTGGAGTCGGTGCATGATTTTAATGAAAATAAGTTAAAATATACTTGATTGAACTAAAAAAGAATCATCTCTCTATGACTTCTTGTTTTCGAAAAACATACATACACTTACGAAATTTCGCACATGTGTTTTTCGAAGCCTTAATAAATCCACATACTCGAATACTATCAAATTCTAACGATATCACACACATTGAATTGATTACCTCCATTTTTTGAAGTCACTAAACATAAGTTTATCTGTAGTTAACTCACACCGACTTAGTTTCAACTCGTTACAATCATAAAATATTCAATTACTATTGCAATTAAAGTAGAAGCACAGTTGGTCAGTCATCAAAGAACAGCAAATTACGGTATACCGTGCCGTGGCATAATGACACCATGACGATAGTAATGGCGGTCGGCAATTACAAGTCATTCGCACGCACTTTTAGGTTTATCTGAGGATATTTTTATGGTTAGACACGCTTCTTAGAAGTCATTAAATAAGTAACTAATTACACAGTTAATGGGTTAATTTTTGAAAGACCAAACACTAAATATTTGTAGAATAATATCATTTTTTGGTGTTTGACGGTTATTTATTATAGATAAAGACTATATTTTAAGTAAAATAGTGCAACTTATCTTTAGGTTGAGTTGCACTATAACCTAAAGCCTTCCTCAATAAATATGCTATCCAACACAAAAATATTTTTTGAAATAGGTCCAGTAGTTCCTGAGATTAGCACGTTCAAAAAAACATACATACTCTTCAGTTTTATAATATTAGTATATAGTATATAAATAATTAATATCAATCTTCAAAATATGTGTGAGTGACTGTTAACTATTATATTTTCTATGGTTAAAGTAAGACACAGCAACTAAGCTCTAGTCTACGATCTCACCTTGAAAAATGCTACTTAGTATCACTTAAAAATGAAGTTACACAATAATTAGTCTTTGCACCGAGAATGATTCATCCTCTTGTATTGATATTATGTTGACACAATGCCACGCGCGGAACCGTGATCTCAATTTATTAGTTACATTAAAATTATCTCAAATATGCATTATTCGCAGTTTCCGCTTTTACCGTTGCTTCCTTGTTCGTATGGCCGTGACCGCACGAGACGCGAACTTTATACGAGAATGTTGCTTTCGACGAATTGGGGTATATAATCTGTTAAATTATCGTTGTACAAGGAAAGTGTGTAAGTAGGTTAAATATGTTTGGTAAGAAGCAATGTTAACTGTATCTGGACCGAAAGGTATGGTCATTCGTCTGGACAGAGAAAGACGGTTCGATTCCCCGACAATTATTCATATTATTCTATTGTGGATTATGATAATGTTTGCACAATAAAACACTTTTGCACTATACAAACCAAACGCAACAAAAACTAACAGACAACATTTTTGCTTTTATGATAATACTTCTTGTGAAAGATTAAACGGTGACCTCGATAGCGTCAAACTGGCTTTTTACCCAACTGCGCGTTGAAAAGGTGGGTACTGTAGTGTAACGTTTTGGCTAACTGCCTCTATGGCGCAGCGGTTAGAGGGTCGTACTTTAAAGCGATGGCTGCGCCAGAGGTCCCGGGTTCGATCCCCGGGTCGGGCCAAAATTATGTACTTGTGTTTTTCTGTTCAGAAATTCACATGGTAGCCCGTGTCGTGGAAAGCACGTTTAGCCGTTGGTCCTGCGCTGGATCTCTCTCCGGCCGTGTCAGATTGCTGTCCCATCTGGCTACGAGAGTGAAAGGAATAGATAGTGCACCTGTGTTTGCGCACACACTTGTGCACTATGTGTCCCGCGCAGTCGGTTAGTCGTTGTGACTATCCACCGTAGTTGAAATCGGCATGGGGGGGCTATTAATGTTTTGGCTACATCAATAACTATAAGCAGCTAGAAAAAACACTAAAGATGTTCAACACAAGTGTTCACCATGACGCATCTTGCTTGCAGACCCTGGGTCAGAACTCCATGTGGGTGGCGCGTCTCCTCATCTCGCTGGTGGAGTTCCAGTCGCGGAACATACTCCGCGCGGCCGCGCTCGCCGAGATCGTGCTGTTCCCGCTCGTCGTGCTTATGGCACTCTTGTAAGTATAATAAAACATGCATAAAACAGCCTTTTTTTTCATATCTTCCTAGTGCACGAATGTACTGTACTTATAATTCGTTTGAGTCAAATTTGGGTATTGGTTGGGTAATGAGGCGTTTAGAACTACGTTATTTTCAGACCGCGGGGAGAATCGGCCGCATGGTGTTTCAAAATAGGGTTTTACGTACTGCAGTGGTTCAGCGGTGCCCGAAATGCATTACAAAAGTTACTTTGGATGATTTTTACATCCGAATCACTGGCGGTGCGAATAACCTAATTCTAAATCAGCATTTGGGCGATTCGCCGAGCGGTTCGGAAACCTTGTAGTGTGAAACACCCCAGTATTTCTAAATTTTTGCTGTTTACGTATGTACCTAACTGCAATTTTATGAATATACACAGTAATATATTACTAAAATACTTCTGGAAAATTACCCAAAGAAAGTTGATATTATTTTGTTTCTATAATCTTGATTATTCAAAGCCAATTTTGATTATTTCCTTTGATATCTGTAGAAAATGAGATTTTTGTTATTGGTCAAGGTACTTTATTGAATTAAAATATCCTGTATATTGTGTATGTATTTCCTGTCTTAAAAAGATCGTGCCGAACTGACACTGGAGTAAGTTTAGTCAAAGACTTTCTGATGTACTCTACATTTTTTTTGTCTGATTAATGGCACACCAGATTACACTGGAAATAGCTAAGCAAAAGATCTTTAAAATAAAAATAACATGAAAGTTATGAAAGTGTCATGGTTTGAGAGATAATGCAATTTTCTTGGCGTTTGTATACATATAAAAAATAATCAAAAAAGTGGCATTATCTTTCAAACTATGAGACTTTTATTAGAGTTATGTTATTTTTATTTGAAATGACTATGACTATATCTCCAGTTTCAGTTTGGCACGCTCTTTTTTAGACATCCAGTATATATACTTGCCAAAACAAAATAAGGGCCACGAGGTATTTTTTCATTTTGGTGTAAATTATTTAACATTTACATATTGAAAGTAGTAAAATATTAAGTTTACAAACTCTTTGATACCTAAACTTTTTAAAATTGTAGTATTCATCTAATGCTGGCAACAATTCTAAATAAAATTTGATTTAAAATTATTTTTGAAAATTTTGATTCCATTTTCTTTGACGTTTTGCTTTCCTTAGCTTCTTGGTTTATTAGAAATTATCAGAGTTCATAGATATCTCGAGTCAGAAACATCTTTTGCAATATGCCACAAGCAAGCACGCAGGCGTCATATGGACTCGCTGACAGCAACCAGAGCCGTTACAATGATTGAAGAAGGTCATTCGCAGCGATCTGTGGGTTTGTAATTGGGATTTCTCGAAGAGCTATTGAAAATCTATGGAATCGTTTCCAAGAGACCGGCAGTGTTAGAAGAAGACCTGGTTCAGGCAGAGTTCGCATTACAAAAGCTCAAGAGGATCGTTTCATTCGATTAAGTGCGCGCCGAGATCGCACAACGACGGCCCGCAAGCTGCAAAATCGTTTACGGCTCACAACGGGTACTCGTGTCAGTGACCAAACTATTCGTAATCGATTGCATGAAGACCAGCAGGCATCAAGAAGACGAGTTGTCCGTATTCCATTTACCAGAAATCATCGTGCAAATCGTTTAAGATTTTCCCGACAACATTTGGACTGGGACATAAACCAATGGGGCATGGTGCTCTTCACAGACGAATGCAAAGTTATTTTCAACACACTTGCTCAAAATGACGTTTTTATTCCACCGATTTTTGCCACATAATCCTAGATATTAAACACGCGTGCTTTTTCGTTATAGTATTGCACTAGTGCCTTTAGTTTATTAACCCGACCAATTTAGGTTTGTACCCTAGTACCGAGTCGTAAGTAAGAAGAAGAAGCTATGTAATTTAGTCGGGTTATAACTTTTATTTTAGCAACAAACATTATTTATGCGAAAAATAACAGTATTCTACATAGGTATTTATTTCAATAAATGGCAAATACAGATTTTTCATTTAATTTTTCTGTAATTTGTGTTTTTAACACGAATTATTAGATTTTCAATCTTGGCTGTTGGCCGATCTAGTTCGCCCTTAGCCTTGCGCGCGCATCGGTATCGCGGCAAGAAAAAAAAAACAATGCGTCATTTTTCGTAAATAGGTAATAATTGTCGGCTGTGACGAAATTTGAATTAATTGTGAAGTTTAATATTAACGAAAATGTCTACTTCAAGTAAAGAAAATGAAGAAAACCTATTATTAACTCCGGCGGTCATACCTAACGAGACGAAAAACGCGTGCGATAGTCTTTTGCCATCAAAGTCGAGTGAAATGTATTTTTACTACGAGTAAATGTTTTAATAATTAAAAACTTAGTAAATGAAGAGTCTTGTTTTTTCCTCGCAAGTGTGTTGAAAAACGTCGTATGATACGCGTGTGCCTGTGACCATTATATACGCGGCTTTCTTATGGCGCACTCGCTTTCGCTCGTGCGCACACAATATCGCCTTGTATATAATGGTCAACTTAGCACACTTGTATCATAATGTACTTTTTTTTAACGACGATCGGCGTATTAGAGTATGGAGAAGACGCGGCGAGAGATTTTCAGAAGCCTGCATCCATGAAGTCGATCGTTTTGGTGGTCCAAATGTAATGATTTGGGGCGGGATAAGCTTACACGGCAAAACTGAGCTCGCTGTTTTAACTGAGGGTACTGTTACTGCTCAGCGGTATATTGAGAAAGTTGTCAGACCACATGTGATCACATTTGCCCAGCGAGCAGGTCCTGGATAGATCTTGATGCAAGACAATGCTCGTGCACACACGGCCCAAGCGACTCGGTTTGTACTGGAAGCCTCTCAAATTCAAGTCTTGCCGTGGCCGGCAAACAGTCCGGACTTAAATCCAATAGAGCACATGTGGGATCAGTTGAAACGAAGAGTTAGAGACCGTGCTTAGGAAATCCACAACCAACAGCAACTCATCAACGCTGTTACAAGGGCCTGGGAAGAGATTCCAATGGAAAATGATCGATATTTGATTAAGAGAATGCACTCCTGGCTTCAGGAGTGCGTAGCGAAACGAGGGCGGCATACCCGTTACTGAAAGATGACCATGGAGTATTTTCTTTTGTTTTCAGTAACTTTACATTGTTTTTATTTTTAACCTTAAGGGTTTGACTGCCACGAAACTAGACACAATAGAAAAATATTGTTTGGGGGTCACTGGTGACCACCATGGCGCTCAATGTGTTAAATGTGTTTTTTCTTTCAAAAGCAAAAAAAATATATTTAATCATTATTATTAGAATAAATTTATTGGACTACACGGTAAAAACAACATTAGTGTTCGTAATGAAGATATACTAAGGACCGAACTCGAACGGACTCGAAGGACCACTAAGATGTAAGATTACACCTAGAAGGTTAAAGTTTGTTTGTTGAGTTAAACGACGATTAGTTAAAGTTAAAGTTTAATGTTAAAGTTTACAAGTTGTTTAGTTGGTGGCTATCGCTTAACTGGTTGTAAATAATTTAAATAAAATACATTAGTGCAGGAAATGCTGACGTGCAAGTGTGCGAGCATCGACTTGACCTAGATTATTGTGCGGTTGGGTTATATATATATATATATATAATACATATATAGAAGAAATATATATATGTATATATATACATACATATATATATTTCTTCTATTTATTATATATATATATATATATATATATATATATATATATATATATATATATATAATAAATAAAACCAATATATATAAATACCTCGTGGCCCTTATTTTGTTTTGAGTAGTATATAATATTAAAGGTAATTTCTGTACCTACCGGCGTTCATCAAGTGCGCCGTGGTTAACCAACCGTAACCGTTTCTCTAATCGAATGTTGTTTTCACTTAGCGGGTACTGCAGCCTGCTGACCCCGTTCGTGTACTACTACTTCGTGACGTGGCGGTACGCGTCGCGGCGCAACCCGTACACGCGCAACACGTTCCACGAGCTGCGCGCGCTGGCGGAGCGCGCGGCGGGCCGGCCCGCGCTGCCCGCCGCGCTGCGCGCCGCGCTGCTCGCCGCCGTGCAGCTCGTCTGCCGCATGGCGCCGCCGCTCGAGCCTCAGCCGCAGTGAGTCACGCTACCTCTACTAGTAGGTACGCGCGGCGGGCCGGCCCGCGCTGCCCGCCGCGCTGCTCGCCGCCGTGCAGCTCGTCTGCCGCATGGCGCCGCCGCTCGAGCCTCAGCCGCAGTGAGTCACGCTACCTCTACTAGTAGGTACGCGCGGCGGGCCGGCCCGCGCTGCCCGCCGCGCTGCTCGCCGCCGTGCAGCTCGTCTGCCGCATGGCGCCGCCGCTCGAGCCTCAGCCGCAGTGAGTCACGCTACCTCTACTAGTAGGTACGCGCGGCGGGCCGGCCCGCGCTGCCCGCCGCGCTGCGCGCCGCGCTGCTCGCCGCCGTGCAGCTCGTCTGCCGCATGGCGCCGCCGCTCGAGCCTCAGCCGCAGTGAGTCACGCTACCTCTACTAGTAGGTACGCGCGGCGGGCCGGCCCGCGCTGCCCGCCGCGCTGCGCGCCGCGCTGCTCGCCGCCGTGCAGCTCGTCTGCCGCATGGCGCCGCCGCTCGAGCCTCAGCCGCAGTGAGTCACGCTACCTCTACTAGTAGGTACGCGCGGCGGGCCGGCCCGCGCTGCCCGCCGCGCTGCGCGCCGCGCTGCTCGCCGCCGTGCAGCTCGTCTGCCGCATGGCGCCGCCGCTCGAGCCTCAGCCGCAGTGAGTCACGCTACCTCTACTAGTAGGTACGCGCGGCGGGCCGGCCCGCGCTGCCCGCCGCGCTGCGCGCCGCGCTGCTCGCCGCCGTGCAGCTCGTCTGCCGCATGGCGCCGCCGCTCGAGCCTCAGCCGCAGTGAGTCACGCTACCTCTACTAGTAGGTACGCGCGGCGGGCCGGCCCGCGCTGCCCGCCGCGCTGCGCGCCGCGCTGCTCGCCGCCGTGCAGCTCGTCTGCCGCATGGCGCCGCCGCTCGAGCCTCAGCCGCAGTGAGTCACGCTACCTCTACTAGTCGACATACCTCGACCCTTTTTTTAGGGTTCCGTGGTTGAATTGCAAAGAACGAAACCCTTATAGTTTCGTCAAGTCTGTCTGTCCGTCCGTATGTCACAGCCGTTTTATTTTAGACAAACCTATACGTGTAGGGTGTCTTTAAATAGGTATTTGAAAATGAAATAGAGGTTTAGGCTTTAAATAGGTATTAAATGGATTTTAAATAGGTCTTTTAAATGAAATAGAGGTTCCCAGAACCATTTTCTCTAAAAGTCTAATGTTTGCGAGGTAGGCGCTTCCAAAGTGGTAAAATGGGCGTCCCCCCCCCCATCTAACTTCTAAACTAAGCAAGTGAAAATTTTTAAAAAAATATGTAGACCTCAACAAATTCTTTCAACAAAAATTGGTTTGGACGGAATCGAACAAGTAGTTTTTGAGATATCGTGCATTTTCAAAAACCGCAAACATAACTTTGTTCTTCATACAAACACTATGAAAAACAAAGTTATATTTACTATCAACAAAATAGTGTGGTATCTATGAAATAAGTGGATTCCCTAATTTAGTTAAAGTAGGCGCGGAACCCTCAGTGCGCGAGTACGACTCGCACTTGGCCAGTTTTTTTTATTATTACAGGAAAACCAAGGCTTTTAAATAGATGATTTATGAGATTGTATGGTTAACTCATAAACCTCTTACATGTTCTCACATATAAAAATAGTATGAATTAACATAAACATTCAGTCAAAAATACTGCCAAGCAACAAAACAACATAATATAATAAAGAAGAAAAAAAATAAAACTATTTAAGCAACTCGCAATCAAAAAAGCGCTCGCCCAATAGCCGTCTAGTAAAAGTAATGGTAGAGTGGAATATGCTCAGATTTCCACAATTAAAATTTTTATTTAAATATCTACTAGCCCGCCAAAAAAATTATTCCGCCTATAGTTAGTGCCCACAACGGGCAAACTTTAAACCAAAACATTAAACTTTAAACCAGTCACGCGTCTAGTTAAAATACTATACGCTGGCTCAGTCGAGCATACTACATTGGACACGGTACATTAACAATTGAACTGAAATAATGTGAAGTAGTGAGTAATATTGTGATAGTAGATCTATGGCGCTAAATGGACTAGATTAGTAATACATACCTTCGACTCCTTCTGAACTATATCAATATATAATAAGCACACGCACACATTATGATAAATTAAGTTTGTACATCCATATGCGTAATTAAAATAAAATAAAAATTCATGTAAGTAGTTAAAATGTTATGATATAATATAATCTTATACGCTTGATAGTAAGTAACTTAGTATATATTGTTAACCTAGTTATGCAGAGCGTTGTCTCCTGGCAAAGGCAATTCCATGCCTAAAAGAAGACTTCAATATCTGGCAAATTTTGTAAAATATTGTTAAAAGCAATAAATAAATATAATATCACTCATTTTACTTCAATGAACTATTTTGCCCATGTTTAGAATGGCACTTAGCCAGTAAGTAAAGAATATAACAGGCACTAGTGCTTCATGAGTCATGACGTGGCGCTACGCGACGCGCCGAAACCGTCGAAGCGAGTGTCCTTGGAGCCATTAATTACAGCCACCAGTCGCATGTGGCCGTCACTGCATGATGCGAGGGAAAATCGCGACCTAAGTAATTGAGGCGACTTCTGCTATTACCCGGCCCTGTCACCCCATTTTCCATTTCTAGTGTATTTCAGTGTGATTTAAATGCAAGCCCGATATCTCATAAATAATAATAATATATATGCGCCAGACTACACACCAATTGTCGTGGTTTCTTCCATGGGTTACAAATACCACACAACGATTATCACGGGGGCGTCCTCCATAAATACATGTAAACATCCATGACTTGTCTATGTTGTTGAGTTACGAATGGTCGTGCTTATAACACTAACATTTAGCCGGGATTCGAATCCGCGACGGCCGGCGTAACAGTCAAGAGCGCTAACCAGTACACCAAACTCGTCGTCAAGGCTATAATGATCCGTATTCGATCCTCCTACCACTAATAAGACTTCTGCTTAATGCCTTTACATTTATTTCTCTTATTTTTTTTCAGATAACACACGCAAACCTCCGCTCGCAACTTCGACGCCCGCTAACGAGTCGCGCCACAGTATCCTATGGATAAACATATTTTCTAACATCCACACCTTCTATTCAATAAACGTGATACATTGAGAATAGTCTCATCCCGTAGTCTATAGCGCCAAATTTTCAAATAGTGGTGGCGAAACTGACAAAAATGTGGGTGCCAAATGCATGATAGGCTAATGCACCTAAAAAAAAAACTAAGGCAACAATAACTACCACTCTTTTCTTACGTAAAAAAATGGTTCCATTTTATGGCAAGTTTTAAGCGATGTATTGTAACTATGCCTGCTGTGATAAAGACTTAATTTTCTACCCGTTTTTAAACGAGATTTGTCACGTTTATTAAATTGGAGACAGGATCAGTATATCATAAACCCAACATAATTATGTATGAAACAGTCTAACTAAGACAAAACCCGATTATATTTTCTTTGCTGATCGTTTTCACGTATCACGTGACTTTCGTTATTCTCATAATTTTTAAAAGGACAAACATTTATTATGATCTGGAAATTTACATGTAGATACTCAAAATGAGAAGAAAATAACGATGCCAAAACAATGTGCTCATAGAGGATGGGACCACCCACCTCTGATCATCCCTGTTTAAAATCATGAGTGAGCGAGTTCCAAAAACACAATATTAAATCAATTTCGCGCCTTGTGATATGCAAGGATGCACTTTATGTATAGAGTTAGAAGGTTCATTTTATATTGTTTGACTATTTATTGTTGACGGCGAACGAGCCTGCGACCCAACATTCAGTATTCGTGGTTGTCTTGCAAAGTTTTAAATTGAACAATGTTTTCGTCACAAAACTCGTGTTACGGTTTTTAATGTTATTATAAATTATATCATCGTATTAAATCTATGTATGATAGTTTGTTTTCCAATGACCTGCTCTTGCGGTACAAAATGGTATGCACTTTACAAATCAATAAGCACTGATTGTCTATTCCACTGAGTACCTACAATATAGAAATATATACAGTATGTCAAAGTTAGAAGCTTCTCACTTAAGAGCTTAAATAATTTCGTAAGTTTTGTCAATGTGAATGCTGTAGCTATTTCTTATTTGTATTCAATATCTTGCATTTCTTACAATTGTATCTTTATACGGGGTAATTGTATTAAGTTAATTTAAGGATGAGAAGTGTATTATGGTCCAATTTTAGTTAAGATTTATTTACGTTAGATTTCGTAAGACGTTTTTAAGGATTTTCCAAGATTACAGTAATTAAGAGGAATTATATGTATTGGACGTTCAGCAAAGCATCGGTTTTTATCTAGAAATCGTTAATATTGAACAAAATTTAGTTATCAATTAGACTTTTACATTTTTATCGAATCAATGACTTGAGTTTTAGTGGAGTTTATCAACTTTCCCCGGTGGTTTGCTGAAGTATTAAATGTATTTAGTAATAAAAACAATAATGCACTTGGTTTAGGGTGATTGTAGTCATGTTTTATAAATAAATGTTGGTGTCAAACGCTGTGATTTTTTAGTTACTTCGTCGATATAGGATTAGGGATTGTATTTGATGGTAATAGTTAAGTTTCCAATCCTAAGTCCCTAAAATGCCTTGTCAGCTTGCTGGCTATAATCTTAAACTGTAAGTTTTGCCAGCCGCCATTTTTTAAAGATGGCGGCGCGAGCAACTGAGGTACGAGGACGAGGCAACATTAAAATTCGAAAAGATCCCATCAAAATCAATAAGATAGCTCATTATAAAAACTCAGAAAAAATCCAGGCAGCATAAGGGGGTAACTCCCAAATGACTGTGTTATATCAATATCTGTATAGTTTTCTTTAAACAATGAAGTGTCAGGTTACATTATTTATAGGTTAGGTTATTTATTGATCCCGGGACACCTGTGATTTTCAATGCACAATTATCCTTATATAAAATACCTATTCTTAGAATCTCATAATTTATTTACCCGAGGGTTGTCTGGAAGATATCGCGACTAGATCGCCTTAATTAAACCTTTAAACTAATTTGTGATTAATCTTTGTAATGTGCAATAGAGTTCTTACTCTGTTCATGGAAATTAGTAGCGGACAAGAAGCTCTATGTAGTCTCTTTACCGACTATAAAAAAGGGGAATCAATTCGACCTGCATGTATATGATATCGTCAGAACTGAGTTGAAATTTTTAAAATTATTCTAAGCGACGCCGGCGCAGGCATCTAAGATGTTTTTAAATTGTACTTTTACGTCATTGACTAACAACACGAACGTCGGCGTCGCTTAACGGAAATTTAAAGCAAAATATTTTTATAAATTTCAACTTTATAATGGATTTCCGCAAGGTAACGCCTGATTCCATAAATTATCGTCAGAATTGGATAGAAGGAGATTTTTGTATGTTGATCTCTTTTAAGGCTTCCTAACACGTGTAAAATTTCTTAGGTGTTGTATGTTTGTATCAGGATTTCTCGCAACAGAGGTAATTGATTTTAGTTCTATTAGGTATAGTTTAACTAAGGGTACAGTGTAAGGTTTATCAAAATCGGTCATGTACAATTGGAAATATGATATAATTTTAATTATGTATCAAAATCAAATATTGTTTATTCAATTTAGGACACAATATGCCACTTATGAACGTCAAATGTACAATGAAAAATAAAATAAAAATAAATGTGCCCTGAAGGGGCCGAATCATGTCTCCTTATCTTGTAGTAATTAATAGTAGTGTGTAGCTCATATCTCTCTGGTGATGGTGGTGGACAAAACACCCCTATAATCATTTAAAAACCACCAGGCCCATAGAACCATGCTATAATAATAACTGACCAATTTAAAAGTACCTATTTGTCGACATTCAAAATTATACTTTTCTTATTGGTCGGGTAATATAATTTTAGTCTTTGTTTAGGTCTGGTGTTGTATTTGGAGACTGGTAAAATTGGATACGCTAAAGGAATACCTACTCAAACGTCAATGGCGAATACATCACACACCTCCGGTTTGCAGGTGGTATATTGGCAAAGATGCTGGACGACCTTGACACTTTGCTTTAATAACTTGACCGAATCGCCCAAAAAGTGGGTCTTAAAATGAACATGGAAAAGACGAAGATCATGTCGAACTCCGTCATTGTACCCACTCCAGTATTTTTTGGGAACTCCATTCACCACGTTGTCAACAAGTACATCTACCTGGGACAAGTAATTAAATTAGGCACCTTTGAGAAAGAGGTCAATCGACGAATCCAACTCTGGGCCGCGTTCGGTAAATTGCGCAAGTCTTCTCGTCTCTATTAACTCGATGTTTCAACCTTCTTCTTCAAACAGTCTGTGATGAACTGATGACATACGGATCCAAAACATGGTCTCTTACTATAGGCCTTATAGGGAGCTCGAAATCACACAGCGAGCGATAGAAAGGGTGTTTTGGTGTTTTTCTACGAAGAATTAGAAATGAGAAGATACGTAGTTAAACTAAGGCAATGGACATAGCCATAAGAATCAGTAAGCTCAAGTGGCAGTGGGCAGGGCACATAGCGCGAAGAATTGATGGCCGTTAAGTTCAAGATTGAAGATGCTTCGACCAAAGACGCCGCGTAGGACGACCACCGACAAGATGGACAGACGACCTTGTAAAGATCGCAGGATTAAACTGGATATAGACAGCTTGTTGTTGGTCTCATTCCCCAACGATTTTTTACTAAAATCGTTGGGGGATGCTTACGTTTTAGAGGTGGATGTCCTTTGGCTGATAATGATGAATGAAAGGAAAACTGATGTTGATGCGCATAGGCGACTTGACAAATGAGATAAATAAAATCCTAATTAAAAAAAGATCAATAATTAAAATTAAAAAATAAAGAACTTGATTGATTAAATATAGTAATAAAGAACTTGAGCGTGATTGACCGTGTGAGGAGAGAAAGATGATCAACAATAGGTACCTAACTACTTAGCAGATAATAATGTTTAAAACCAAGATGTTATTATAGCGCAACTTTTCTATGACAGGGAGGATTTAGGGAGGGGTATTTTGCAAGTGTGGCAAGTTTATCTGGGATGCATAACTTTACAGAGTAATACAACTTTCAGGTGGAATTGTAGAATTATAATTGTTATTATTTATGGCTGACAGGCAGTTGAAACAACAGTATTAATCTCAATATCGTAGCTTAGCTTTTTTTTCGCCTCGAGAATGCAGGCAAGCCACTACAATAGTATAGTTTAAAATCGGTGTTAGTCTGTCACAGACAAACTTGCCTCACTCTAAAGACTTCATAAATAAAAGCCACCAGTTAGTTACATAATGTATTTCTTAGCCTAGGCGACGGGCGGCACGGGCTGCGGTATCGGCAGCGGCGCGGGCGCCAGCGAGCGCACCTCGTTGGTCGGCTCGCTGGGCACCGGCTCGTCCTTGGGCTCCGTTACCAGGATGTGGTCGGGCTGTGGCTTCTTCGGGCCGTTCTTGCCTTGCTGGTCCCACGGAAGCATGATCTTTACCTGCAAAGCAAGAGTGGTTATCAAAATCATATTTATGCATAATGGCTGCAATACACATGCATGTAACTGGCACACTTGCATGCCAGCTACTTAGATGTGCTATCTTCTTCTATGTGTAGGCAGACACTTACTGGTATGCAATGTGAGGGTGGATGTGTCTAAAACTGGCATGTGTGAATATCAATAGTATGAATACGGGTCATGAAAAGTAATAAGTCATTTATTTTTGCAAACTTTTACACATTCCTATGTAAACCCTACCACAGCTCCGAGAGGCAAGGATTCAAATTGTTAAATTGCACATGCCAGTAACTGGCATGCAAGCTACTTTCATATTTAATAGCTAATTCCTAGTTCAAATAAATGTAAGGATACAATAATATTTCTCATTTAATTTATTAGGCACTCAGTTAAGACAAATTATTGCAGGCTGTTTACAAGCAGTTTTGATTTATTTTGTGAGGATCTTCAATTAGTTGAAAAATGTATAGCAGGCACCGACAAGAGCTTGTATAAACAAACACTCCAATAAACTTGCTAATTTTATGTACCACTAATAATTAGATCACAAGCTATTGAAAACTTGCAATCCCTGAATTGTGGATACCTGAGAAAAACATACTCTATATTTTCCAAATAATTGTAACACTATGCCCAACTAACCTTGATTCCAAGCACTCCCTGTCTAAGCAGTACGTGCCTGGTGGCTGTGTTGACATAGTCATTGCAAGGGTCACCAGAGTGGATCATGAGGCCGTCGACAAACTTCATTGACTTGGCACGCTGGCCACGAAGCTTGCCAGACACCACCACCTCACAACCACGAGCACCAGATTCCATGATGAACCTCAGCACACCGTAGCAGGCACGGCGGACAGCAAGACCTGAAAAGATTTTTAAAATTGTTGACTGAAGATTGAGTAATTTACTTTTACAACTTATGGAGTTGTACTTTAGAAGTCACACTAAAAGATCACAGCAAAACAGCATGTTTATGTTATTTAATTTAGTTTTAGATGCCCAAACCCAACTGAATCAAAGTTATGGCAGTCAACGGTGATTTATTTTAACATTACAATGTGATGAAACCCGTGGAAAAATATCTTAGAACTAACTAAAACACAATTCAAGAAATGACACGGACAAATTCAGAATGAATTATGTAAGTTGTTTTAAGTTTTCTGGTAGTTACTTAATGTGATATAGACATTACTAACCTCCGATAAGTTTGTATCTTAAAGATTCAGCCTGAGCAATAGCGCAAAGACCGCGAGTGGCTACTTTCTCGGCGTACAGCTCAACGGACTGTTCAGGGATGTTGAATCGCTTCTGGACCACGGAAGTCAGTTCACGGATTCTGCGACCTTTCTCTCCAAGTACGCTCTGAGTCCTTGTAGCCATAATGATGATTTCTGACCGCGTCGGTGTGACACGCACTTCCACGCCGGAGTAACCATCCTCGGCGAGCTCCCGAGTAAGGAACTCATTCAATTCCGCCTTGAAAACTCCGTCACCGACGAACTGAAATACACGAAGAGGTTATGTTTTCATTCACGGAAATTATTCACGCACACCTCTTCTGTATACAAATCGTAACCTAAAGCACAAATATTACAGGAGTAGCGTGCCTTGGGATCTCACAGCGAGATCAAACAATAAAACAACATAACCCTGTTGTACACTTTGAAACATCCAAAAACATCTGCACTTTCACTGATAAAATAGAAACACTCGTGCCACTAGCGTATTACATGGATATCGTGCAACCATTTAAAAAGTGTATTTTTACATATTTATCGCACTTATTGAACGTACTTTTCGCTTTTTTGAAATGTTGTTCACCGCCATGATTGCAACGGGAGCTGAGAAAATCAGAAAAGGCCGGAAACAGACAGTTCAATCAAACGTCAATGTCAAACTTAGTACGTTCAAAAGTTTAAACTCCGCCTCCTAAAATAACATTAACAGCAACAAATTCTCAATTCTATCTATAATTTTAGGTATTGGAAATACAGTAAATGGTAAATGACGATGACGCATCAATCAATGATTGATTATTCCATCATGTATGTTTTGTTTAGCCAGACAAGAGGTACCTTTTAATCACATTTTTGCAATGTTTTGAACTTGCCTTTCTTTACGTTCAGAAATAATGTAGCTACACTTAAGTTTTATTTTAGAAAATAACATTGTACATGTAATTAAAATATCCATTCATTACAAACCTACTGAATATTATACATCGATTACGTTATTCTAAATTAATATTATAAAGCTGAAGAGTTTGTTTGTTTGTTTTAACGTGCTAATCTCAGAAACTACTTTACCGATTTGCAAAATTAATTTTCGTGTTGAATAGCTTATCTAATAAAATGTCAAAGAGGTTTCATAAACATTCTAACTTATAAGTATTTTTACTCGTTCTGGCTGTAACTTTTTTTCCGTAGCCGAATGGCAAAAAACTGAACCCTCATACCTAGTTTCATCAAGTCTGTCTGACCCTCCGTATGTCACAGCTACTTTATTTTGAAACTATTAGTGTTACACAGTTGAAACTTATTAGGAAGGTGTATCCTGTTAACCGCTTTACGATTCTCATACAAAATATTCAAAATAATGATATTTAATGTGTCGCTTCCCAAACATGAAACTAAAACCTAATAAATACTTTGTCAAACCTATGCGTGAAGTGTGTCTATAGATAGTTCTTTTAAAATGGCATCAAGGTTCCTAAAACCATTTTCTCTCAAAATCAAACATTTGAGAAATGACACTTCCAAAGTGGAAAAAAATGGGCGCCCCCATCCTCTAACTTTTAAACTAGGCGAGTATAAATTTTGAAAAAAAAATACATGATGTAGATCTTGATAAAAACTTTCAACGAAAATTGGTTTGAACGAGATCGAACTAGTAGTTTTTGAGAAAGAGCCCATTTTCAATAATCGAAAACATAACTTTGTTATTCATAAAATAATATTTAAAACAAAAACAAAGTTATATTTGCTGGCAACAAAATATTGTGGTATTTTGGCTAAATTCCTTCTTTACCACGTAACCCGTGCGGTAGTGTTTATTGGATTGGATACGATTTCTGGGAAAAATTTATTGTATAATAATAGTCTTCCTAGTCGATTTCGACTACGGTGGCCAGTCACAACGACTAAAGTCAAATCAATAATCCTGTAGAAAAAATTGACGTTTACAGTGTTACGAATTTTCGACGAAAAAAAAATAGTGTTGTGACCAGAAGAATGAAACGCATCAATGTCATTCATTCACTCAAACATTCTTATAACGCCTCGAATTAAATAAATTCTTATTTTATTTCATCTATCAAGCAATTGTAAAGGCTAGTTTTGTTTAGTCGGTATAAAAATATATACATTGGTAGGCTTGTCTCTTTATTACTTATTTGTTGAAGTTGAATCTATTAATTGATATTCCTATTGATAGATTGTTCTAAAATTTAACAACATAACATTTCTTGTTTTGGAAACTATACCTACATTTTGCGTAATTGTAAATTCAAGATGGCCGACGTTTCAAAATGGCGAATTTCATATTACCTTATTACTACTACCTCGTTAATGGACAAAAATGAAGGGCTTGATTAGTATAAGAGTTCTCTGTAAAAATCAAATCAAATTCAATATAGCCGCCAACCTGTAACATGGCAGTTTCCTCCTCAAAAACGTACTTGTAAACATTGTTAATCATTACTTTTTCGCCGGCAGTAAGAGAAACCTTCGGTCGCTTTTTCTTTGGAGAAAGAAAGTCTTGTTGGCGTGATGTTCCAGGTTGAGGATCCATGGTAATGATTCGTATTAATAACGAAACAGTACGGATGCAGGTTAACAAAACAAAACTTAACAAAAACAACAAACTCAACAAAGAAAAACTTAACAACGAACAGCGCGAGAGCAAAGTAAACATTCGTGCACTGACCAGAGGTAAGAAGCCGAATGAAAAGCAAACGCATCTAAATTTCCGCGCAGGTAGCGCCCTCACTGACCCTAGTGAGGGCGTTAGTGCGCTACCTGCGCGTAAGCCCATCGTAATAATCGGAAACAGGGTACGATTTCAAACCGGTTTCCATTATTGACCCTAATAAAGTTAAGGTTTCTGTTACATCTATATTAACTGTTCAATCCGTCAATCTGGTTTTAACTAATTTTGATTTCATTGATCAAAATTAACCTGTTAATTTGAGTAAAGCGGTGCAAAGGAGTGCTTCCTCTATTAACCGATTTAAACTTGAAAACCGGTTCCGATCCCTGGAGTATTGGCATTATTCTTTCACTCGGCACTCACCACAGTTACTGGTTTAAAACGTTTTATTTGCAAGTGCAATTATATTTACAACAATAATAAAACAAACAATCAATTATTCATTTGTAATTATTACAAACTTGGTTTTAGACTCCCTGAAAATTTGTGCTTCTCGTTTTTAAAAGAATTCACATACATAAGTACATTTTCCTAATAGGTATGTATGTATAATATGTTCGTTCGTACAACCTTTGTTTGAGTGAACTGAATGTACGAAATAAACCAAATGAACGAACCACATCATTAATAAAATAAATGTGGCAACATAATTTTACAAAGTGACATTAGCATGTGTCAAATCTTTCTACAGGATTATTGATTATACTTTAGTCGACTGCGCGGGACATATTATAGTGCACAAGTGTGTGCGCAAACACAGGTGCACTTTCTATTCCTTTCACTCTCATAGCCCGATGGGACAGCAATCTGACACGACCGGAGAGAGATCAGGCGCAGGACCAACGGCTATACGTGCTTTTCCGAGGCACGGGGTTGAAACATCGCCAACATCCAAACTCCGGGCTACCCTAAGAATTTCTGAACAGAAAAACTCAGGTATATATTTTTGGCCCGACCCGGGGATCGAACCCGGGACCTCTGACGCAGCCGTCGCTTTGTGTGTGTGCGACCCTCTTACCGCTGCACCACCGAGGCAGTTATAGTTTATAGTATAAGTATGTGGTCATCATTTGGAAGTAAGACTAAAAATTTTGAATGTACGGACAACAGCACGTCAAGTATTACGTAAGCAGATTTATGACAATTATTTACCCCTTCCTCCCCCTTGTCAACAAAAGTAATCAACGCTCTTACTCCCCCCTCCCCTGCTTACGTAAACGCTGTACCTAATAATAATAAATAAGCAAAAATTAAACAAAGCTACCGCAAAAACTTTCTTTAATTTTAACAGCTAGCAACACGGGCGAAGCAAGCGATGTCAAATATCGCATAACAATTGTATAAGATTAATATAAGACGGCGAGTATAAATTTAGGACTGAAACGTCAGAAACCAAAGAATAATACGCGAGCGAACCGAGCTCGAAAATTTCTTTAAACTTTACTAAAAATCTGTTAACTTTGTAACTTTTGCGGTATCCTTTACCAGCAGTAATAATTTTCCTTCAAATGTTCGAGGGAGAAAAACTGGGGACAGGTTACTCGAGAAGAGATCGCGGGCCGCAGTTTGTGCATCTCTGATCTGATCGTAGGTAGTCATAATTTGTAAGTATCCCTGAAAACGGGTTTGGTTTTCAAACAACGACAATGTGTGGGTTGCCAATGTGAAAAAAAAAAACTACTGCCGGCCAGCTGACGTAATCACCATCTCGACCCCCCGACCCCCCTGTCATCAAAAATAAGCAAAGCAAAGACCCCCCGTCCTTCTATAATGCTTACGTAATACTTGAACGGCCCCAAGGTAAAAACTGCGATATCTTATGCAGTTGTAATAAGAGCTAGTTTGCAACAAAAGTGGGTAACCTGATGTGCTGTCGCCTGTACATATGTTACAATAAGGTAGTCTGATTTTGTTTTATTTAGGCACAGGTTGGTTTAGCGCGTAAGGGAAAGGGCCGCTTACTCTGCTCTATCCGTCCTGGTTGAACGGATAATTTTATGGGCTCAACTCCTAGGTCTAACTACAATCTACAGCAACCATTTTTTTGGGGTTGAGTTAGCTCAAATAATTCAACAATACCCAATCATAAAATTAAATTAAAAACAATACTCAATGCAATTTATTTATTTACTCAAGATTTTTTATTACATAGATACAAACGCACCATATACTTAGCATAACAATAATTATGAGGGACTTACGCCCCGTAAAATATTGAAAGTACACGTCATGCAACTTAACACCACGGTTGCTTAACAGCAAACTAAAGATCATTATCTAAGTAATAATATTAATCTATATTTTAACCGTACGTTAAGTAAAGAAAGCTTGTGCTCAAGGAAATATATTTCAAGTAAAGTGGTTCACTTAAACGTTAACAATAAGCATTATAACGAATCTACGGTCAGTAGTCACGATCAGATTTAGCGTTAATTAACTTTAATAAAACGTAAACATATTTTTATCAGCTTACTATCTATAATTACAGAATTAAACTATTAAATTAACAATACTGAAACATCCAATCAAAGTGTAACAGTGTCTTCTTTCGTAAATTGAATACCGAAAAAAAAAACTGCAGCGAACCATTGCACAGTCACTTCTAATATGTAGCATAAAGTCTTTCCTACGTGCGTCACCTGTCAAATCAAATCTAAAGGCTTCCCTTCCGATGGCTCTAATGGCAGTTATCTTAAAATTTGTGTTTAATACGTTCCGTGTGATTACAACACATCAGAAAAGAAGCATCTAATTACCTAATAAAACACCTACTTGTAAATCATTTTAGGTAGCATTGCCACTCATTTAAACATTAAAAAAATACTAACAAATCACTAAATCTGATAACTATTCTACTGCAGCTACACATCTACAAGAACTATGCTATTATTAAATTATTGTTATTTATCATAAAGTTACGCTCAACAACGTTTTAATGTTATAAAGTTTATTGTATTTAGGCATTAATTTTTGCATATTCTTGAACTTGTCAATTTAAACTGTAGCGTCGGATCAATTAATAATAGCCATTTTTTTCTATTCGTTTCTACTATTTCCAAGCATTTTATATATTCAAGCACTTGCGTTGTAACAACTGCGTATGCAATACACCTAAGCAAAAAATATTATAGAAGCATTACTAGTAGGACAAGCAATTTTATGTGTTTGTAATACTAGTTAAGTGGTGGCTACTGGCTACCTAGTTCTTGACTGCTCAGTAAGTTCTAGTTATTCAAACAAATGTTTAAAATGGGTTTTTCTTACACTTTTTTTATAAATTGAATTTCGCTTACAATTAAATGGACAGTGATTATTACAATTATACACGAGGTGTAGCTTACAACTATTAAGAAATAAATAAAACATTATTATTGATTTTATGCTAAGTTAACATTCACGACTTATTACTAGCTTATTATTAATGGACAGATTGCGTGTAGCGTGTGTTTGATCAAAAAGTGTTCAGCGCTGTGCGAATGTATGTGAGGGTATTTTCATAATTACTACGTGCGGCATACTAATACAAATAGATATACTATAAGCCGACAAGCATTTTTTTTACGGACTATTCCATTGCTTTTTTTATGAATACAAAAATAAAAACAAGATTTCTGAACGAAAATCAGTTTGGATACACGTACAAAATTGTTTTTTTTCCAACGGTAGTTAAAATGCGAATAGCTAGATGACTTGTTTTTTTTATCATTTCTAGATAGGCAAGCACTGTCTAAATCTAAACAGTAGAGATTTCTGTTCCACTAGTGTGTACACATATTGCATTATCGTGTTTCAGCAGTGAAACAGACTGAGCTACGATATAACCATGGGGTCCTAAGATAGATCTACAGTGGGACGTGAGAATAAGGGTTCAAGAGTTTGTACAATTCACTAGAAGTAGATACTAAAACAAATTTTCTTCTATAGAATTACCTAAACAACGTAAAGTAAAATTTCTAACTACGCTAGTGCTGAACAGTTAACATGAAGCTTTATTTATGTATTATAGACTGGTTACTCTCGTATCTGGTATTTTTTATAGTTTGGCACAGAGATTAGGAAAAGATGAGATATTATGACTAGTGCGGAGCCTACTGGGCTTACGACGGTGCTGGAGATGCAAAAATATAGCTTGTAAGATGATTGCGCGACAATTATTATTCTGCTCCATTCATACTGGCATGAAGAGATTTGCAATTTAACATTGTCTTTGTGAAAATGCATACTTATTTTTACTCAGCAGACATTTTGACAATCGGTAGATGGCGCCACAAAGAGCAAAACAAAACAAGCATATTTTTCGTGAAGCAGTATTTGAGACTTTTGTTAACCATGCCAGTGTGGATGGGCCCTAACCTATCGTAGCCGACAATTATAGCTTTATCACTAGATCTAGGTTTCTAGGTATTGACATTGGTAAATAGCGAAAATGACTTAGTCATTGGCACTCCCGCACTGTACACCGATTTACACGCCTATAGATGTACTTCCTTTGAAAACTCGCTGGATTTTTCGCTTATTATTATTGTTAGTATCTTATTTTATAACAAAAGGCTATATACACAGACTTTTGCTGCGATACATGCATTCATGTTCACCCACTGAATCGTGTTGAATATCGCTGCAAAAAATTGAAGTGTATTATTTTCTATTTTTTCGTGGATAACAATCATCATATTACTTTTTTAAAGTGAGGAAAACGCTAAATATGTGTTTGAGTTTAAATAATTGTGTTTGTTTTAACTTAAATAAACGAGGTATAATAAAAAAATAAAAACAAAATAATTTAACGTAACCGTTTAATAAAACCAAAATCATAATTACAACAACATCAATTCATTTGATAAAATTAAGTACTTGTACCCATCACCGAAGATAAAATAGGAATGTGAAAATATAAGTCAAACGTAAAAAGGGTAAAATAAGACATAGTAGATAATAGTATGCAATTTCATTAAATATAATTAATTTGAAGTGTATATATACTGTTACATTAATACTAAAGAGCCTCTTTAATACAAAAGAGAATAAATTGAATAATAAAATAATCATTAAGAAAATTAAGATATTGCACTCGAAACATTAAGTACATGATAAAAATCACATTATTGGACGTTTTCAATGAGAGATCTAAGTTATCATAAGAATATTGAAAATAAAATTCGTAAAGGTTCTGAATAAGGTTGGATTGCAGTCAATATTTCCCTTATGGCACTAAAGAATAGTAAATAATTATATCAATAATAATAATTAAACATGTGAATTGTATAATAATAGTAAAATACTACTATCATAATTTATAAATATTTATTAATGACTACAACTAAAATTGGAATGTCGCTTTTCAATATATTCACTTACGCGTAAATCTAAGTTTAACTAATGCCGGTAAAACTATCAAACACGGCATTGTTAATAGCCTGACCGATGTTTTACAACACGCACAAAATTAAGTACCAATTTTCATTAAATTCTCTAATTTTCGAGCTGTTTGTGAAACCTATTTTATTTTGGTAACAATACATTCAAGGATTGATCAAAACAATAAATTCATAGCAATTGATCGCAGAAATTGGTTTCATAATTCCCAGTGGCGTAGCCGTAAAACTTCGGTAACGGAGCTGGTGTCTTGGACACTATTAACGGTGTTAAACTTTAAGAGTGCTAATTCTCTATCTGTTTTTGCTTATGTGTGTGTGTCACCGATATAAGAATACTATGGATTGGAAGTATCACTAGATGTGGTATAGTTTTTCTTTATACTTGCTCACTTGCTATGCACTGCTAGCTAGAATGGCTTCTTATAAATAGAGCAAAGGATCTGTCATCAGCCATTTTATTTGTTTCTCAGGACAATTACTAGAAGTCCGTTCCCCAAGACCCTCGCAACGACCAAAAAGCCTTATTGCTGTTCAACTTGACGACTGCGATCATTATTTTTTGGCGATAACGGCTCGACTAAAGCTCATGCGAAACTTACATCTACATCTCAAAAGTCCTGGTGAGAATTCTACTCGACTTTTTCACAATGTTCCCAAGTGGAACGGAGAAATGGTCGTGAGCGCGGTCGTTGCGTGTGTCTAGTGGACCGCACTCTTTCTATGGGTTCTAATCTCAACTGAAATTTCCTCTCACTGCCAATCCACAGTACTCCGTGTACGTGCACGGCGCGTGCGGGCCCAGTCAGGCGGCGTGCATCTGCACGTAGCGGCCCCTGCAGCCGGGGCACCGCACTCAGTAGCGCTGCTGGTACTCGTGGTGCCAGCGGTTGAAGTCTATGTGGAACACCACTAGCGAGCCGTTCTCGAGGCCCGCTAGCAGGAACCTGGAGAGGGGAAAAAAGGGTTCAGTTGGGGTCCAAACGTTTTAAAACTAGGATTAGCTCACAATTAATGGGTTTAGGAATGAGTCCGATAGGAAATTATCGACTCGATTATACCTTCCCTAGAATTGATCAATGTAACGATTCCATTAATTAATTACAACCGTTATTGCTTTCCAACAAAACTGTTATGCAACTTAAATCCTAATGACCAGATGGCGCGTATAGCCCAACTTCAATTTTGTAAACGCGGAATGGAATCGCGATATGTTGAAATTAGATCGATATATTGATCATATCGAGACTGTTTTCATTGGACCTTGGTCACCGACTACTATCACCGGGTCGCGGAAAGCGTATATAAATAAAAAGAAGGCCAATTACATGTCTCTTATGATACATTTATATGTTGCGTAAAATATTAATAGAGTTCAAGCCAAAATATTAACCGAGCATTCTTTGAGACGGTAAAAAGCTATGATATCGATAGATAAGGTTTTGTTAATTTTTATTCTTCTCATTTTTCTTTTCATGACTGAACGCAAGCCAGCACACGGGCGCACCAAGTGACGTGTTTTATGATAAACAGGCTACTTCTGGGCGAGCTTTAGAGGGAACAGGCTACTTCTGGGCAAGCTTTAGAGTGAACAGGCTACTTCTGGGCGAGTTTAGAGTGAACAGGCTACTTCTGGGCGAGCTTTAGAGTGAACAGCATCTTCTGAGAGTGAACCTATACTTGAACAAAATATATATTTGAAGGTACTCACTTCTGGTCGTGGCTGAGCGCGAGCGAGCAGACGGGCGCGCCGAGCGGCGGGAAGGCGTAGAGCGGCGCCAGCGTGAAGGCGCGCCACACCTCCACCACGCCCGCGTCGCCGCCGCACACCAGGTACTCGCCGCAGCGCGACAGCACCAGGCACTGGGCGACAAGAGTACGGTCAGCATCGTGCCATAAAGTAACAGGTACTCGACGCAACGCAACAGTAACTGGGCACTGCAATAAGTGCCTACCAAGGCATCATGTTTTTTTTAAAATCTTTATTTAAAGAGCTTGATCACATTGTGATTACGTCGCTCAATCAAGTTTTCTTAAAACTAAATCACATTAAACTATTATCTATTATTAAGACATATTTTAACTATTTTGAGCAGATCAGAGGCTGAATTTGATGTAGGTGAAGCCAGAACCACGTTGCAATAGCCGACATCTCTTAACTAGTTACCAAAATATCATTTTCTTGCATCTGCGTTTTGAGCAAAATCAATAATGACATGGTACACATCTTCCACAACTCCACACATCTGGCAGTTTGGAGATGGTACTTTTTTCATCAAATACGCGAATTTGTTAAGGGGTATGTGACCAGACCGAAGTCTCAAAGCCAGGACTATATCCGTTCTACTCAGGGAGCAATCAATCCATGGGGATGATAAAGGGTGTGGTTGTATAGTCCTGTACCATAAAGGCATCATGTTATGTAACAACTCCTCGTATGGCGTCTGTCGAGACTGGCGCTACTCACATGGCTGGTAAAAATGCTACCTCTTGGACTCGATCCGGACTTAACTATTACTTTAACCCTAATTTTAACTAAGACCCTGAAAGAACTGATTATTCTTACAGAGTCAAAACCTGGTAAGTAATTTAGGCCCATAAAGAGCTGACCAAACCGCTAAAGGAGTCTTTCCTTTGCTTTTGGTTAAAAGAGAGTCCCCTGCTAGCTAGTAGCTTACTACAGACATTTATTTTACGTAGTAGACACTATTTAATTGTTGAAGCGTACAGTCAGATGAGTCTATTATTTCTTAGCTAAAAGAGCATCTGGTAAGCACAATACTATAAGTGCACCGGTTGAAATCATCTTTTACTGTTGGACTCAGCCCTCTGACAGCTATAGACAATGTTAAGAGGTCTATAATTCCTTGCCCCTGCAAATGCAGAGCTAGCAAGGTTCGGAAAGACTGTCTTCTAGTTTTCAGTCATTTAGCCCAGTCCATGTTATAAGAAACACACCCCTGATGAATGTTGATGTCCTGACGATAGACTGTTTCTATCCTCGGTTTAGGTCGTACAGAACTGGCAAGTTCACCTTCGGCAGATGATGAGTCCACGACTGTCTGCAGTCACTGTCTAGGACGTTTTTCTGGTGTTCAAAAATTACTTTTTACAGGTGCAATTTACAATACCTTAGAGGAATTCATAAAGATGAAATAAGAAATCAAAAATTTGCGCACGGGCGGGACGGCTAGATGGCGCTAAGCGTCACGCAATGACGTATGCGTAAGAGACTACAAATTTCGCAAGGTCGGACTGACAGCACGGTAGCTCAATTGGTAGAGCGATTGGCTCGGTCAGCCAAGAGGTTGCTGGTTCAAGTCCCGCCCGTGCGCAAATTTTTGGTTTCTTATTTCATCTCTAAGAATATAAAATATGACACTGTCAGTGTTAAAAACATTCTAAACTATTGTCATACCTGTATAAAAAGGAAATGTTGTCAAATTAATGTGCGCGAAATTATCCGTATAGTGTTTTAATCAATCCACCTTTTAATTCAAGCTATCGGAACCCTGCAAGTGTAGACAAGGAAATCCCAGGAGAATGCTAAATCTTGGTAGTAGAACTAATAGGTGGGTTTACGCCCTGGCCACTAACCTGGACCTGGAGGTGTTCGTAGCGCAGTGGTAGCAGCGCTTTGGTAGTGATACCGAAGTGACGCAACCTACGGCGCGGTCGTGTTTGGATGGGTGACCATTCTGACCTTATAAGTGACGTACATCACGAGCATCTTCGTGCTTCGGAAGGCACGTTAAGCCGTTGATCGCGGCTAATATCAGTTGATATTAGTCGTTAAGCCTAGTCAGAGGCCTTATGGGCGGCTTGATAACATCTGACAGCAGGGTTAGTCACTTGCCTTGCAAACACCCCTTCAAAAACCCGTACTGAGCTCGCGTGGTGGAGTATGGCTCAAATTACCTCATAGTTGAGGTAAGGCCTTTGCCCAGCAGTGGCCTGTTACAGGCCAAGTTTACTTTTTTTACACTGACCTGGAAGTTGTCGTTGTGCGTGTGGTGCCTGAGGCGGCGGCCGTTGAGCGTGTACGCGGCGAGGTGGCCGCGCGCGTACGCGACCACCACGAGCCCCTCGCGCGAGAGCGCCAGCTGCCGCGGCGGCCGCGCCGAGTCCGGCACTAATAGGTTACGCCCTGGCCACTGACCTGGAAGTTGTCGTTGTGCGTGTGGTGCCTGAGGCGGCGGCCGTTGAGCGTGTACGCGGCGAGGTGGCCGCGCGCGTACGCGACCACCACGAGCCCCTCGCGCGAGAGCGCCAGCTGCCGCGGCGGCCGCGCCGAGTCCGGCACTAATAGGTTACGCCCTGGCCACTGACCTGGAAGTTGTCGTTGTGCGTGTGGTGCCTGAGGCGGCGGCCGTTGAGCGTGTACGCGGCGAGGTGGCCGCGCGCGTACGCGACCACCACGAGCCCCTCGCGCGAGAGCGCCAGCTGCCGCGGCGGCCGCGCCGAGTCCGGCACTAATAGGTTACGCCCTGGCCACTGACCTGGAAGTTGTCGTTGTGCGTGTGGTGCCTGAGGCGGCGGCCGTTGAGCGTGTACGCGGCGAGGTGGCCGCGCGCGTACGCGACCACCACGAGCCCCTCGCGCGAGAGCGCCAGCTGCCGCGGCGGCCGCGCCGAGTCCGGCACTAATAGGTTACGCCCTGGCCACTGACCTGGAAGTTGTCGTTGTGCGTGTGGTGCCTGAGGCGGCGGCCGTTGAGCGTGTACGCGGCGAGGTGGCCGCGCGCGTACGCGACCACCACGAGCCCCTCGCGCGAGAGCGCCAGCTGCCGCGGCGGCCGCGCCGAGTCCGGCACTAATAGGTTACGCCCTGGCCACTGACCTGGAAGTTGTCGTTGTGCGTGTGGTGCCTGAGGCGGCGGCCGTTGAGCGTGTACGCGGCGAGGTGGCCGCGCGCGTACGCGACCACCACGAGCCCCTCGCGCGAGAGCGCCAGCTGCCGCGGCGGCCGCGCCGAGTCCGGCACTAATAGGTTACGCCCTGGCCACTGACCTGGAAGTTGTCGTTGTGCGTGTGGTGCCTGAGGCGGCGGCCGTTGAGCGTGTACGCGGCGAGGTGGCCGCGCGCGTACGCGACCACCACGAGCCCCTCGCGCGAGAGCGCCAGCTGCCGCGGCGGCCGCGCCGAGTCCGGCACTAATAGGTTACGCCCTGGCCACTGACCTGGAAGTTGTCGTTGTGCGTGTGGTGCCTGAGGCGGCGGCCGTTGAGCGTGTACGCGGCGAGGTGGCCGCGCGCGTACGCGACCACCACGAGCCCCTCGCGCGAGAGCGCCAGCTGCCGCGGCGGCCGCGCCGAGTCCGGCACTAATAGGTTACGCCCTGGCCACTGACCTGGAAGTTGTCGTTGTGCGTGTGGTGCCTGAGGCGGCGGCCGTTGAGCGTGTACGCGGCGAGGTGGCCGCGCGCGTACGCGACCACCACGAGCCCCTCGCGCGAGAGCGCCAGCTGCCGCGGCGGCCGCGCCGAGTCCGGCACTAATAGGTTACGCCCTGGCCACTGACCTGGAAGTTGTCGTTGTGCGTGTGGTGCCTGAGGCGGCGGCCGTTGAGCGTGTACGCGGCGAGGTGGCCGCGCGCGTACGCGACCACCACGAGCCCCTCGCGCGAGAGCGCCAGCTGCCGCGGCGGCCGCGCCGAGTCCGGCACTAATAGGTTACGCCCTGGCCACTGACCTGGAAGTTGTCGTTGTGCGTGTGGTGCCTGAGGCGGCGGCCGTTGAGCGTGTACGCGGCGAGGTGGCCGCGCGCGTACGCGACCACCACGAGCCCCTCGCGCGAGAGCGCCAGCTGCCGCGGCGGCCGCGCCGAGTCCGGCACTAATAGGTTACGCCCTGGCCACTGACCTGGAAGTTGTCGTTGTGCGTGTGGTGCCTGAGGCGGCGGCCGTTGAGCGTGTACGCGGCGAGGTGGCCGCGCGCGTACGCGACCACCACGAGCCCCTCGCGCGAGAGCGCCAGCTGCCGCGGCGGCCGCGCCGAGTCCGGCACTAATAGGTTACGCCCTGGCCACTGACCTGGAAGTTGTCGTTGTGCGTGTGGTGCCTGAGGCGGCGGCCGTTGAGCGTGTACGCGGCGAGGTGGCCGCGCGCGTACGCGACCACCACGAGCCCCTCGCGCGAGAGCGCCAGCTGCCGCGGCGGCCGCGCCGAGTCCGGCACTAATAGGTTACGCCCTGGCCACTGACCTGGAAGTTGTCGTTGTGCGTGTGGTGCCTGAGGCGGCGGCCGTTGAGCGTGTACGCGGCGAGGTGGCCGCGCGCGTACGCGACCACCACGAGCCCCTCGCGCGAGAGCGCCAGCTGCCGCGGCGGCCGCGCCGAGTCCGGCACTAATAGGTTACGCCCTGGCCACTGACCTGGAAGTTGTCGTTGTGCGTGTGGTGCCTGAGGCGGCGGCCGTTGAGCGTGTACGCGGCGAGGTGGCCGCGCGCGTACGCGACCACCACGAGCCCCTCGCGCGAGAGCGCCAGCTGCCGCGGCGGCCGCGCCGAGTCCGGCACTAATAGGTTACGCCCTGGCCACTGACCTGGAAGTTGTCGTTGTGCGTGTGGTGCCTGAGGCGGCGGCCGTTGAGCGTGTACGCGGCGAGGTGGCCGCGCGCGTACGCGACCACCACGAGCCCCTCGCGCGAGAGCGCCAGCTGCCGCGGCGGCCGCGCCGAGTCCGGCACTAATAGGTTACGCCCTGGCCACTGACCTGGAAGTTGTCGTTGTGCGTGTGGTGCCTGAGGCGGCGGCCGTTGAGCGTGTACGCGGCGAGGTGGCCGCGCGCGTACGCGACCACCACGAGCCCCTCGCGCGAGAGCGCCAGCTGCCGCGGCGGCCGCGCCGAGTCCGGCACTAATAGGTTACGCCCTGGCCACTGACCTGGAAGTTGTCGTTGTGCGTGTGGTGCCTGAGGCGGCGGCCGTTGAGCGTGTACGCGGCGAGGTGGCCGCGCGCGTACGCGACCACCACGAGCCCCTCGCGCGAGAGCGCCAGCTGCCGCGGCGGCCGCGCCGAGTCCGGCACTAATAGGTTACGCCCTGGCCACTGACCTGGAAGTTGTCGTTGTGCGTGTGGTGCCTGAGGCGGCGGCCGTTGAGCGTGTACGCGGCGAGGTGGCCGCGCGCGTACGCGACCACCACGAGCCCCTCGCGCGAGAGCGCCAGCTGCCGCGGCGGCCGCGCCGAGTCCGGCACTAATAGGTTACGCCCTGGCCACTGACCTGGAAGTTGTCGTTGTGCGTGTGGTGCCTGAGGCGGCGGCCGTTGAGCGTGTACGCGGCGAGGTGGCCGCGCGCGTACGCGACCACCACGAGCCCCTCGCGCGAGAGCGCCAGCTGCCGCGGCGGCCGCGCCGAGTCCGGCACTAATAGGTTACGCCCTGGCCACTGACCTGGAAGTTGTCGTTGTGCGTGTGGTGCCTGAGGCGGCGGCCGTTGAGCGTGTACGCGGCGAGGTGGCCGCGCGCGTACGCGACCACCACGAGCCCCTCGCGCGAGAGCGCCAGCTGCCGCGGCGGCCGCGCCGAGTCCGGCACTAATAGGTTACGCCCTGGCCACTGACCTGGAAGTTGTCGTTGTGCGTGTGGTGCCTGAGGCGGCGGCCGTTGAGCGTGTACGCGGCGAGGTGGCCGCGCGCGTACGCGACCACCACGAGCCCCTCGCGCGAGAGCGCCAGCTGCCGCGGCGGCCGCGCCGAGTCCGGCACTAATAGGTTACGCCCTGGCCACTGACCTGGAAGTTGTCGTTGTGCGTGTGGTGCCTGAGGCGGCGGCCGTTGAGCGTGTACGCGGCGAGGTGGCCGCGCGCGTACGCGACCACCACGAGCCCCTCGCGCGAGAGCGCCAGCTGCCGCGGCGGCCGCGCCGAGTCCGGCACTAATAGGTTACGCCCTGGCCACTGACCTGGAAGTTGTCGTTGTGCGTGTGGTGCCTGAGGCGGCGGCCGTTGAGCGTGTACGCGGCGAGGTGGCCGCGCGCGTACGCGACCACCACGAGCCCCTCGCGCGAGAGCGCCAGCTGCCGCGGCGGCCGCGCCGAGTCCGGCACTAATAGGTTACGCCCTGGCCACTGACCTGGAAGTTGTCGTTGTGCGTGTGGTGCCTGAGGCGGCGGCCGTTGAGCGTGTACGCGGCGAGGTGGCCGCGCGCGTACGCGACCACCACGAGCCCCTCGCGCGAGAGCGCCAGCTGCCGCGGCGGCCGCGCCGCGTCCGGCGCCGCGAGCGCGCGCAGCGCCTCGCCGAACGTCGTGTGGATCAGCACCGGCCCGTCTGACGGGAGGTAAACATTTAGTTGCAGTTATCGAACATTGAGGCAGACTTATGAAATGAAAAAAAAAAAATACAATATGTAACAAAAAACCTATCCCACCCGAAAAGGTCATAAAGTTAATGACATAACCGAAACAAGTATCAAAATTACGTAATTCATAACATTTTTTTTTCGAAATTTAAAGTTAACAAGTTTATCACATTTATTTACCACGCATTCACGCTACCAGCGCTATGTAAGCTTTTATATTATAACTAGCGGCCCGAGCGAACTTTGCTTCGCCCCTAGCACCGTCCCGCCCCGGCCCCGTCTCTCCCAGCCTCGTATTTTTTAAAGTTAAGTAAAACACTTTAAATGATCAGTTATCGAGCGGGATGAAAAATGATTTAATTACTAAAATGTTTAAAAAAAAATATGGCTATAAAAATTGGTTGGTGATAAAAAAAGGAAAAATTTAGAATTGTATGTATTATTTAGTGCCACATTATAAAACAATAAAAACTTTTTCATACCCCTAAGTTATATATTTTTTATTACCAACCCCTATTTTTCTATAGCCATTTCAGTAATTTGATCATTTTTCATTCCGCTCGATAACTGATCAATTATAATGTTTTTCTTAACTTTTAAAATTACGAGGCTGGGCGAGACGGGGCCGGGGCGAGACGGTGCTAGGGGCGAAGCAGAAGTTCGCCGGGTCCGCTAGTTTGATATAAATGCCATGGTCATCAATATTTAAAGGAGTTAGCAAACTCTGTACAAGTGGCCTTTTCACAAGGGCCACTTTGGCAGTCAATTACTTATGTACTTGACACCGCCAAATCAACTCCTTAGTACCAAGAATCAATCTACTCTTTGATTCGTAATACAGCATCACTGACTTAGATTACTATTATTAATAATTATTGAACTGGTACAAAAGCGTTCAAAATGAGTAGGTGTACTCACTAAGCGAGGAAGAGATGACGAGCCCCAGCTCCGCGGAGACGAGCACGGCGTTGATGGGCGCGTCGTGGCCCGTCAGCGTCACGCGCGGCGCCGGCGTCTCACCCTCGCCCACGATCCCGCCTGCGCGCGCAGACCTAGACGCGAGGGGAACGAGATAAGATAAGATAAGATAACTTTCATAAAGATAAAATAAGCAAAAATTTGCGCACGGGCGGGACTTGAACCAGCAACCTTTTGGCTGACCGGGCCAAACGCTCTTACCAATTGAGCTACCGTGCTGTCAGTCCGACTAGTAATGGCAATTATTGCTATTTTTCGTTAATTTAATCAGCATGCTAAATTGCACAGCTTAGCATGCTAAGTGCTATTGCTATGCTAATATGAAAATTCATCAAATATGAGAAATAGCAAATAATTAAATAGAGAAATCGTGAATGCTCTGCAAACTATGAAAATGATTATTTAAAACATGTAAATAAATTCTTAATGTTGTGACTTGATGTTTACGAATGTTAATCTAATTTGACTGATTATTTATACTCTAGTCAAACAACCAAGACAAACAATTTTATTTAAATAATCAGTTCACTTAACGCAAGTTAAATACGACTCTAAATGCAAGCATTACACTATGACTTGGAAAAAAATTGAAATTTTTGGTTTCTTATTTCATCTTCAGGATAATATTGATATGACACCCTAATGCAGGTAGGTAGGGGGAGGAGTATCGATATTAGCAGGATCACATTGGGTCAGAAAGGCCACCGCTCGCGACCGGTCGTAATGGAAATCCATTAGGGAGACCATCAGAGGATGGCTAGTATGACGATGATGTATCATAGATGCGACACAATAAGTGCGGGCCAATATAATCTGCCTAGCTTCTAGATAATCTATCCTTCTTTATCTATTCGGTAGCTTGTACTGGAGGATGCCAACAGCCGTACGATTCTGTCATCAAACACACTGCATCGAATAGTCGGTTACACTGAAATTAAAGCAAACCACTTACCAGTGCCAAAGAAGTACTGTGCAGTCCTCCGAGCCCGAGGCTATGTAGCAGTCCGAGGTGATGTTGCACTCCGACCGCGACACGCACGTCACCACGCCGTAATGGCCGAATATTATTTGTACTATTTTCGCTGTGGAAGAGAAAACAATCAATTGGACACCAATCCCATACATTGCTCTGATCCCAAAGTAAGTAGCCAATGCACTTGTGTTCTGGAAATCAGGCACAACGGTGGTACCACAACACCCAGACCTGAGACAATATAGAAAAGATAGTTTTCTACATTGACCCGACCGGGAATCGAACCCGGAACCTCACGAGATGGCGACGCTTGAAACCAGCGTGCTAGCCACTCGACCACGGAGGTCGTCGAGGTATTAGGATAAGTAAAAAAAAAAAAATTCACTGTAGAATGTAACGGACATAGGCCTGCGGATCAGTAAATACAAGTAGCAATGGCTAGGCACATAACACGCACGAATTGATAGCCGCAGAAAAAAATATAGGTTGGAGACCTTTTCTTGAAAAGTGTACTGTAGGACGACTAAGGCAAGATCCACAGCAGGACTTTTAAAGGTCGTAATATAACTAACACTGGACGCAGACCATTTGAAAGGCCTGTATTCAGACTTTTTTTTTTCAAAATGATGTCCTTGCGTAACCGACGACTTATTGCTGACCTAATGTTTCTGCATAACTGCTGCACAACAAAATTAAATGCACGTATCTTCTTGACCAAATCAAACTCAATGTACCCCCTACAGATATTCCCGTTATGTTATTCGCAAACTTTTCAACATACCCAGTCATAAAAAACTAGAAATAATTTAGGCCTGCATTACCCTCTAGCCAAAATATGTACTGAGTACAATGAAATAATGAATAAGGTCCCGGCTATTGACATTTTCAATGACTCTGCACGTTGCTTCAAAAATAAATTAATAAATTTCTATTCCACGTTCCAAGATGTACTCATTCCGTAATCGATTAATGATGAATTCTTTACTTCACTAAGTAACAATAAACCTATTGTATTTTTGTATTTCATTTAATTTGTCTAATGAGATTTAATTACAATTTAGACAAAGTTTATTTAAAATGGCAACACTTCAGTAAATGTTGTGTATACCTGTGATAGGCAATCATATTTGTTTTTTTTTGTCATGACGTTGTAGTGTAATATAGTGTGATTTGCTGTTGGTGTACCTTTATAAATAATAATAATAATAAAAAAACAGCAGTGGCCGTCAAACAGGTGATTATGCTGAGTTTGGTTTTCTTTATTATTCTAACCAGTTTCCGTAGAGAAGACTCTAAAGCTGTTGTCCCAGAAGCCCGCTGCTATGAGGAAGCGCGAGTCGACTGTTGTGACGAAGCAGTTACTGCGCGCGCGCACGCGCTGAGAGAAGTTGTCGCCGAGCTGACGCCTCGCTAGTGCGCCTGCGCCGCCCGCCGCTGTAAAGACGAAATTAGTAATGAATATTTATATAAAAAATATATATTTAATATCAATTCTCTTTTTTACAAAATAGCACTGAAGCATGTGTAATGGAAAAACAAACTGGCAGTAGGAAAATATATTTCTTATTATTATCCCAAAGTAAAATTTCTCTAATTGATTTATTTTTTGATTGAATTCCTTCTAAATAACACTTTTCTCTTTCTTTTTTCGAAACGGTAATATGGGAGAATAATAATAATAATAGTTATAATAGGCATGTAGGCTCATAAACTGACTTGATTTCCGCTGTTTTAGACCTAGCAATAATGTACACTAGACCTAAGACTACCACTGTAATTATTTATAAAAAATAAAGACCTTTGAAAAAAAAAAGAAAAAAATATGGGAGTATGTTGATTTTAATTTGCATTGACACTCACATTAGAATGGATTGTTTGGAGTTGAGTTTCGAAAATAATAAGGTACATGGTAGCAATTCTGTAACAATTAGTCCTAATAGTAATGAGAAGTTCTTGAAACTAGTTTGCAATACATAGACCACGGAGCCGTTTCTATTCGATCATGGCGATTAATCTTAATCGGGATTAGGCATGTGGGCAGGTGGATATACAAAGTGTAACGTTAAATGCGCAAAACCTGAAAACTGATTGACCCGGCGTTATACCTACCGACTCCTCTCACGACAGAGCGTCGTACGCATAGCAAGAAATGATCAGAAGTGCCAATACAACTTAAATACCCCATAAAACCGTATTTTTTTTAAATATTTTTTTCTTGCAGAATTAGGTCAATTGAATTAAAAATCAGTTGGGGCGTTTGAGGTTTTGCGCATTTAACATTATACGTTTTATAGTTCAAGTGTCTGCAAAAACATAGTTCGCCGAGACGGCAGTCCAAAATAGCTGGGAAGAGACCTTGCTTGAGCTTGAGCTTAGGTAGTTGTGTGAGTGAGTTGGATTTAACACGCGACTAGTCGGCCGTGAAGTTTGGCATATAGAGGCCGTAGTGTTAGTCGAGCGCGTAAACGTGAATTTATATGGGATTGTTTTAGTGTACCTGTTAGCCAATATAAATTCACGTTAACGCGCTCGATGCGATTGATCGAGTTAGTCTCGCTTCGACTCGCACTACGGCCACAGACCACAGATCTTAATTCGTGGAGGCGTCGACGCCCCACACAGGTGCAGTGTCTGTTTGGTACCGCAAACGAACAGTGTCGTTATTAATATTTGTACTGACATAACTAATTTAAGAAAAAAACAAATGAAGACGTGTTGAAGATTGTGGATGAGGAAAGGAATATCTTTAAAGTAATAGAAAATAGACGAGGCAACATGATAGGATACTTGATTAAATGTCATGTCGTACCAGGAGGTCAAGGAAAAGGCAGATAAAAGAAAAGAATGGCGATTATTCCACCGACAATAACGAAGTTCTTAAATATAAGAACTTATTACCTAAGTAGCGATGCGCGTCATTTTAGCTTAGACAAGGTCTACATTGAGTAGAGCATCTATGCGTGCAGGCGAGGCTCATGCTATGTGGGGGGGGGGGGGGGGGGGAAGAGGGAATAACAAATAAACAATGAAGACACGAACGTTTAATAAAATATGAAAGCGCGAGGGTCGGTTTTCGACACTAAACAAACCAAGAGTATGATTAAAATTAAAGCGCAAGTAAAACGAGCGTGCTACAATAATATGGTTTTCGACGCTCATCATACCAAGAAAATGTTAAAAATGAAAGCGCGAGCGAAGCGAGCGCGTTTAAATTCTGTTCACGACGCGACGCTTGTAAGAGCAAGAAAATGATAAGAATTATTGGGCGAGTGAAATTAGAACAAGATCTTTGTTAAGAGCGCTTCATTATGTAGTAAAATGACAAAAAATGCAACTATGCTTTTTCTAAATTGTGATTATGGTTGTGGGCATGCCCACAGTGGCCACAACGGTGTATCCGCGCCTGTTGCGTGGCGGGGTGCACTCACCCCAGACGGGGTCCATGACGAGCGGGTGCGCGGGCGGCGGCGCGTGGTCGGGCGCGTGGCGCGCCGCCGCGTGCGCGCAGCCGCCGCCCGCCCAGCGGTGCGCCGCGAACGCGCGCGCCGCGGACACCTGACCACGGAGACAACAAATAGTACATTGTGATACAAGTGTGCTAAGTTGACCATTATATACAAGGCGATATTGTAGATAGCGATAGGAGTGCGCCATAAGAAAGCCACGTATATTATGGTCACAGGCACACGTGTTTCATACGACGTTTTTCAACACACTTGCGAGGAAAAAACAAGGCTCCAATTATTTAAGAAAAATGGCACGTTTTTTTTTCTTGCCGCGATACCGATGCGCAAGGCTTAGTCGCGAACTAGATCGGCCAACAGCCAAGGTTAAAAATGTAATATTTCGTGTTTAAAACACAAATAACAGAAAATTTTAAATGAATTTGAGTTATTTTTAAGTAATAAAGCTGGATTTACCATTAATTGAAATAAATATGTACATACTGTTAGTTTTCGCATAAATACTGTTTGTTGTTAAAATTAAAGTTATGACCTGACTAAATTATATCGCATCTTTTTCTACTTACTACTTGGTACCAGGGTACAAATGTACATAGGTCGGGTTAATAAACTAAAGCACTAGTGCAATAATATACTGAAAAAGCACGCGTGTTTAATATCTAGGATTATGAGCCAAAAATCGGTGGAACAAAAACGTCGTTTTGAGCAAGTGTGTTAAAAAAACTATTTATAGAAAAATCTATAGTAAAATCTGACACCGCGCGCCTGTCGCGCGATAACACATTCGCACTCGGTGTGTCATTTTATCGCGCGATAGTTGCGATTGTGGCCTGGAAGGTTAAAACAATACATTTAAAAAATAGACCGCCTTCAAAATAATTTAGGTCTGATTTTTCAATAGTCAGATAAGAAATATTCGTCGAACGAAATACAATATGGCTAATTTGACGTCACCTAATTGTCAGCAATCATACGTCACTGTCTTTTTTTCAAATGTGTCGCTTTATAATTTATCATTCTGGCACGTTTTATCTGACCATTGAAAAATCGACCCTTAATCAAAAACTTAAAATAACGAGTCATCCGCAAAATTATCTTTAACAGATGCAATAAATGAATATTTGATTTGATTGATGATAATTTTTGAGGTCAATTTGGTATATTTTAACTTACTTAGGGTACCTGCATTGTAAGTTACATCAAAATCAGTTCACTATTTTTTGAGATATGAGTATTAACTAAAATCATCAAATAAAAATTGTTTAAAAAATTATTATCGCTTAAAACTGTCGAAAAGCTTAAAATCACGCATTAAACAGGACAGGGTGACTTTGATAACATTGGCAATATTTTTAAACTAATTAATTTTCATTTTTATATCTGTAAGGGACTATCAATAATGAGTAGTTTCTTATACTGCTATCTTATATAGCTATTCCAAACACCAGCAGAGCTAGATGTATGATACTCGCTTTAGGAGGACGTAATTCATTCAGGAACTGCGCAAGAGTCTTACCTCAAGCGATGAGCAACAGTTCTTAGTCTCGCAAAGAAATGTGTCTGTGACCTAGCTTACAGTTATTACAAACTAAGCATCCTGTAACCTTTACAAGGCAATACCTAAAAAACAAACAACAGGGCAAAGATCCCAGTCCTGTATGGAAATGTTTGGTGAGCTGTTCTAGTGACCTGAGAGACCTAGTAGACAGGGTCCTAGTGTATTAAGACCTAGTACGATGGGAACAAGCATGTTATTAACGACATACCGTGACAGCAGCCGGCGATGCAAGTTGCGGATACGTATTGGCAGACACGTGCACCACAGCTGCATTGGAAGGCAATTTGAGCCTCAAACAGACGTCATCTGGAGCAGCTGCGAACATCAGCGGCGCTAGGTGCATGCTGCTCGCTCGAGGCGGGTGTGGCTCAGTCAGTAACTGCGCGGGAGTCTGGCCAAAGCTTCGGATCTGGTCTTCGACTGCTGCTCGGGTGACTGGCTCAGTAATCTGATCGAGTCGGACACCGCCTTCGTATGTTAGGTAGTAGAATACGTTGGTCGCGCGGACGGCTTCGGGCCCTGGGAAGAAGATAAATTATTTAAGTAGATATATTTGATAAAAAAGAAAAGTACCCCCGTGGTGTTGTGGGTAAGCAGGCTGGGTTTCAAGGCGTCGCCGCTCCGAGGTCCCGGGTTCGATTCCCGGTCGGGTCATAGAAATCAAAATTTTCTATATTGTCTCGGGTCTAGGTGTTGTGGTACCACCGTTGTGTCTGATTTCCATAACACAAGTGCATTAGCTACTCACTGTGGGATCTGAGCAATGTATGTTATTGGTGTTCAATATTTATTTATTTATTTTATGTACATAAGTTCTTAGAAATGATAAATTAACCTGCATAAGCTTCACAAGTGACGTAAAAAGGGATGTTTATTTTTAACTGTTAATTATTTTAATTTAAGTTTCATTTCCCACCATGTCGTATCTTACTACATACATAAAAGAAAGACTCAAGTCAATTTTGTGCTTATGAGTTGATGTTCATACGAGTCCGTAATAGTTTGTAGACACCCCAAGTTATTTTAAAAGACCTTTCTATAGATTCCCACGCGCATAGATTTGAGCAATTTTTTTTTGTTTTCATGTATAGGAGCCTCTCTCAAATGTATTTTTTGTACGAGAATCGTAACAGGGTACACCTACCTACCAAGTTTCAACTGTGCGATGCTAATAGTTTAAGAATAAAGTGGCAGTGACATACGCACGGACAGACAGACTGACAGACTTGAGGATATTATAAGGGTTCCGTATTTTGCTTAAAAAGTTTATATTTTTATAATTTAAAATCGAATATTGCTAGTATTGGAGCATCCAACTGATACTACGATGACTGCTCTTTACTCAAGGCGACTGAAACCTACCCAAGTAACAATTTAACGTCGTATAAAGGTTAAGTAAACGTTATCTGAATACCATACATCGCTATAATAAAGTCATACTAACGTTATAATAACGTTTACTAAACGCGAAAATGGCCCCAGTTATACGACCTAAATGGTCGTATAATGGTCATACAGAAAGCTCGAGCCAACTTCGTTAACGTCATTCAACAGTCGTCCAAATGTTATGTGATAACCACTTTCGTCGCGCAGTAGTCGTTTGTGGTTCGAAGACTTAATTTAGTGTAAAATATATACTACAAGGAAATACAATAAATACTACAAGGAAATACGAGTGTTATTTAATTTTCATATCTTGCTTACTTTATCTGTCTCTCATGATATTTAGTTTGACTGGGAACTAAAGTTTTATGATAATATACCTATGTGAATACTATTCAGATTTTCATGCCCCCTCGTAATTTTGTATTAAAATCATTATATTTTCATAAACAAAAATAGTTTTTTTTAAGTTGCTTTTGTCGCACACTTACCTCTGTACGACCTGATGATGATGATCATGGTCGCCATGACAGCTAGCTATTAGAGTAACTTCCGTAAATATGACCGTCTAATCATTATAAAGTCAAAAACTTGACTTAAATGCGACTGCAAGTTTGATTAAAGTCAGGACAGGGCTTTAAACGGACATCATGTAATATAAAGGTTATATTTGAGTCGTCAATAAACAACCCAGTCATTTAAGAGTATTTGATTGACTGCTGTAAAACAAGGTACTGATTGTTATATAAACGGCACTATGAAAACGTCTATATAACATCCACGTTGTATAAATGTCGTATAAAGGTTTTCCAAAAACATAATTTGGTGTGTTTAAAACGTTTATTGGACTATAACGTTAGTATGACTATTGCGTTGTCGTACAAACGTTTTAGCTAAGACTGTAATATAACGTCGTATCGTTTAGACTCCCCAACGTTACTAATACCAGTTTACTATGACATATTCGTCGCACGACTAATTAGTTGCATTAAAGACATCTATAGGACCTGGTAGTCATCTCATTACCATTGTAAGACGGCTATCCAACTTTAGGTTGTACAAGTCAAGACTTATAAGACGTATTTGTTTGTTGGGTAGTATGTATAACTAAACACAAACGTACCTCTTTGCTTATATCCAAATATCAAGTCGATCCACTGATGTAGCTGGCAGCTCACAAACTCCGACTCGAGCGCCATTCTGTTGATCCTCACGAACTCTTCGGCGGAGGAGGCCCAGGGCGGCAGGATCACGTCGCCCGAGGGTGACTCAGGGATGTTGAGCCGGCAGCCAGAGCTGTTCACCAGCATCTCGGGCAGGAAGAACAGCTCTGGGATTAGTTCCTGGGGGACAAGAATGATAAAAAAATTGTAAATACTTGAAATATTAATTAACAACGCATTGGATCTTTATCAAAACGATTATTGTGAGTTGTGACATACAGATTGTTGTTTTGGTCAGGGACGAGCGACTTCGGTATTAGTTTTGAATAAAGTCATCTATGAATGACATAGCCTGTAAATCTAACACATGGTAACTTTTAGGAACTTTATTTGAAGTCTACTTACCTATCTAATATCCTTTTTAATTTATATTTGTACATGACTGATACCAATATAAATATAAAAAAATGACTCTACATTTCTCGTACCTGTTGGCTTAATTTCGCAGATTCTTATCAAAATAATTAAAATGATGGCTGAACTCATATGAGCGTAAACTTTGAAAAGCAATTCGTATAGTTGACTGAAAGCTGATATATCAAACCAAATATGAGTATAGATGACAATTTATATAGGCAATAAAACCTCATCTCTGTTACATAGGCTATTTTAAATCTCACTGTTTGTTTCATATTTTTCTATATATATCATTATTCATATATTTATTTCATTATTTTATTATATTCCTATATCCTTCTATGTTGTATTTACGAGCTTTCATTAACCGACTTCAAAAAAGGAGGAGGTTATCAATTCGACTGTATGTTTTTTTTTTTGTATGTTTGTTACCTCATATCTCAGTTGTTTGTCGACCGAATCGAAAAAATTTTTCGCCTACTTAGAGGGTGTACCTTCTAGTTGGTCCCATTTTTTCCATTTTGGGATCTGATGATGGAATCTTGGTGTAATCGAGGGAAACACTCAAATTTTAAAGGCACGTATAGTGTTTCTTTACTAGAATCTTAATGTTGACGTGTTGTTACGTCTGATAGTCAACATCTTGTGAGGCTGAGCTGATGGTGGAACTCCTTAACGCTTAGGAGTTCAGTAATTATAATGACGGAACTTATGAAAGGTAATAAGAGTAAATAGAATCATAAGGTGCAACTCCCCCCCCCCCCACCCCCTCTTAGGTAATCACTAAAAATGAAGAAATAAAATAATCTTTTAAAAAAAGTAAAAACCGACTTCAAAACCAAAATGCACTAAAAAGTCTTAAATAAACTCTTCACCATTGAAAGGAAAGGAATCTGTCTTAGGCAAACAATTTCTTTTTGGAGTCGGTGCCATCACTTTGACCATCAAGCATCAACTATCACAGCACCGACTCCAAAAAGAAATTGTTTGCCTAAAACAGATTCCTTTCCTTTCAATGGTGAAGAGTTTATTTAAGACTTTTTAGTGCATTTTGGTTTTGAAGTCGGTTTTTACTTTTTTTCATCGTATTGTCGTGCCGCTAATTTCGGGCAACATGAGGTCGTTCCCGACGAGGGCGTCAACCGGCGCTCCTGCGCACTGTAGTATTAACCTACGCTCGATCGCGCGCGCAGACTTCCCACACTCAGCTGTCATTGTATGACATGATCTAACTATGGTTAGTTTAAATTTCAGTAAGTGTATTGGTGGCGTTTTTTTATCATGTGGTGTTGGTTTTAATGGAAAAACCTCCACCAGCAAGCTCATTCATTTGATGGTGGTGTTGATGTCAATATTCGCTATATCGCTCCATACATTACCATCAAAGTCACGTAAGGAGCATCTGAATGAAAGTCTTAACACCGCAGAGTGAAAGATATTTATGGCTTTATTCGCCTATAATTTAGGAAAACTGAAAAAATATAAGCATATGCATTTTCCACAACTCCGGTGATGTTATTATTAGAGAAAAGCAAAGCTAAAACAATCACTTTCCTTGTTTATGATATTTGAAGAAAACTTCAATCACCCTTGACATTATTCGGAAGTCAATCAATTGAATTGGAGACCTACAAGCTCGTTTGATTGTATATTTCCCATATAATTAGTGTCCACGCTCCATTGTCATGCTATTAACTCTGAATAAATTCCATTTTTAATCAAGTATCATATAATTGTTGTATATTTTTGCTGCAAACAATGATGATGAATGATGATGCTAATTATATTACATAACTAACACGCGCGGGCGGCCCCGATACGTCTCAGTGGCTATTTGCGAAATTTCCGATTATTGTCAAAGACAAAAAGGTATAAATAAATACCAGAGACAATGGTCGACCTCGTTTCGACATCAATAATAACATTAGAGGTGCGTATCGGACCGATTGGTTAGTGCGAAGGTTGATGACTTATGTCGGACGTTTTTTGCGGACTTGAGTAAAATCTGATACTAAGATACTATCAGGGCAAAGATATTTTGTTACAGGATAAATGATGAAAAACAAAATATTTCCAGAGTTGCATGAGTTGTATGTGTGTAGTAATTGAATGACGGTTAAAAATATAGGTACCTGATAAAAATAGACAGCCTCTCGTCCTTTTATATTATCAGAGGACAAAAGGATGATAGTCATGATTAATGGACATTATTAAGTTCAATTACATATTTTATAGCGATTCATTATTGTCATTCAATTCTCCATTATCATTTTATACAGTCGCTAATGAAATGGGATCATTAGCTACTGTTCATTTATTTTGTATGTTGACGACCTCCGTGGTGGAGTGCGTGTAAGCTTGCCGGTTTTCATGGTGTTACCATCTCCAAGGTCCCGTTTCGATTCCTGGACATAATTTTCTCCTCGAACAAGTGCTTTAGCTACTTAAATTGGGATCAAAGCAATGCATGTATTTGGTGTCAAGTGACCGATGATACTATTTAACGACTTTAAAAAATGATGATATTTTATGCACGTACCTTGACATCAGACGTGTCTCTCTGGCAGTTCTTCCACGAAAGCGCGATGGACGAGAACAGCCTGTTGGGGTGGTCAAACTTGCCGCCTTGCAGCGCCAGAAACATCGTCGTCATCGGCTCCTGGGGAGAGGAAATAGTAGGTACATTTGGTTTAGAATAATAATGTCGATAATACCTACACTTTCAAAATCTCAAGCTATTGCAGACAAAGAGGGTCGTAAAATTTTCCAGGATTGGTGAACGTGATTTCTTTGTGGTAGTCACCGCTTACTCGAGTTAATAAGCTTTAGGTGGTAAGGTATATCTTACTACATGTGCTTACATTACTGTTCAAAGCGATCATAGGAGGAGCCCCTATATATCCGTCTAACTATTAGTTAGTTAGATTTAGACTTCTGACTGAGTAAAGGTTTAAGTAACGCTTTTTTTGTACTTCATTACAAAGGGTATTTGGATATGTTGCTAGTTATCTATAAGAAAGTCCAATAAAATCTCAAGTCTAATCCTGAAACTTGTTCATTGATGTTTTCATTAAGTATCTGCAACAGTAGTTATCCATTTTTAGGGTTCCGTACCTCAAAAGGAAAAAACGGAACCCTTATAGGATCACTTTGTTGTCCGTCTGTCCGTCCGTCTGTCAAGACCCTTTTTCTCAGGAACGCGTGGAGGTATTAAGCTGAAATTTATATCAATTACTCAGGTCTACTGTCCCTTGAAGCTGTGAAAATATCAAACTTCTAAGCCAACGCAATCAAAAGATACAGCCGTTTATGTCGCTAATTTTCGACACTTGCAAGGGAATCAAAACCTACAGGGTGCTTCCCGTGAACTCAGAATCTTGAAATTTGGTACAAAGCAACGTCTTATAGCATAGATAAAGGAAAAATTGCGAAAACCATAAATTTTTAGTTACATCACTTTTTTTTTTAAATAATTTTAAACTTACTACCCATTTCCTCATAAACGCGTAGAGGTATTAAATTGAAATTCATACCAAATACTCAGGTCCTAACAAAATCAAACTTCTATGTCAACGCAATCAAAAGAAACAGCAATTTAAGCTGCATATTTTGAAACTCGCAAGTACTCGCAAGGGAATCAAAACCTAAAGGGTACTTCCAGTCGACCTAGAATCTTGAAATTTGGCATGAAGCAACGTTTTATAGCACACATAAAGTAAAAATTCCGAAAACCTTAAATTTTTAGTTACATTACAATATATATATTTTTTAATAAATATAAACTTATTACTTTTTTCCTCATGAACGCGTAGAGCTATCAAGTTGAAATTCATATCAAATACTAAGATCTAATTGCCTTTAACCCGTGAAAAAAATAATCTAAGTCAACGCAAAAACGCAAAACGCAAATGTACAACCATTGATACCGATTGTCGTACTGAACGAACTTTGTAAAGCTTGCAGGTTTGTACGGAACCCTCGGTGCGCGAGTCCGACTCGCACTTGGCCGGTTTTTAATGCTAACTGCTAAAATTAGAATCAAACTATTCAAAAGCAATTAAAGGACAGACCTCCCACTTGTCTTTTTTGTATGCGCACGAGATTGAACGAGCTTTTGCCCACATCCTTTTTTACCTTACAATATATGATTATTCTAAGTCCTCTCTTTAAGACAATTACGCGGGAAGCCAGCCAGATTCAATATTACACTCGAGTGACTTGAAGCGGCAATTTGGCGGCCACAAAAAGGGCGCATTAAACAAAGTTATTTCCGACGGCAAAAGTGGCTTTTAACTTTTTTACCTTTTCCTGCGCCAACTTGCGCAGGCGCATAGCTAGGGTGACCAAATGCCTCAAAAACAAAGAAATACGAAATAGCTCAACTAGTGAAATAGTGATGATTAACTAGAGACCTTTATATTTATAAAAACTTGAGCAATACATTTTCTAGTAACTTGAGAATGAGAGTATATCCGATATCCGGATTCCAGATCAATACAACTGCGTGTTTCACCACCGACAAAAAAGCACTTATCAACGAATAATTCAAATACGCAATGTCATGTCGTAAGAAGTATTAGACGATAGCTTATAAGCAAGAAATTATTAGGACTTTGCGAAACATGTCTTATTTTTGTCTTTTGCATTCAATCCCAGGTTTACAAATCAACATCTTTCCGCGATTTTCCGTGTTAATGGTATCCCTACCGCGACGCATCTGTCTCCGCGCGTCAACGCTGCGCCCGCGCTTGTTGTGACAGCGCGCTTTAGCACCGGCCGTTTTAGTGTACCCTCTGATTTACTATGATCGACGCGGGCGCACCGTTTTGGACGACTATATAAATGCTACATCTGGAGAAATAGGGCTCTGGGAGTCTGATGCAGGAGATCTCAAGATGGTAAGGTATTTACAACTACTATGGGAGATTTAATAGCGCAAAAGAAAAGTAGGTACTATGTTCACATTTTCTGTTTTATTGAGATGGATGTATTAAAAAGAGACATTTTACATTAAGCTTAGTTCAGTTTTAATTAATTAATTTATCTTTTGAATTCTTCATAATGTTTAATAGGCATGTATGCAACATTGTTTGAGTAAAAAGACATGGAAAATTAGGACATCAATTGAATCGATTTAGACTTAAAGCTAATCGATTGCTTGCTTTGATGATTGGTATTTATTGGGTAGTTGCCAAACACCTAGTTGGTTTATTATGATTTAATATGGCAATTTTATCATGATTATTAAAAGATCGTGGTATCTATTTTCTTAAATTTATGATATTTTTACATGTACCTACGGCTGTATTAAAAATCTATATGAGATAGCAACTGGTCGAGCCTTTTAAATCATTCTATTTTAAATACAAAAGAGAAAAGGGGTTTAATGTTAATTGGTGTTTTTATTTGTTTCAGTTCAAATGAATATGATCAGAGTTTTCAATTAAAGCGGACGGCATAGCGGCGAAGCGTGAGAGGACAAATGTCCAATTTGAGTGCAGTAAATCATTTTGACGCAACGTGCGCGATACGAATATGTGAGCTGGCTTTTAGTTTTACGAGCTGACAGCAGTAAAAGGAAAGTGGTGCTTTTAAGACTAATTTTAGTCATTTTCACTATAAAGTTACCTTTCATCAGATCAAGATTATGTGCCCATTATTAATTTATATAACTATACAAGATTTTTCGATTTTGAAGAACATCCATAAGATCATATTTTTTTCTTAGAGCGCAACAACCAATAAAGTTGGAGGAATCAAGTGTGTGGGGCGCAGTGATCGGTAGATATGTTCGGATGCCATAAAACAATAACTATTTTGCAGGCATAACTGTATTGTATACACTTATAACTGTATTGAATGCACTCACAATCCGAACAAGCCAGTTGAGTACGAACGCGGCGGTGGAGTAATGCGTGCCGTAGTGGAACGGGGGTGTGGACTCGTGCTCCCATGTGTTGTAGCGCTCCTCGAAGTACGCTCGTCTGCTCGGGTTGAGGGCTCCGATTGGCTGTGGAGAAATATAAAATATAAGCCATTTGGTGCAAATCGGTAAAAATATTTTTTTCAGGCAAACGGTTAGGAACTGGGTAAATCCTTGTTTTTTTTACCAAGATTCTAAATAGAAATGGTAAATATTTTGATGTCCTATACTCAGTATACGTATAATACATAAACCAATGTGATATGATAAAACCGTGACATAATAATGGATCTTGGTCTTCATTTAGAAAGAACAGTGTCTTCTTCTTAGTCTTGCACTCTTGGCAAAGTACTAAAAGTCTAAAGAGCTCAGGAATCAGTTTGATTTCTTTTCAAATAAACTTTGTGTAACTAAGTTATGTATCACAGTCCGTTGTGTGTGGTTGTGTTGTGTTCCGTACCTTGGACAAGTCTCTGTAGTTGGAGGGCTGGCTGAGGTCCAGCTCCTCGCTCTCGTAGTTGGTCAGAACCCACGGGAACACCGGGTATTGGTTCAGATCGTTGTACGTCCGTCCTGTGGACAAACACATTCAGATTATACCACTATCTAAATCAAATCGATGGCGAATATACGAAGTCCATCAATACGATAATCGTTTGCGAATCCGAAGCATTTTGTAGCAAGGGTTGCACTAGACACGCTTTGAATCTGAGGAGTAAACCTTCAGATGTCTCATGTTACTTTTATGTTACGACTACATCTGTAATTGATCACAAAACTTAACATGTTTGGTAAAGATAAATCATATTAAAATTTGCAGTTACATAAGAATAAGTGTTGGTGATACTAACCTCCTATAATTTCAGACTATTAAAATCGTCATTCTTTACAATGAAATGCAATGTAAGGCAGGGTTTTTTAGGGATGTGCTATCTTACCACCTACTTGGTAGTTTTGTCGCTAATAAAACTAATGTGAGTAAAAAACCATTGTTCTACTGCTCTCTGCAAAAACTGTCTTGAAAAACCCCATCGAATATGGAAAAGGGCAAACAGAACGATGATGATATTGTTGGGAATGAGTTCACTGGTCTAAAGAATTTGTCATACGGCTATTGGACTATCGCACTCAGGTCACGTATCGATCATTTCTCTAATAGTTTTGTTTGTTTGTTGCGGTCACGGTTATTATAATAACACCTTCTATTGACGTATAAAACATCTTAGTTTTACCTGGCTGCGTCAGAAAGAAGGCAATGTTTTTAATCTATTGCTTTTTTGATAAATTTGAACACAACTTTTCAACGAGATGTGGTTTCAGTGTAATTACAAAATTATCTACGATCATAGCGACCACCGTCACCACTGCCCGCAAACCATGGCGCGCGGCGGCCTACTTACAGGTTGCGAAACGAAGTTTCCAAACAAATCCTTCGGCCCTCCCTTGACATTTTTATTGGGCCATAATACGTCTGTGACACCATTGTTTTTGATTGTGAAAAAAAGTCACTGAAAAAAATTGGTGAAGGTAGCAGTCGATGTCCTAATTGCGTTATTGAATAAATACCAATTAATAGTATTACCATTAGGGCTAACACCTATAATTGTTCCTACTTTTGATTAGGTACTTATCTAACATATTTTTTGCAAATAATGAGTATTCATCATCTTTGGACGGACGCGTGAATTGGACGCGAAGAAGTAAGAACATGTTTACATATTAAAATACGTAGGTATAGTTTAAAGAGCAGCTAAACATTTAACATGAAACTACCAAACGTTCAAAAGAAATCACGAAGTTACAGGAAAACATCACCCACTTCAAGATTTTCTAGCAAACGCGTTTATTGAAAATATTAGCATTAACAAGATAAGTGAAGTTACTTACGTCATGTGTAACATCGCAAAATGTGGCCTACTCGGGCGAGCCAAAGAAAACAACAACTTGAGGGGTTAAAATGTGAACATATGCTTCTATGGAGAGAGGTTGCAAAAAGACACAAAAAGGATTTTCGCTATCACGGGTTTTTTTAATTGATTCTTATAACATCTACTATTGATATAGTAGTCTTAGTAAAGGACATTTAATCATTTTGATCCCGGAATTCTTCCTATTACGGGTTCCCAAAAACGGGGATGAAAGTTTGTGCTGAAAACCCGATATATGCGCAAGTCCATACACTAGACGGGAAAAAACTAGTTAAGTTATAATAATTAACTACATTATCGGCGCGTGGACTACTAATTCGTAGCCAACAGCGATATCAATTAACTAAGATTATGTGAACCATCCAAAACATAATAAATATGAGTAGACTAGTTCATACACCTGATTTATTAAGGATCGATTTTTCTAACGTCGCGGCGTCGATTAAGACTTATCAGGCTGAAGAAGTATACACTACCGATTAAATAATGACATTAGGTAACTTTTTCAAATTAGGCGTGTTGTATTTTATTCAACTAATGTCCCTTATTTGACGTTGGAAAAATAAGGCCTAAATGTGAAATACAGGGTGGCCAAAACAGTGACGCCCAAAATTTTTTTTTAGTTTTTGGAGGGTCTTGGACGTAAAGCTTCCAAAAAAATTTTTTGAACGACACTGTTTTGGCCACCCTGTATTACGCTAAAAACTTATGGTAGATCATGTTCATGTTATTGGGACCATTCGCGACGAGAGCGTCACAAACTATTGGTAGACGTTGTAATGACAAATGGAATGAAAATGGATGGCTGTCATAACAAAAAGTTATTAAACCATAGTTATTACAATGAAATATTGTACTATAGATTTATTCTATACAATAACGTCCATCGATTTTTACTCATAAATAAACTAAAATGCTTAAATAGCTATAGAAATGTTGCCAGAAGACCGCCAACATATCATGGCGGTAAAATTTTTGGTCCGGGCCAGGGCTGTAATCGATTCGAGAAGGCAGGGAGCCTTCTTTGCACACAGCAAATAGTTTCAAATACAAATATTATGAACGTAAACTTTTACACAAAGTTAAATTATTATGACGCATAATTTTGTGACTTTAATTCATGGTAAGTAGCAATAACATGAGTCCAATGGCTGAAAAATATTTATCGAAATGTAGGTAAATGACAGAACAGATGTTTTTTCTGATAGGTGTTATGCAAAGTATAATATTTACCGCAAACGCGCATTGCATTTTTTTTCATTTAACCAATCAATTGATTGCTATACCAGTCACTCCGATATAGATGATCGGGGACGATGTACTAGGATGATATAACTTGCAAGGAGCTCGAGCGTCTGCACACTAAACTTTGACCTTAAGTGATACAGTATAATATGTAATACGTAAACAGCGTCCGTCGTTTGATATCGTATCAGAGCGGTCATTATCTGGCGTTTGCAAGTAGCATCTGTCTGTCCTATTGTTGTCGTCACGTGGTCACGATCACTTTTCCCGCCGCCGATCAGCCGGGTCACTCGTCAAACGCTTGCCAACTTTCGCAGCCGCACGATTGAATCGCCGAGAGAAAAAAAACGCACGTGAAATTCATTATTTACAATTAGAATCCGGGTCTGTAACAACAGGCGAAAGTGTTTCGGATCGTCGCAGGTGTAGTAAGAGGTTCTTCAGTTGTGTGCCTTCGTCTGCGAGGCGCGAGTGGTGAAATAGAAATAAGTGACATTACGCAGTTTGCGCGCCAAAAAGTAAAACAAATGAAGGTAACAAGTGATGTGTGCCAGTTGAGTGTGACGAATAACGGCTGATATGCTGAGGAAGAAAGTCATGGAGATACTGAAAAGGTATGAATATTAATGATCACTAAGTCATACACATAACCATCATACCTACAAAAGTTGTACACGCATCGTACCTGCTAATTTGGTAACGATATAAGTATCGCTTTATAAACCAAATGGCATACGTAAGTGCCTTAGAAAGGCATTTAGATAAAAGACAATGTATTACTCTGCCTTATTATTTTGAAACTAGCCTTATTATAATAAACGTTATTGTAGATCATTATTAACGGAAATGGATTCAATTTAAATAGTTTAGTATTACTGAAACTAGACAGCATAACAACAACGCCTAGCGGATTGCTTTAATTCATTCCACTTTCCAATTCGTGATTACACAACTGCTGTAACAATAAATTAGATTTAGTGATCGATTTTACAGGTTGGCACATCGATAATCTGTTATGAAATTACTTTTCCCTAATATGAAAAAAACTAAGATATGTGTACACATAGCGAGAATTTTACAATCCCAGAATAAAAAAGAGAGATATTCTTTTCTTTCTTTTACAAACTTCCATAACCAAGCTACATAGAAATTAAATACAATTTAACTTTTTTTATTTTAGGATTAAATAGCCATTATAGTGAACAACCCTAGTAATAAGTATTGTAAAAAGCACTGTAAATTTTGCGCGGAGCGAAAATAAAAATTAACCCAATATAACAAAAAACCTAAATCAAAAAAGGCACGGACCAAAGAGTCTGCGGACTGTAGTTTTAATAATAATAATAATAATAATAAAATAGCCATTATTATTAAAGTAAGAAAAATAATTAAGACCAAAAAAGGGTCAAATTCAGTGAATAGTACACATATTGAAGTATTTTAAGCGAACAAATACCTATTAATGAATAAAAAATCAATAATTACTTATACCTTATTATGACTGGTAGAGAAAACTTTAAAGCATTAAGACCGCCATGTGTACATTTTTATGTGCAATAAACAATACATAAATAAATTATCAATATATATGGATCTCGTATCATGTCATGATATTTTTATGACGATTTGCAGGAATAACCTATTTGAAACTTAACGTTAAATATTTCACAGACATTATAACTCATGTAAACAAGACAAATTGGTAATTATTAAGTGACTCAAGTTGAATAGATATGGTTTATTGCAAAAAAATGTTTATGCTAACGCGAGTTTGGTAGGTACATATATATTGAAGTATTAAACCAAGAAGTCGTCTTTCAATTCGATATTTTGACTTGCATAATTATGTTAAAACAGATGCTTTAAGCCATACCTAAATAAGATCTAGATAGAAGTAAATAGAGTCCCTAGACGTAACCATGTCTTGGATGTCCCTTTGCTAAGGAACTTCTTCCACAACTGCAACTAATTACCTAGAATTTATGGTTTAGCCAATTTAAAAGTCCAACCATCAAAGACTAGGGAGTCCCAGGAAAACCATCATAGTTCAACCGTCTTGCACCCCGTTACGACACTATCAGAAAAAAATATTAGAGGAGATTACAACCATCCACAGCGCATAGCGGACTTTTGTTGTTTTGTTGAAACGACTGTTTCTGAAGCTACATTTACGTATTTAAACAGCTTCACCATAATGTAACCACATGAACGGCTACATCAATTGTAGACATACAGTATCGTTCGTCATTTTTCCGACCTAATCGACCGTTTCCATCGACGACCGATTAACCTGCCACTGCCATCCTTCCGAGCGCGTGGGTCGCGGAAAACTCTTCGTCACGAAATGATTACTTCAACTAGCGACTATCGCAACCGATTGTCTTGACTAATTGCCGCATTTACATCCCAGCTGCAGACGAAATGAGGAATTCCTTATTAAACTAAACGATTCGAGAATTGATCGGTAAGTATAGCCTGGCCGACTATTGTGTGCTAATCAAAGTGTTAGTAATGTTATTACGGTAAATCACGAATGTTGGAGAGATAACTATAAATAATGGGCGAAGGAAAATCAATGCAAGAAAATTCACACTCGGATGCGTTTTTATGCATATTAGCAAATGGCAATGCATATGGGCGGTCAGTAAAAGCTAGGTACATTAGTCCAGGAACTGCGCCGTTTCATAATCTCATATAAGTACCTAATGGTCACGAACGTCATCTATCTGACCAAATAGGAAGATAAGTGCAAAGTTGATTACCAAGTCACTAAGTCACCAATTGGTGTTGCTGCCACGACCAGCACCGTTGGCTACTGTACAATAAAACCATTGACTGAGTTGCAGTCATCATATGACCGTTTCAATAGAGTAAACCGGCAAGTAGTTACAACATAATAGGCATGGTTTATTGGAAAATAAGCAGGGCATTTGGGCGCAGCGGGGGATGAATGTCAATCTTGTAGACACATTTATAGGACTTCAAAGGGCTATTTCACGGCGTGATTTTGAACGCTCAAAACTCTTCGGGAGGTATAATGATGTAATCATCAAGTTTGAATTAATAATTTGCAGTGAAACCACATAACACGAACGGATAACTTAATCTCCATCGAATTAGGGTATGTATTTATGCTTTCATACATGCACATACTGGGTATATCATGTAAGATCAGTAAATACTTGTTACTATTATTGTCTTGTATCCAGATAATGCAATAAAAGGATATTGCGTGGTATGTTATTATGCGAGAAGGGCTCTTCATTCGAGAGCATATTATTATGCAATAAATTTCAGGCATTATAAAGAATTGCGTGAACACTGACGTTTGAAATAAACTTATTGTTATTAAAAGACATTGATGAGTTTTGTCATCTATCAGTTCTATTCATTATTTATATCGATATCACACTACTAACTATGATGTTATGTTATTCAGTATGGAGGATCAAAGAGAGTTATTAGAAATTGTCCATAAATAGATCTGACGACAACGGTTTAAACCTTTAATAAGGAATTGTTTATTTACTCAGGTGTTCTAGATTCGCACAAAGAAGAAAATATAACAACAACGTATTTCTTTATATTTTCCTGTTTTTTTAATAACTTGTAAAAAAAAGGCGCGGTGCCTTCTATGTCGACAAACTTAAGCACAATTTGGCAGAATAACTCGAATTAATAATGTATTGTGTTACGTTAGACACTTACTATTGTAAACAATGTCTTCTGTATTATCTAATAATACAAAATTATGTCTTTCGTATTGATCAATACTGAAATACGGCGTTGGGCTAAATTGCGTGGTCCTATACAATCTTTACAACATGTTAGATGTACTGCAAGATGCGTCATGCAACCAGGTGTTAAACATCTGAAACGAGTGTACCAACTTCTGAACTTTATATGATTATGTCAATAACTGTAAGTGGTGTGATTGCACAAAAGTTTCATAATGGTAAAGATACTACACTGTATAAGAAAATATCATTTTTCCTTCAATGCAGCAATGCTGCTTTACTGCAAAATTTGGTGCAATTTTATAGTTAAAAAATTCAATCCATAACAGTTTTCATTTAAGTTTTGATGTAACGTACTCACTCATGCCTAAAAACATGTCGGTGACATAGAGGTTGGTCTTTCACAGACGGATACAAAAAGCCTACAACGCAAATCGAAATCCGTCAATAAGATTATCGTCTTGCGGGTCCGAAGAATCTTCTAGCAAGAATTGTATTAAAAAAAATGCTACGGATTCGCAAAACGATAATGGTATTGATGGATTTCGTTTTTCGTAGTAGGCCCTCAGGTCCGGATGTCCCGAAGAGTACAAGAGTATTTCAGGTAAAGGGCACCTTTATTTATGACATTCATAAAAAAATATGACATTCATAAAAATCTAGGAATATGCACCAAAGTTTCAATATTTGAAATAACTTATTTTATTTAAAATAGAGAATTAGTACAAGTTAGAAAATTGATCAATATTAGTTTGTAGTTCCTAGTGAAATCTGGGGTTGGAACGGACTACTACGAGTATAAAGTTGAATTTTATAAAATAATTAATTTAATTTTGCCTGATTCCATTAATTACTACGAGTATGACGTCAAATTGTCTAAGTTTCAATAACATCTTTCAATCAAATGTATTTGAACGGCGGAGAGAGAAATACACCCTGCGCATACTAGTGCGTTTCTATCTCCGTTGTAAGCTATCACCAAAACTCGGTAGCACATATAATCCGTCCGTAACCATCTACTGACCTGCGATAGTGTTCAGGAACATGAGGTACTCGAAGTTGGAGATCTCTCGCCGCTGCCACTTCTGGGTCATGTTCGAGTTGCGCATGAGTTGCCGCGGGGACATCATCGACGCGCGTCTGGAACAAGATGAGTTTTTGTTATTAATCTATAGTCTTTTTCGAATTATATGGTATTTTCTAATGATGAAATCCGTGTCGCTTATTCTAGCAGCTCCAAAAATAAGGTCAATGTCTTGTGAGGAAGAAATAAATAGCAAGTGGTCACATTGGGGACGAATTACAAGTGAGTCATGTACGTAAAAATAGGTGCCATATCAGAAGTATGAAAACGATAACTCAATAACTGTATAACGATAATTCTGCATGTTTTCTCCGTATATATTTATACTAGCGGTCCCCCGCGACTTCGTCCGCGCGTTTTGAGTTTGCTCCCTCTCCTCCCGTCGCAGCGTGATGTTTTATATCCTAAAGCCTTTCTCAATAAATAAGCTATCTAACACAGAAATATTTTTTCAAATCGGTTCAGCAGTTCCTGAGATAAGCGCGTTCAAACCAACAAACTCTTCAGCTTTATAATATTATTAGCGCAAGCGCACGTTGTACTTAAGCTGCGAACATTATTTTGGTGCGGAGTTATGTTAAAACTGTGATAGCTTCTAAGATATTTATTGGAATCAAATGATATAAAGGGCAACTTTGTTCTAAATGAAATGCTCGTGATGATGAATGTATTTATTTTGATAAGAATAAATACCTGTGTGTATAATACACCTCTAAAAATGATGCATTATTTTTTTTACAAATTTATTACATAAAAAAAGGTTGTAAAAGTAAGTCAACCATAAAAGATAGACATATGCTGTCGCGGACTTTATTATAGAACTCTTAATGCTGAACAATCTTGTCATACATGATTTTTGTGTAACTTTAGCGGTTTCCGCAGCGTTCGCAGCGGAAGCTCTCAAAAGGAATATCTTTCTCCCGTTTTCGCAACATTTTTCATTGCTGCTGTGGTCTTGTGAGTCGTATCTTTATGTTATATAGCTTAAAGCCTTCCTCGATAAATGGACTATCCAACATACATAAATTTTTCAAATCGGGCCAGTAGTTTCTGAGATTAGCGCGTTCAAACAAACAAACAAACTCTTCAGCTTTATAATATTACTAGCGGTCCCCCGCGACTGCGTCCGCGCGTTTTGAGATTGCTCCCTCCCCTCTCGTCGCAGCGTCATGTTTTATATCCTAAAGCCTTTCTCGATAAATAAGCTATCCAACACAGAAATATTTTTTCAAATCGGTTCAGCAGTTTCTGAGATAAACGCGTTCAAACCAACAAACTCTTCAGCTTTATAATATAATAGCGGTCCCCCGCGACTTCGTCCGCGCGTTTTGAGTTTGCTCCCTCCCCTCCCGTCGCAGCGTCATGTTTTATATCCTAAAGCCTTTCTCGATAAATAAGCTTTCCAACACAAAAATATTTTTTCAAATCGGTCCAGCAGTTCCTGAGATAAGCGCGTTCAAACAAACAAACTCTTCAGCTTTATAATATATTAGCGCAAGCGCACGTTGTACTTAAGCTGCGAACATTATTTTGGTGCGGAGATATGTTAAAACTGTGATAGCTCCTAAGATATTTATTGAAATCAAATGATATAAAGGGCAACTTGGTTCTAAATGAAATGCTCTTGATGATGAATGTATTTATTTTGATAAGAATTAATACCTGTGTGTATAATACACCTCTAAAAATAATGCATTATTTTTTTACAAATTTATTAACATAAAAAAGGTTGTAGTAAGTCAACCATAAAAGATAGACATATGCTGTCGCGGACTTTATTATAGAACTCTTAATGCTGAACAATCCTGTCATACATAATTTTTGTGTAACTTAAGCGGTTTCCGCAGTGTATGCAACGGAAGCTCTCAAAAGGAATATCTTTCTCCCGTTTTCGCAACATTTTTCATTTCTGCTGTGGTCTTATGAGTCGTATCTTTATGTTATATAGCCTAAAGCCTTCCTCGATAAATGGACTATCCAACGTAAAAAAAATTTTTCAAATCGGGCCAGTAGTTTTTGAGATTAGCGCGTTCAAACAAACAAACAAACAAACAAACAAACAAACTCTTCAGCTTTATAATATTAGTATAGATAGTACAGATGAAGCGCGACCTTCATTTTGTTGTACCATTTCTATTATGACTAAGCTATTACTAATATTTGTTTTATGGCGCATCTCTTGACTTTTTGCACTTATTTACATTTTTTACAATTGTTTCTTAGTAAAAACCACATTCTAATTATGTGTGCTACCTACTTGTAAATGTCGTGTCAGTTGTCAATTAAATTCTATTATGCGTTACAATGGCATCAGGCGTAAGAGGTTGCAAGTAAAGTATATCCAATGATCAGAAGGCTTGCTTGCTAGTTATGCGTATTCATACTTTGTTACAAAACAGAAATGTAGGCAATCTCTGTCCACTGAGAAGGTCACAAAAAGTGAAAAATCATATAGTGACATTCAGGATGTCATATTTAGTTCTGATAGACGAAATAGAAAAAATCTACTAATCTGAGGGCCGAAATAGAAAAATCTACTAATAAATTAATAAGGATGATATAAGATCCATATCTTAATGCTAAATTTTTAATGAAATATTATTGACTAATCACGCAAAGTTAAAAATAAATAAATAAATAAATAAAAATAAATAAATAAGTTTACGACTACAAAAAACATTATTTAAAAATGAGTGAGCCAACTGGCTTCTACTACATTGTGTTAAAGGTCAGGTTGTTTTGAACGTGTCTCGACGTCGAGAACGCACGTGGGACTTTGTTTACAGCCTGATAAAGGGTCAGTGTCGAAGTTTCAGTAGGCCTGATACGGTTGGATGAGTCATCATCACCATTATTGGGTGTCGAAATTGTTTACTTCTTTATCTACACACGAATGCTTGTTAATAATGGCTTGTTAACGTCTGCCGTCGATGGTTACGGAGACCTTTGCCAACATGTCACCGGCAAGATGTCATGTCGTCGCTCGAAATGCTATCAATACATGCGTTCAGGGTTGCCCACAGGCGCGGTCGCAGCCTGAAATTTTGGAGGGGGTCACTCACTCACTACACTAATAAAAAACCGGCCAAGTGCGAGTCGGACTCGCGCACTGAGGGTTTCGTGCCAACTTTAACTAAATTAAGGGCCCACTTACTTCCATTTGCCAAAATACCACTTTTTTACAGCAAAAATAACTTTGTTTTTCATAGTATTTGTATGAAAGACATAGTTATATTTGCGGTTTTTGAAAATGTGCTGTATCTCAAAAAGTACTAGTTTGATCTCGTTTAAACTAATTTTCGTTGAAAGTATTTGTTAAGCACTATATTGATTTTTTTTTTATTTTTACTAGTTAAATTCTAAAGTTAGAGGAGAAACGCCCATTTTATCACTTTGGAAGCGTCTATTACAATTATCTACAAACATTTGACTTTCAGATGAAATGGTTTCAGAAAACTCGATGTCATTTTAAGACACCTATCCATAGACGATGCATAGGTTTGAGATTATTTTTTTTAGTTCCATTCATTACATTTTAATTTTATCTAGGAATTGTAAAGTGGTTTACAGGATACTCCTATCTACCAAGTTTCAGCCTTGTAATGTTAATAGTTTTGGAATAAAATGGCTGTGACATGCGGACGGACAGACAAACAGACTTGACGAAACCATAAGGGTTCCATTTTTCGCTAGTCGGCTATGGAACCCTAAAAATTGGTATCTGGAATAAAACAATAAGAAGACAGCTATTATTTTAAATATTTACAATAAATAAACCGACAAATTACGTTATTAAAATATTGATAAACAATCTAATCATGACTCTAATTATCATGACATCACATATTGATTTTGCTAGGATTACCTACCAAACTACGTAGTTCGGTTCCTTGTTTCTTAACTAGATGTAATTTCCAAGTTATTTTAGCCATCGTACATAGTTCATAAAAACAGCACTTGATGTCAGTAAAATATAAATTTATTACTATTATGGAGATAGCTAGAAATTTCATTATGTTATTTGGCAATTTTTTGCGATTTTTCCATTTGACCCTAGATTTTGGGGGGGGTCGTGTCCCCTGTGACCCCCCCCTTCGGACCGCGCCTGGTTGCCCAGGCACTGAAGCGCATCGGGGATGTTTGCAGAGACGCGAGTAGATTGCTTCTTTGCAACTATGCGGAAGAGATGCGCCTCCCTGCCAGCATCCTGACTATGATAGCTTGTAGGCTGGACTGCCGCTATATTAACTTCTGTTGCACAACCGCCGCAGGAGGTGTGCAAACGAATAAAAAAAAAGTATTTAATAAAATGTTACTAACAAAGGTTAAGTCCTTTATGACTAACACATAATGAGTCATGTTACTTTATTAAATAAATAAATTATTATTATTATTAATACGCCCCGTCACAGCCTTCGAAAAGGGTCAAAGAACTAAGGAGGTTAGAGTGCTCGTGCGTATTTTATGTCATATATCTGTCATTTGGTTATAACTTGTACGACCCAATGCGGGGTCGCACGGAAGCTCAGAAGGAGAGCTATGTCGTAAAAAACGAGAACATTGACATTGTCAATAAGGAGTTAATACAAATATAAAGTGACATAAAAACGCCAAATAATGATTCCTACAGGTCACAGAGTGGCATACATTAATGCCATGAGTATATTCAGTAGGAAGAATGTTTTTTACTTTATTTACCCAAAAGCACACATCTCATTGATCAAATTTTAAATAAATTGGTACAGAATACTTTAAACATTATGTGGATCCACAATAATTGGCTTGTCCAACCCTTTTTTTATAAATGAATAGAATTATGACCGTCCTTGATCATCATCAGACGTTTCTGTTATATCTAAATTGTTACAAACACTGTCAACTTTATGTCCTTATTATCAGTGAAATTTACTACTACTACCAAATATCCTAGCCCAGCACTATCAACGTTGCGATTCACGCACGTTTCTTCCGCGTTCGCGGGCCTGCGCGGGCGCACCAACTGTGTCAAGGGCGCGCGGGCGACGACCCGCCGCGCTGTCTGCGAGCGACGCCCTTGCTGACCAAGCATTGAGTTTGGCCAACTCTGTACTAGTTGGTGTTATGTTTTAGTATACATCTAAATTGCCATATCGCTTACACTGATTTGAAGAGACTAGACATATACATTGTAATTTAAGGGATTATTTTTGTTTTAAAAATCTCATTTCTTTGTACTCAACCGTTCGGGTTGACGGTTTCAACGGAATGATGAAAATAGTAACGATTGATAAATTAAATAGGTTTCATAGAGAATTCATTGCCACACAGATACAACTTCCGGTTGCGAACTGAATGTTTGCTTAATATACTGCACCACTAATTCGTAGAGTATTATTTGGCATTCTGTCATACTAGAGTGAGCGCAGCGAACGGTCGGGAGCGAAGCGGACGACTGGGGGGCAGAATGCCCAATAATACACTACTTGCATCGCTGCGCCTTTGCTGATTAAACAGCGCTTTCGCAACTTAGCAGACAAGTTTTCAGTAGGCGCTGCGCATCTTTTTTTAACCGACTTCATGAGTATCTCAGTTCAGTAAAGATGAAAATTTGCGCAAGGGCGGGACTTGAACCAGCACTTTCTAACTAACCTCCTCTCCCCTCCGGACTTCTGTGGTGTACAGACGCGTTTTTGGTAAAAGCCACGTCAATTTAAAAATCAAATTTGTTAACTCTACTCAAGAAAAATCCAGTTAAAAAAATAGGAGTGCATAACAAGTGAGGAGGTCAACCGTGTAAGCGCTCCTGGTACCGTCGTCTGCGCTGACTCATCCGCGGTATTGGCACCGCCCGCTGTCACCGCCCCCTGCTGCCAGCAACCCGCCCCGGGAGGCGTTACCCTGCTCGGCTAATTACGCGCGCGACTCCTGCGTCGCCCTCTCCGCACCACCTGCTTCACTATCTGCGCGCCTGGTACCTGCGTGAGTCACCTCTGTTACTTACTTATTACGTCGCAAGCTTTGAGCATCGACTACTATGCCGCTCAAACGCACTCCACCTGCGTCCCCAGGCCAGAGAGATAACCCTTTGCGCTTGCCGATGACTGACGCTGCGAAAATCGTTACTAACTCTCCGTCAGCGACGAAACCTCAGCAAGAGCTATCGGCGGCTGACCTACGACCAACTTTTAGTTTGGCGACTGTCACCCCCGACCCTGATGACAACGTCACAGTCCGAAACAATACCAAACGCAAGCATGACGGTGACTACGATCACAGTGAAATGCGCGCTTTTATGACCGAAATGCGTATATATTTTGCTAGTTTCTCATCAAGCCAAGATAAGAAACTGAATGATCTGCAAGAAACCATATTAGAAATTAAAGCCCAAAATACTGAAATCGTAAAATCTATCGAACTGATGTCTCACAAATACGACGAAATAACAAAAAAGCTACAAATATTTGAAGAAGAGAGAAAAGCTACTGAAATATACATCAATTCACTTGAAGAAAGAATAGAATTTCTCGAGAATAAGGGGCGAGCTACATATATAGAGATTCGCAATATGCCGAAGTTGAACAGCGAAACTAAGGAATCCCTATGTGCCATAATTGGTAAGCTAGGCAATATATTGAAAGAACCAGTTGACAGCTCCCATATACGAGATATCTATCGGATAAATTCAAGAGGCGACAACAAACCTATAATCGTCGAATTGAGTAGTGTTATGAAGAAAACCAGCTTTATTTCCGCCTACAAGAGATTCAACAAAGTTCCTGGTGCTGAAAATTTAAATAGCCAGCATCTTAATATCGACGGACCACCTCGAAAGCTATTCATTGGTGAGTCACTGACTTATAAACAAAAGAGACTCTTTTACCTCAGCAGAGAGTATGCCAAAGCAAATGCGTTTAGATTTTGTTGGACGGCAAATGGCAACATCTACTTACGTCGCAAGGAGGGATCACCTCACATACGAATCAACACTGAGTCTGATTTAGAGAAACCAATGAATGGTAATTGACTAGTCGTGGTGCAGTTTGGCTACTTGAAGAGCGCGAATAGTTTTAATAGTTTTGATAGTCTTAATATTGTTTTTCAAGTTGATTGCGATACCATAATTATTTTATCATTTCTCGACTGTACATACCTCCCATACACCAAACAACATAAATCTATTACACCTACTTTCTTACAAACACACACAGACACTCAAACTTTTGAACCGCCTTCCTACACTATTATATGCAATGATAGTTTTTCCGGGTCTATACAATACGATTCAGGGATAACTAAACCCGTTAAACCCGCTATGGGGGTTCTGTTGATGTTAACGGAGTATGTGTTTACTAGCACTCTCGAGAATGGATAGACTGAACCTATTCGAAGAAATCAACAACTCATGCTCAGTTCCTTGTGAACTGATCAATGACTCTGGATCCCTAAATAAAGCTCTAGACGAGTTCTCACACGCAGCATATCCCAAATTTAATATAATCTCCATGAACATTCGGAGTATCAATAAGAACTTGGACTCTCTGTTAATCTACCTGTCTGGGTTAAAAATGAGTGTCGACATACTGGTTCTATCGGAGTGCTGGTGCGACGAATATTCGGTTCCTCCGTTGATTGACGGTTACTCTGTCCATTTCACGACAAAAAGCTTTAACCAAAATGATGGAGTCATCCTATACACAAAAACCGAACTTGAGGCAAACGTGGAGGAAGTGGATTTGGACGAGGCGAATTGTCTGGAAGCTAGATTTGGTAACACGACCGTCCTCGGAATTTACCGACCATTTTGTTTTAAAAACACTACGAAATTTCGTAACGCCTTAGACACTCACTTGTCTAAAATTAGATCCCGAAATGTGGTAGTGACCGGTGATATAAACATTGACACACTTAACACTAACAACGATGAGGTCGCAGACTACCTAGAAATCATTGGTTCACACGGTTTGCGCAACTCAATTGACATTCCTACCCATGGACGCACTTGCCTCGACCACATCATGTGCAAACTATCAGATAATTTCAAATGTTTTGTTCTTGAAACAGACATTACCGACCACTATCCACTGCTGCTATCTATCGCCAGCTGCAACGTGTCTGCTTCTAGCAATATGCAATCCAATACATTTACCAGATCAAGGCTGAACTATGAGGCACTAGAAGATGCTATTAAAGCCAAGGACTGGAATTCCTTTCTAGAAATCCAGGACCCTAATATCGCTGCCGAAACCTTAGTGGGAACCCTTCGAGACTTAATCAGCTCTAACACCACAACCGACACTATAACCCGTAAGAAGAAACCTCTCAAACCATGGATCACACCTTCTATAGTTAAAAGCTTCAGAACAAGAGATCGCATGCACCAATACACCAAGAAACACCCCGAGAATATTCAGGCTAAGGCTGAATACTTGAGTTACCGAAACATGTGCAACCAAGTGGCAAAATCACTGAAACTTGAATACTTTAAAAACAAATTCCAGCAATATTTCAAAAATAACAAGGGCACATGGAACACTGTAAAAGAACTGTGCAATATTAGCACTAAGAACTCCCAGGCAACAGCGTTACTTTCATTGTCTCAGAATCATAAAGAGTCTCTTAACACAGTAAATAAATTCTTCACAGGCATTGGGTCAGAGCTTGCATCAAACATACTTACTAAGCAAAACACTGGCGAGACTGACTTAGTTAAAAATATCGTAAATTCTGATTGCTCACACTCGATTTTTCTAAACCCAACAGACGCATACGAAATAGATAAAATCATACGCAACCTAAAGGTTAATAGTGCACCAGGCATTGACTCTATCCCTACTATTGTTCTGCACAAATCGCACTCTATAATGTGTTCACTGATAGCCCACGTGTGTAACCTTAGTATGTCAACTGGTATTTTCCCCGAATCATTCAAGGAGGCAGTGGTCATTCCCATCTACAAAGGTGGCTCGAAAGGAGAGGTCTCCAATTACCGGCCTATCTCACTTCTAAGCACAATTGGTAAAATTGTTGAGAAGATCGTTAATATGCGACTTACTAGCTACCTAGAAAGTAAACGGCTCCTGGCGGACAACCAGTTTGGCTTCCGTCACGGAAGGAATACTGAAGAGGCTGTTGTTTCCCTGGCAAGAACAGTTTCGGAGACACTGGACAGTGGTGGAAGATGTGCAGCTATCTTTCTTGACCTCAAAAAGGCGTTTGATACGGTGTCAATACCCATCCTCTTGAGGAAACTGGAAAACTTGGGAATCAGGGGTAGTGCACTCAATTGGTTTAAAGTCTACCTTAGGAACAGAACTCAGGTGGTCAAAATATCAAACATGCTCAGTGATAGTCTACCCATCACTTACGGCATCCCCCAAGGCAGCACACTCGGGCCCACCCTGTTTTTAGCCTACATAAATGACCTGTGTAAGCTTGACACACTTGGGGTAACACTTACCTTTGCAGACGACACTGCCTTGATCTACAGCGGGGAGTCATGGACTGATGTCCAGGAACTAGCGGAAAGAGGTCTGGCAAAGGTCTTGAGATGGCTTGATGACAACCTACTGACAATTAACGTCAGTAAAACTAAACTCATCTGTTTTAGGATAACTAGCGTCTCCAGCCCACCGCCGGGCTTCTGTTTGAGGGCTCATTCTGGTTCCTGTTCATCGTACGGTCAACAGTTCAGCTGCGGCTGTCCACACATTCTGGAGGCAGATACTCACAAATACCTAGGAATCACAATTGACAAAAATTTGAACTGGCAACCTCACATTTCCGGCCTAAGCAAGAGGATAAGAAAACTCTTACCGATATTCAAAAGCCTACGAGAAGCAGCTGACGTCAACTTGTTAAGAAAAATATATCTAGCGCTATGTCAATCTCTGCTAACCTACTGCATTCCGGTTTGGGGTTGTGCAGCTGCAACCCACTTTATCGAGCTAGAAAGAGCACAAAGAGCGATCATTAAAGTAATGCTGCGGAAACCAAGGATATATCCAACCAAAACACTGTATGCAGACTCAAACCTGCTCACGGTGAGACAGTTGTTTATTTACAGTTCCGTTCTCCGATACCATAAAACGATAGATCCTAGGGTAATTGATCCTCACAGAAGAAGACCTCGAATCCCTGTACCTTTCATGCACACAGCGTTCGGTCATCGCCAGGAGGTTTTTAGTAGTCCCTTCCTGTACAGACACTTCAGCAACCTATGCCAAGTGACAAAAATGAATAGAGGGAAGCTCAAGGAAACACTAAAGACCCGGCTGAGTGACCTTTCATATGCTGACACTGAACAACTCCTGCACCCACTGCGTTGAAACCTACATATGCACACGCATACACTTCCCCATACACACTTGCACACATCAACACACACACACACGCGCGCTCACACATGCACACACGCTCAGACGCATACATACACACACACACACACACATATGTACACACACATACACACACACATACATACACGCACACACGCGCGCACTCACACACAGTCTCAAAGTAGTGATATCGCTCTTCAACCTAAGCCCTAATGAATAGTAGTATAGTACAATCCAATTATAGCTTTGCTGAGTAGTCTGATCCACACAATGATCATTAGTTAAAAATCCACTATTGGGGTGGAGGGCTGTCATCCTGAGATACAGGATATCTCCTAGTTCAGGTGACAGCCAGCCATATTATTACCAATTTGTTTTAACTGTTACATGTATTAATTGAAAGTTAAGACTGCATGACAAAACCTTCCTTTTTTTTTTTCACATTTTATACCACCTTATTTGATTACCACTATAGCATTTTAATGAAATTTATATTTTTTTAAGAAATGATTTATTGTTTATTCTGTACTAATATTAAGATGTGTTGTTTTTTTTTTTTGTGTATTTAATTGTATATTTAATTTCCATATTTAATTTAATTTCCATGTTAATTTCCGTGTTACGTATTTCTGCAAAATGAAAAATGTACTTACCTGTAAATGTAATGAAATGGCGAGGAATAAATGCTTTACTTTACTTTACTTACTTACTAACCGGTCCAAACGGTCTACCAATTGAGCTACCGTGCTGTCTGTCGGACCCTGCGAAATTTGTGGTCTCTTACGGATACGACATTATGCGTGACGTCTCATCTCAGTGTTTTTATGTGTGCATGTACATATCTTTGTTAGCGATTATCTCGCGTTTGTTTGCACCGATTTGATGCGGTTTTTCCAAAATTGCTTTATTTTCCTTTTTGTTATGACTACTTATCATGATTGCAAAAAAAGGAAATTCATTGTTTTTTTTTTTGGTTAGCTCGATTCTATTTGGACAGAAGGAAGAGAACGTAGGTACGTATGGCGTTAAGTCCACCTTTTGTACAAATTTTTGTTATGCAATAAAGTAAAAATAAATTAATAAGATATATTTTTCGTAAGATCACTCAGTAGAGTATATACTCAACTATATTGATTTAGTATTTATAATAAAAAAGGGCACCAAAATGGTCAGTTGTCCACTTTTCATTATGCTGTTTTTTCTTGATTGTACCACTTCTTATGTTGCAAGAGCGGTCGTCTGCGGTTTATCACGCGACCGGCTGCAATATCAAAACAGACTTGTGGTTTTTTGAAACTAGACAGATTTTTTTATCAGCATGTTAGTAAATACTCAATAGGTATTAACTAAAGCTAGCTATCATAGGACTCTTACATTTGAATAAATAACTGCTTACGACTTAATGTTCAATTAACATTCGTTAATAACTAGATCATACTTTTTATTTACACTGCTATTTATTTAAGGAAATGTTTGCTCTAAAACTGTTTTTCAACGAACAATTCTGCAACGATGATTAGATTGATTATTTGGATTACTAAATAACTTAAACAATTAGAATTTAACCCTTTAATTAACCATTCTCAGCAATTAAACAATCTTAATTTGCTTACAGATTTAATTAATTAAGTGCAAAACAATAAAAGGAAACGGTAACAAAGGCGTGGGCACAATAATATACGCGACCGGAACACAAGAATAAGGTCGTGTGATCGCCATAAATAAACCAAAGTAAATAAATTAAATAACATCAACTAGGAACTAGTAGATCTGTAAATCCGTTTTTTTTAATATAATGAATAATTCATTTGTTGGAAAACGATTATTCCGACAATACAATTCTCGTTTTGATTCGAGGTAAGGAAGTGGCCCACGCAAGCAAAAACACATTTGCTCTTATACATGTCTTTATTTTGCATTCAAAAATATCTGAATACTGTAGCAAGGTTGAGTTTACGAGTTTTGCGCAACAACTTTATAAATAAACTCAAAAGTCTAAATGAAGTCATCGATTGTTTTGAAAAACTTTATTTTTTATTTCGTGTTGTTCACCAAATGATATTTTTATTTATTAAATGTTTTATCATTACCGGATGATAAAACCCGAAATACGAATATAGTGTTTCGTTTGTGACAATCGAAATTTTCTTACATAAATAATGTACTTTACGCTATTATTTTGAGTATGCGCAAATTGTGGAGCAAAAAAAGATAATGTGTTTTTTTAGTGTAGCAGTTAACAGTCAATTTGATAGTGGTTGACAACAATTGGATGTTTGCAAAGGCAGCCAGGTGGAAAGATGTTGGGTGTGTTCGCCGAAGAATGAACTTGAAAGCAAAATGGCAAACGCTCAGCCCCGTCAGCTAAGCAACTAAATGAGCACCAGTTGCCAATTTGGAAGAGATTTGTAAACAAAGCTAAAAGTCAAATAGCAGAAGTACATACAAACAACATCTGCTTGGATACATTTTACTGTCAGCAGCGCAGCGCCTGCGTAGTAATAGCAAGCGCTGAATTCGGCTGTACGTTAGTGGCTCCAATTTGCGAATGAGTGTGACGCGTTTGCATAATTTGCCAAATATTATGTGCTGCATCAGCGTTTTTGATAGCTTCCGATCCGAAAAACATTATTTATTATCATTAAGCAAAAGCCTGCGACTTTGCGCGAAGATATTACGAACAATAAGTGAAATAATTGTTACTTGGTGCCTTGCCTTTTGCCGACCTGATTTGAAACAGCCCAGAGGCCCTATTTTTGAATCACTCGCTTCGAAATGGCGAGTGTATTTTTGAATCACTCGCTTCGAAATAGCGAGTGATTTTCGTTCGACAACGAGTTTTTTTCTATGACTTTTAATTCATCTTCGAACGAAAATCACTCGCCATTTCGAAGCGAGTGATTCAAAAATAGGGCCCCAGGTCGTGTTGTTTTGAAGTTAAGTTAGCTCATAGGTATCATGTCAAATAAGCAGACCAGATCCATGCAACATTTGCCCGGCATAGGAATTGGTTGGTGAATTAAGACAAATGTAATTCAAATCAATCAAGTGAGAATCAGCAATGAAACAGGCAATAAAACAGCAGCGGCAAAAACGTTGATCATTATATTTTGCTGGACACTATGTATGACAATATAATCTGTGTTCTTAAAGAAAGCGCTGAGCAATGTTTTGTAAACACGAAGTACAATAAAACTAGAAAATATATACCAGGTTGGAACATGCATGTTCGCGATGCTCATAGGGAGGCTAGACTGCACTATCAGAATTGGCTATTATATGGTAAGCCTAGATCGGGATTTGTGTACAATAACATGTGTAATTCGAGGAAACTTTTTAAGGACAAACTTAAACTTTGTCAAGCTAATCAACAGCAAATAAAAATGGACAGAATAGCTCAGTATCACTCAAAAAAACAATTTAATGAATTTTGGAAAGCCACTAACAAATTAAATCATAGGTCCGGGCTCCCCGTGAGTGTGGCTGGCCTGCATGACCCGATTGAAATTGCAAATGCGTTTCAGAAGCATTTTACTGTTAAGCCACAGGATGTGCCCTTACTGGAGGCACATAGGGTGAAAGGCGCTGGAGCCTTCGATGCCGGGACTCCTCCGATCACCTTTACTGCCAACCAGGTGAAGAATGTAATCCGGAAAATGGTGAGGGGCAAGTCTCCCGGCCACGATGGCTTGAGCGTCGAACACCTGCGGTTCGCAGGTGTGCACCTGCCGCGTGTGCTAGCTATGTTTTTTAGTCTTTGCCTGAGCCACAGATACTTACCTGAGGCTCTTACTAAAACTGTAGTTGTGCCAGTTATAAAAAACAAAACGGGGGACGCTTCTGATATTTCAAAATATAGACCAATATCTCTAGCCACGATTGTATCTAAAGTACTGGACGGTCTGCTTGATAGGATACTGAGTAGCCACATTGATATAAATGATAACCAGTTTGGATTTAGACCTAACCATTCAACAGAAAGTGCTATTTTGTGTCTCAAGCAGACTGTTCATTACTATACGAATAGGAAAACACCAATATTTGCATGTTTTCTTGACTTATCGAAAGCCTTTGACTTAGTAAATTATCAAATCTTATGGCGTAAGCTTAAATGTGAGACCAAAGTGCCTGTAGAAGTCATAGAGCTATATCAACATTGGTATAGTAGCCAGAGAAACATAGTTAGGTGGTCGGGAGCTTTCTCTAATGTATCTCTAGCCACGATTGTATCTAAAGTACTGGACGGTCTGCTTGATAGGATAATGAGTAGCCACATTGATATAAATGATAACCAGTTTGGATTTAGACCTAACCATTCAACAGAAAGTGCTATTTTGTGTCTCAAGCAGACTGTTCATTACTATACGAATAGGAAAACACCAATATTTGCATGTTTTCTTGACTTATCGAAAGCCTTTGACTTAGTAAATTATCAAATCTTATGGCGTAAGTTAAAATGTGAGACCAAAGTGCCTGTAGAAGTCATAGAGCTATATCAACATTGGTATAGTAGCCAGAGAAACATAGTTAGGTGGTCGGGAGCTTTCTCTAATGTATACGGTTTGGAGTGCGGGGTAAGACAGGGGGGTTTGAGCTCGCCCAGGCTTTTTAACTTGTATGTGAACCAGCTGATAGGTGAGCTTAATAGCACTGCGGTGGGATGTCACATTGACGGTGTCTGTACCAATAACATCAGTTACGCCGATAATATGGTGCTGTTGAGCCCATCTGTCAGTGGGATGAGGAAGCTCTTAGCGGTGTGTGAATCTTACGCGGTGGCCCATGGACTTAGATATAACACCAGTAAAAGCGAATGGTTACTGTTCAAAGCAGGTTCGTTTACTTACACACACGTCCCACCAGTCTATTTATGTGGCTCGATTCTAAAACGCGTTTCGAACTTTAAATACCTGGGCCACTGGGTTACCGAGGAATCAATGGACAACCTTGATATAGAGAGGGAGCGTAGGTCGCTGGCTGTGCGCTGTAACATGCTGGCTCGTAGGTTTGCTCACTGTACTAGGCCAGTGAAACACACGCTTTTTAAGGCATATTGCCAGTCATTTTATACGTGCAGCCTATGGGTCAGATACACGCAGCGGGCACTCAGCGATCTACGCGTGCAGTATAATAATGCTTTTAGGGTATTGTTGGGGTTGCCATGGAGAAGCAGTGCCTCGGGCATGTTTGCAGAGGCGAGAATTGATGGCTTTGCTGCTATCATGAGAAAGCGGTACGCCTCTGCCATGGCGCGTCTTCGTGGCACCTCCAACAGTATTCTGAGGGTCTTTATAGATCGTTGGGAGTTACCACTTATTCAAAAATGGGTGGTCTCCCATACCAATTTTTTAATTTTATTTTTTATTCATGTTCTTTCCTTGTTTACTAACCATAGCTATAAGGTCAATTTATTGTATACTAACATTATATGGGCTCTGCCTGAAATAAATAAAATGAATTTTTATTTTTATTTATTTATTAAGATTACCAACAACTGTTACATTAAATCTTGGAAAATAAAGATAACAATTATATTATTTGCTAAATGCACAGTCAATTATAGGTAAACATAACCTGCACAATATATTAGAAAAAAGAAGTTAAAAATTTAGTTTTATATACCTAGTAAAGTTGTAATAAATTTTATTTTATTTTAATTAACAATAAAAAAGAACAAGTGATGATTATTTGACCAGGTCACTGTTTTCCTTAAAATCAAATAACTGGAAACATAACTAATGACAATTCAGTACAATTATGACCTCCCTTCGGAAGGTAGCTAGAGAGCTAGCGAAGACGTCGAGGCTATTACTGTGTTCATTATAAAGTCGACAAACACGTGATAACGGAGAGTTTCTCCCATAAACTGTACGTCTAGTGGGGGTAAATAAAGGCTTAATTGGGTTCCGTGGTGGTCGACGTGGGACTCTGAGCTTGATCTGTTGGGACAGCGAAGGGCAGTCGATTCCATTGCCGACCAACTTGTGCAGGAATGTGAGATCCAACAACTCAAAACGCGAATTGAATTGAAAAAACTTTAGCTTATTCCCCAATTTAACAGTCTTTTAAATCTGTGACTATTGATGCAGTTAAGCTGTTACTGACAAACATTATGTTCTTTATCGTATCGATGGAGTTAAACGATAGATAACCAGGAAAACCGTGGGCAGTGAAGTTCAAAACGTGATACAACTTGATGGGGACACACGTAGAACAACGTGACTTTTAGAAGATTAAAAGTTCACATTATCATTGATACAAAATGACCTGGAAGACCATTGTAGAGTTCTACTTTATTAGATTTAACCCGTCCTATTTACAGCGTAGGGCAAAGTATTCCTCTCACCTGGAGGTCATGCCAGTAAGGTTGATCGTCACTGCGTATTTTTTTTAAATATAAAATAAATTCGCTCGTGTCTATGTTATACAAGACCAGACGTGGCATAGATTAGGACGATTTTGAAGATTTTTATTAGAGTAATTTACTATGGAGGAACAGATGTTTGACTAAGGGCCGATTTTTCAATGGTCAGATAAAACTTATCAGACTGAAAAATCACAATTTAAAAAAATACAGCTACGTATGATTGCTGCCAATTTGGTGACGTTTTCAAATTACCCATATTGTTTTTTGTTTGACGAATATTTCTTATCTGACTATTGAAAAATTAGCCCTAAAAAGAGTATGGAAAGAGAAAATCAATTCATTGGAAAGAGTAAGGCCTTATTCTGAGAAAATGAAACACGTCAGCTACCAGTCCCTAAGTTGGGTCTAACTTACTTAGACCCAATTGATTGGCTTTGATTCGTATTGTCGTCCTGTGCAGACGTCTGCTGACGCTGTGTAGAGATCATGATTATTAGTTTTTTTTTTATCCAATATACCTATCCATCATTCAAGAAATAACTATATATCTTTAAAAAACAAAGCAAGGTATAATATAAACAGCAAAAACCATTAAATTCTGCAACCCTGAGTTTCATAAATAGCTATCATTCAATCGTATCATAAATACAAATCGAACTCCATTTCAGTCGTTTATGTTTTCCGAATTCCGAATATCGCGGATCTGAGGTTAAGTGTGTGATATAGATGATAAATCTTCGGAATCTGCGCAAATGAGCGCCATAGTCGTGGTTAGTTGCGCGCGCGCCGCGGAAACGTATACTTCCTATCGAAACGAGACATTTATCTTCAGAGCCGTGCGGAAGAGTGAGCTTAGGCTGAACGCAGACTGATCGACTGTATATGAGTGGTTGATAAACCACTGATTGTGTTAAGACACTCATTATTTTTATATTGATACTTATTCTAACATCTTACGAAAAACGTAGTTAAAGATGTATTTTTCGTAGTGTTACGAATTATGCTACTACGAAAGAAATATAATATGCTACGAAAGTTTGTTTGAGTTAATCTGCGTTCAAAGGAATATTTTGTTTTGTTTTCGTTCCTTCTAAATGAGATGTCTTGCAAATGTGCATAATTATGGAGTAGAATGGGATGATTTTTTAGATAGCTTTGGTCATCATTATTTTACATTTATTATGCTCGTATATATGCTATGCTCAGACACGCATAGAATGTCTATACATAAGATTGTAAAAAGTCTGTTCTCTATTTACTATCACATTTTTAATGGCTCTTGTGCGGCCAGCCAACGCCTACTCTACAACTCGAGGCGTATACAATCGGGCACGAACTATATGTCACACCAGTCACTACGCGGTGGTACGCGTCCGGCAATCGTGACATTGACAGCAGTCGTGCTAAACTATCGCTGATGTTACTGTGATAACACGGCAAATTGGACGTTGATAGTATTAGCGGTCTCTCCATTACATCCTGAGGCTATGTGTCGATTGCTAACAGTAATGGAGGTTGTAAATAAAGGGAAATTGCGATTAATGGGAATGTTGAAGGATAGATGTATGCGATCGACTTTTTAAACGAACTACATGTAAGCTTTTTGTAGCTTTACGTACGTACTGGCTGACAATAATTTATTTTATTTTTATTAGCTTTGAAAAAGGCATCTTCATCTCTTATTATCGTCATTAGGTACTGCACCTTTTAAGGAAATTTTAAGATTAATTTTTATAACCACGTGAGGTAATTTGTCGTATTTACCTACAGCTTTAGTAATATAGGTTTCAGAGCAAAATGCGTTCAAATGAAACACCTATTTCAATCTACACACACTTTTATTGTTAATTAAAAACAAAAGGTAACATCAAAAAGCTCATTTTCGGCCAGCATGACTTACTTCGCGGATACAATTGCAATTATCGCGCGGAAACAAATGAGGAACGTGTCAACAATAAAGCTTCAGTAGCCGTTTCCCAGTGTTGCGCCCACGCAGACAATATAACGCATGGATCAAGTCGCGAATTGACAATAAACATGTATGTTTATTGCCGGGCGAAGGTGAAATTAAGTCCCGCAGTTCCGACTTTTACTTTTTAAACTCTTAATACTGATAGCCTGATGACTCGATATTTTTTCAACTGTAATCAAAAGTTCATGTAATCGATGGTGATAAAGTTCTCTGCCTAATTACTGTAAGGTAGAGGATGTTAAACTAAAATTAATAACGGTTGTCTGTAGAACGGGCTTAGCTACAAAGTTACTTTAAATAATGCACCATATGTTAACGTGAGTCAAAGAGGGTAGTAATAAGACAACCGCAATTCATCCTCACTTGTCCGTCGTAAAGTTGACAATGGATTGATTCACGAATTCATAAAATAAAGTGCGTGTTGTATTTTGAATAACCACTTAAAGGAAACTGGTAAAACCCAAAGGCAACTAAATTTGTCGCGAACAGAAAATATTATTTATTAAAGAAATTATAGGTAGAGATCAATTAAAGATATCATTTATAATGCATTTGGAACCGATTGCTTTTACAGATAAAAATTGAATTGATTGATATTCACGTCAAAAGCTTAGAAGTGAAAAAGAGTCCAGGCCATTGCGCTTTTAAAACTAATGATGGCAATAATAAACAATGTTACTTATGAATAAGATTATAAGAATCTAAGTATTTAACAGGATAATAATCTTTGGCCATATCATAACATACTATCATCAGCTATCCATAAAAGAGAGAGGCCGATTGAATTCACTTTAAAGACTTATTTACCTAAATGGATGTTAAAAAAACTCTCCCGATCGTGGTATTTTGTACCTCAATACCGGGAGATTACCTTAAAAGCTGATTAAATCAATACTAACACAAAAGCTTATTTATGCCAGGAAGCTTTAAAGGACAGGGAGTGAAACTTTTTCCTCGTATTTAGACCACAAGGTATCAGCGAGAGACTGACAAATAGCCATTAAGATGGAGCTGATAACCGATTCCCGACGACGAAGATTGAGGTTAGTATCTGAATATCAATGCGGGTTAGAGCTTGACTAATCTGTAGGAGTTTACAGGGTGATCAAAGATTCTAGAGCACCATAGCATGTGTCATTTATCATTAATGGCAAAAAGAAGAGTTTAAGGTGCGAAATAAATATTGGACATCAATCACTGACTAGTAGATAATGTTGTAAGGCAATAAGTTCGCCAATTGTACAACTTACAGTGCAATAAAGTTTAATTTAAATAAAATAAATCACATACATTGCTCTGATCTCAAAGTAAGGAGCTATAATGCACTTGTGTTATGGAAATCAGACACAACGGTGGTACCACTACACCCAGCCCCTATCACCTATGACGGTTTTATAGGTAAAAAATAATGGTTATATAAAAGTTTGGATATAAAAGCTCGGGATATTTTTTGGGACAAAAATTAGAGAGAACCTAACGTAACTATTATCCATAGTAACAAATATTTAAAAACACTATGCTGTTGCCCAATTTTATGCACTTCTCGACCTACACGTTGCAATAAACAAAAGACTGACTCACAAACAAGAACTACAGACATAGTACAACTCTGATACTAGCCGCAACCTATTCTGCAACAAAACATTGCAATATACATTAGGTAGAAGACCTCTGTAAAAAATAAAAAAAACAACCTGTGTTTATATTGAGAGCAAAAGGTTAAGCGTTCATTTGGTAGAGATATCAAAGAAGTTTTGTTACAAGAGTGATTGTTTTTTTATGGTTGCAATTTTTATTTGTATGGGGCTGTAATAAGTATAGACGTCACAGTGGGTTTTGTGTTATTTGGGACTAACGACAAAATAAATGACGTAGATCGTAATTTCCTAAAGACTTGTTAGTAGTAACACGTTACTTTAATGGAATCACTAGCAACATACTAACTACTATACAAACACGGGCCCAATATTTGGTTAAACTGAACCACAAATTCCCAGGTTTTAATAAGAACAACTTCTAAGTGTCGACATTACCAACGTTAGTTAAGACTTATCCTTATTACTTACTTACGATTATCGAAATGACTTATCGAAATAAGTATGAAACGACGGATTTTAAAATGACATTTACATAAATGATTGTTGACAAATAGATGGCGTTTTCATGTTATGCATATTGTATTTTATTAGACGAATATTCCTTTACTGACGTTGGAAAAATTAGGCCTAAATCAATGATAAAATAAACGTGTTGCCGTAACCACTCAATGCACAGTAGAATTTAAATACAGTAGGTATTACGAAATCATAACTACAAAATACATTAAAAGACACTAATGTAGATCTTGCGATTCTCTTTTGTTGAAGTTGGGATAGTCATTGATATAAAAGTATTTTAAAAAATAGGTTTAAAAATGGGAACCAACAAATGACAAATCTTCTTATACCGTCTAGTTAAATAGTGAGTACATACCCAATAAAATAAATGAATGAATGAAATACATTTTCCATGTTAATAGGTGTATGCTCGTATATATGACTAATAATTGAATTATTATTTTATATACCTGTTATATATTTTTATAACATACATAAATAAATTTGTTGAAACTCCTAGTTACAACAAATTTATGTATGTATGTTATAAATATTTGTATGAATCTATGTTCAATTGCTTCTTATTAGTCTGAGATACCGTTTTAACCTAGTTTAGGCAAAATAGTGATTACTACTAAGCTCTACCATTTATCTCAGATCTAATGATTTTTAATAAACAATTTAATTATTACACAGAAGATAAATAATAGCAAATAATAAAACCTACTGCTCCACTCTCTAGTGGCGACATCAGAATAAATACAGTAGCTCCAGTAGTCACACATTGTGTAAATAGGCGATGGCTTATCTACTCCGAAAAACGCACAATGGGGTTTTACGATTCAGATATCTAGGAAAAATCTTGATAATGATTGTGTTGTGGTTATTTTTTGCCATGACGGTTTATGTATTTTCGATCGCGGTTTCAATATTATATCAGTCACTTATGCCTTATACAGAAGGAGCAATAAAGTTTAAGTATAGATACCCATAGGCCACTGAAAGATAGAAGGAAGTTTAATCATGAATCAGTAGCCCAATGCAATAAGACCGTGCGTTTATGGATGTGTCCGGTGTCACGCGCCTCCAGGCAGGTCGGTCATAGGTCGTCTCCTCGCTAACTTGGGCTTCATGGAGGATCTTATTAACTATGGATATCCATGTACAGACAACAACACGTCAAGGTAAACACTGCGGTATCTTATGCAAATGTAATAAGGGCTAGTTTGCAACAAAAGTGGGTAACCTGATGTGCAGGCGAATGTACATACTGGCGAGCCTCAAAATATCAACAGAAGATTGTTATACGAGGGGATTTAGTACATATCGTGGACATGGCTTCTATTACAACGAAACATTGCTAATTTTTTTCTGTTATTTTATAACTGCTACACTTACCTTTATATGGTAGAATGAAGTGATACATTGACGTGATTAATATATCTTTGTGCTGCCGCTGCAGTTTTCACGATTCTTAGATAATGGGAGGAAACAGAACGGCACATTAAAGACATAGTTTCGCATTTTTCGCGTCGCTGCAATACTTATACGGTGCGCAGGCGCCGCGGTAGACTTCCTCATTTACACACAAATGCATTGTCTAAGAGCAGAGTCGAAAACAAAGTAAGTGGTGTAAGGTTTGATTTGGGAAGCGTTTTCAGTAACTTAATAAGACCAAAGGTATGACCATTCGGAAAGTTAAGGCATTTTCTTTACATTCGATTATGTGTTTTTTGTGTTATAGGTAGGAGTCTAATAAGTTTGGATTTAAGTATAAGATTATCTACTGGGATGTACTGTTCTTCATGTGATTTACAAGTGTACAACACGTATCTTTGATATGTGCAAGGATGATGTATCTTGCCACTGTCAACTCAAACGATTCTTTTGAAGTTAATTTTATCTCGAACAAACAATTTGGTCTGTAACCAAGCAAGTAGGTTACTTGCAAACTACAAACCTCAGATTGCAGATGTAATAGCACGATAAATGAAAAGGCTAATTGATAATGTCACTTAATGACATTATATCAGTAGATCACCGCCATGTTATGATCCCCGGTATCAAGCTTGCGTATGTAACGCTAAATAACATATCATTTGGAATCATGGAAAAAATGTGTGCGTCATTTGCAGATTCTAGCCTGTTAAATAATACTGTCTGTTGTGTCAACTATTGTAAAGATTTTTTCTTACTGTTTAGCAATATTGAATTGTAATAAACAAATTGACAACTGTTTTGTAGGAAGAGCCAATCTTTCCCTATTAACGTCAATGGATGTGACCCTTTTCAACTCGTTATCAATGTAGGTAATTTGTTTACCGAAATTAATATTAGGATTGCTGGTGGTTCCGTTGCCAGCACTCTGATGTAAACAACATAATCATATGCTACCTAAATATAGCACTATTAATTCAGTCGATCTTATTAATATTAATATAATTGTAATACGATTCATATTTGCTAAAAATAGCTCATGAATTATAACTTTTTACAGTTGATCTTGGTAATGGTCGCATGTGTCGTGAGGTAAAATGATGTTGCATTTCCTGCCGCCATGATAGCAAATTATGTGGCTGTTATGTTTTCAGCGAGTTTATATGGGAAAACCCATAACTTAGATGAAATATGAGTATATACGCAAACGGTCTACTGTTTTTAGCAAAATAATATTACGGTAGAAATTTTGCCTGTTTTGGTTAGTTACTATATTTTAAAATGTTGGACACCAATTTTATTAATTACATACATTGTTCTGATCCCAAAGTAAGTAGCTAATGCATTTGTGAAATGAAATCAGTCACAACGGTGGTACCCCAACACACAGACCCGAGACAGTATAAAAAAAAGGATTTCTATATTAACCCGACCGGGAATCGAAACCGGGACCTCGGAGCGACGACACGCCTTGAGCTGATTTCAAGATTTGCTTTCAAGATTGCTTGGCCACTACACCACTATTTTCTTTCAGCACGGTTGTATCAACAATCCAATGCTAGCAGAAACAGTGAGCGATGACTTATGATGATGCAATTACTGTACTTGAGAATTTGTTTCACAATCACAATACATTTAAACCATATTTTACTAATCAATTACTGAAAGAAGTGATTTTCCTGATGCATGAAGCTAATTAACCTACGACTACTTATATCTGTGAGAGTAAAGTGCGTTATCTTACACATTGAGTAGTTATGCGCCTATTCTTACCTATCTTGTATTGTAATTAACAAGGGATCAGTGCATTCGTGGCATGTTGACACAGCATTGTTTATGATTTACACCTGCACACTGGGTGCAGTATGCATGCAAGCTAGGGAAATGCTATCTTTCTTCAAATAACGTTAAATGTAGAAAATACCGATTTGTAACTATTAAGTACTAAAGAAACATTATATGGCTTGACTAATATGAAGGATATTAGATTTAAATCGATTGGTATGAACAAGGCTTTTATAAATTACTTCGAGTAAGTAGGTGTTTAAATGATGATGCACTGTAAATGTTTTATTGAGTACAGACGAGGCATAATTTAATTGAAACGATGTTCTGTTGTGTTCTAGCCAACGTTGATACTTTGCTACCATTGTGATTAGGGATGTCAGAAATAGATATGTACGTAACAAAAGTGTAACGTGTAGTATTTAACTGCATGTATTATAGTAATTTTTGTACAAAATAAAATAATATTATTATTAATTTGACTTTTTTCGGACCTCTCATGTGATATTTCACCAAAGACAGCAAGTTAGACTGAAAGCACAATTCAGTGGTCATCCCTGAGGCCGGTTGACATGTAGCTCATCGAGCGTCGCCCGCGCATCACCTCGCTATCGCGTCCGCGCGGTAAAAGTTATGACAACAATAACGCGTTATAAAACTCCCTGCGGCGACCAAAACGCCGCTCAGTCCGCCCGAGAATCGCACAAGGTCAAGAGCATATAAGCTCTTTCCGAAACAGTCTACCGCACAGCGCCGCCATGCGATACCGGCCACTAGTGAAAAAATAATAAAAATAAAAAAATAACAAAAAGTCACGTTTGTTCTAAATTTGAGAAACTTTCGCACGTGTCCGCGTCCCGTTCCAAATTTAAACGCGCGCGGCGTTTTCCCGCGTATGCACGCTGTGGAAATTCAGTGTCGGATTCATTAATTTTCTTGCGTACGTTATTTCGGGATTTGGAAAAAAGGTGTTACATCTGTTTTTGTTGCATGAAAATGATTGTTAACACTGCCGTGTAGCACGTTTTGTGGATTTCTCTTTGAGAGTAAGTACTGAAATTATTTTTGTGTTTTTATAAGAGGGAAGACTGCCGTCAGTTAGGGCTTGTCTTATGGCAATGGGCCAAAAACGATGTAAACAGTACATAAGCTATGCTAAATGAATGATTTTCACGATGACTAAATAGTAAAATTTCTTAGATGGAAATTTTCCCTTACTTTCGAGTCTTAGTTTCTCTAAAATGTAAACAATATTTCTTGTTTAAATTATCTAAATGTAATGTCAAATGGAAACGCACATAAATAGCAAAATCACAAGGTTTACTCTCTATAAGTGTTAATTAATTTGCAGTTATTATTGCTTCAGTTATCGGTGTGATTGACGGCGATAACCGTATGTTTTGAATTTAATTGATTTATGTAACAATCCGATGAATAACATAGTTTACGACCGGGGCAGGTAGTTGAGGAAAACACGATGTAATAGAGACGATATTATAATATTCTTCTTGATTGATCTCTTTTTTTTCTTATGTCAACTAGTTAGACATAGGATATGTCGATAGCATCAGTTTTATAAGCTAGTTTTTTGTGAATTAAGTATTACCTCTGGTATAAATAGCCTCTTCAACTGTATTTTGGTCGTGTTTATCAACTCAATCAATTTTAATTTGAAAGTTTGCATTAAGCGTATGTTTAATAAAACTAAATCATACCTGAAAATATCTCCATAATACTTGTAGATATATCTTGTTATTAGTCCACTGTTATCTACGGTGCAAGTAAAATTCAAATGTATTAAATCTTAAAATATTGTTTAATTTACAATTACAAAAAAAATGGCAGAAATTGACACGCATCACACAATTTGAGTTAACCCCTTCCCTTGGTAGGGGATGGAAAAGGCATATAGAGACCCTTTTTTCATTTGTCGAAAACCAATGACAGATTACAAATGGTCGGCGTGGATGTGGTTAAGGAAACCAAAAAAGCTACAACAAGTTCGTATGGGAAATGCACATTTTTTTCTGGTTTACTCATTATTTTATTAAATGTACTCGATTAGTCGCGTTCGGTTTGAGCCGCGATCGATTCGCCACGCGCTGCGCCGGCGCACTTCTCGCCTGCGCGGCTGTCAACGGCCCGTGCGAGGGATAGGTTTCGCAAATAAACAATAATCAATTATTAGATAAATAGATGCAATAAAAATAACCTCCAGTTATTCTGGTAATTGACTTAATAAATTAGCTGTTTTAAAAATTAAACCGGTATAAAAAGAAAAAAAATACGCGAATAAAGGTACTTTTGTATGTTGTAATCAAGCCAACTTAGCCCTTTAATATATCCTCATTAATCTCTAGAAACGAATTCCAATTCCGATGTTTAGAATTAAAAATAGAAACATAATTTAACAAATTGTTTTAAGCAAAAAAAATGTTTTATGCAAATAAATGTTTCTGATTTTTGATTTCACTTATTTAGTTCCAAATAGACCATAATATTAAACAATGATTGCGATTTGCTGGTAGGACCTTGAAATAAGGTATTTTGTCATAACATGTGCCAATCTTAATCCAAGTATTATTGAAGAAGCTTAAATATTTAATAGTTTTTAAAAAAGGTACTCAATGTAAAAAGGACTTAGTCCTTGTAATTTTAAGATTAATACGTTTAGTAAGCCTTTCGAGGATTAATAGTTTTCACTTATGGTTATGTCAAAAACTCGCGTCCGCAGCGACCATAAATATCAAATTATATAGTCTCAAATACACCATGTTATCAAACAAGGATTTCTTTTTAGTAGCAGCTCGTATAATCAGTTTTTCTTTGTTTGTCAAATAATGTCAACAATCTTGATATTACTTTTTAACGCAATGATTAATTTAAAAATAAGATATGCACAAAACTCACAACTGATATAGGTAAATTCGTCGTTGAACACTGAGATCTATATAAGTCTAACACTTAATACAGTTTACACAGAGATACTTAAAAGTTATAAAAAACATGTAGATATTTTGGCATGTTCACAAATAAGGTATACGTAACTTCCGAAAGTTTCTTCACAGCAAGCAATTTATTTTCATGTAACAGTGAAACTCTATTTTTAGGTCCTGTGCGGTAAGTACTTTATAGCAAAATATTTCGCTACATGATTGATTTCACAGAAATTCAACACAAAGCACTTTGGGATTTTTATATTTATGAATTTATTAGTTGAGTAGTTTAAAACTTTACGCAAAACGACAGCACTTATTCGAAACCTAATTCGAATTAATTAATATTAATATATCCCACTTGCCTAAACTAGACGACTCAATACGTACTTAACAACGTATCAACAAGACATTCCAAAAGTAACTCAGTGTATAATTATATAATTAGATGTATAATTAGCTTTTATCATGATGGCATCAAAGGATCTACAATTACATCGTGTAACTAAACTAGCGGTTTGCGGAAAATTGCAATAAACTATGTTTATGTCAAAATTATGCGCACCTCTGAGCTAAATTACAAGTAAAGTTCAGTATTTAGGTATTTTTTGCGCAATTTTTGGTTATCTTTAAGAATACAAAATATGACACTAAACAGGGTGGCCAAAACATTGACGTCCAATTTTTTTTTCGGAAAGATTACATCCAGGGCTATCCAAACATACCCTATGTATGTTAGGTGAATTTTCGTAGATTTCGAGATTTTAATTATTTTCGCAAATTTTAAGAATTCTGAAACAAGTAAACACCACTTTTTATGGTGATATTTTAAAAATGCAGTTTGATCCTGACAAATTTAATTTACTAAGATAAAATAACGAGCCAGCTGAAACTACGACTAAAAAAAATTGAAAAAAGCCTTGAAAATTAAAAAAAAATGGCTATCATAAATATGGTATATTTGGACAGACCTGGACGTAAGGCTTCCAAAAAAAAATTTTGGACGTCACTGTTTTGCCCACCCTGTATGTGTTAAACAATTTTGAAAACTTATTCATACCATTTCTGGCCGAAAAACCGTATGGGTACTTCATGGGGCTAAAGAAAACTGATGTAGGAACTAGAGAAATTTTACCCGTCATTTAAATGAGTTCAGCATACTTACCCACATACATTAAGTCAGTAGGTAAAAAAAAGTAAAATCATATTCTTAAAACTAATTTGCAAACAATGCCTTGTGATTCATGTAGAGTTCTTACTTATTATGAGTCTTACAAAAGAAAATATGTGTAACAAATTAATCAATAAACGTCGCAATTATTTATTCAGTGGAATTATCTGGAATATTTATTTATTAGTGATATTTCGTTCGTCGTACAGGTGACATTATTATAAAAATATCGCGAACAGGTTTTGTGCGGGTCGGCCCATGCGCTCATTAAAATTAGGACAAAAACCGGTCAAAAGCGCAACGGGCAAAAACACGAGATAAATCTGGCGAAGAATAAATTAATTTTCGGTTAAAAATAGATCTAAGGATTTGCTAGAACATGATGACACATTTTCAAACCTGTTTACAGATTTGCGTCTATAAAATTACGTAAATCTACGAAGGATAGTAGTAGCTAGAAGACAGCTTCCAGTCTAGATTCGGTAAAATATTTTAATGTTTTTTTTTAAAAGACCATTATAATTTGTTTAACACATTGCATGCATTTAAGAGCAAACGTCATTTATTAGTAGTATTCGGACGTAAGTCAACATTGAATTCTATACTAAAATAATGAGCTTGTAATGATACTGTATCAGCGTAAGTGAAAAAATAAATATACCTATAAAGAAATTAACCAAGAATGTAACCGTCCTCGTGAAAGTGTACTAACCTATTTCGTAACGTTTGCAACGTCTGAACCGGGCGGTAATTGAGTTATTAACTAAACTGTTGAGTGTACTTGTCGAAAAGGGCATTGTATAAAATATCACTTGTTCCTGAATGAAAATCAAGTGGTATTGCAATGTCGAATATGCGACAGTCATGTCAGTTTTCCCATGTTAAAAAAGGCTTACGGAAAAGTAATGTTTAAAGCCCAGAGAACGCTATATATGACGTTTTTTTTTTAAATGTATAGAATTTTGACAGAGAAATTTGACATTATATTTATGAATTTTGTGTCAAAATTGAAAACTACAAATCATTTGCCACAAAAATAAGAAGCATTATCTTTGCGGCTAAATTATAACTCCCAGTAGGTATGTATTATTATATTATTATTATATTAGTACTTAGACTCTACATAATAAGACCAGACCATTTCCACTTTTTTATTAGTGCGTCTGTCATCTTTGTTTTCTGCTTCATGCTCTCGCTTCTCACTTTTTGTATTTTTTTGATCCGTAGTATACTTCTCTCCATTGCTTTCTGTATCTTCTTAATATTTTTATTCCTATAGTACGATACTCCAAATTAGGACATGAATACCCTCTCTTCACAAGCCCTGCAAGTTGTCTAAAATGTAAAGAATCTGTGAAACTAATATGAAAAGTGCATATAAGAAACCATTAAATAGACGGTGCTTCTTTAAGTTATCATGAGTTTGGTGCTATCACACGAGGCCTAAGACATGCGTACTCTAACGTTATATTTTATCACCGCAGGACGTCACATTGTAGTTATTAAACGACGAACAATAGCGATTGTGGTGGTTGCACCGCCGCGCCGACACGTGTGTTAAGCGTCAATACGTTGATATAGCTCTTATCAATTACAGTATGCAGCTCTTTTACTACAGATTTTGAAGGCTTATTTCTCCAACCATTAACAAGTTTTCAGTATTTTTTTAGCGAATTGCCTGATAGTGAAGTAAGCTATTTTTTTTGCATACCACAAAGATAAAGTGCTATATGTCTGCAATCATAATATAGAAACTTTTATTTGTAAATATCTAAATACAAAATTAACATGAAACAAAAAAAAAGTTATAAATCATACAGAATGTTATTTATTCAAATCTGGGACTGCGAAATATATAATTATTTAAATTGGATTCAACTAACATCATGGGTAGCACGTGTAATGTCTCAATTAATCGTACTGATTTAAAGCTGCATTTGAAATGTCGTTTAGATACAAAGCTAAGCTTGTAAGAAAGAGTTGATTATGCAAAGGAAACCATCTATTGACCACCAAACGACCCAATGAGCCGTTTACCGTTCGCAACAGTAATTACTGCTCTTAAGATGATTTACTGCATATTAACGAGGCGTGTGGAAAATCGTGTCACAGTGTAAATATTGGAAGAAGAAGAACCATGAACATGGTTACAATTAAGTTGAAATTTATAAAATTATTTTTGCTTTAAATTTCCGCTAAGCGCTGCCGGCACAGGCAACTAACAATACGAACCGTCACCGCGTTAAGTATTAGTTCAGGCAAATGCAGGATGCACCACCCGCCCTCCCTCAATACGCATGCGGCACAGCTAATGCAAATATTAGTACCCAGCACGGAGCACGGACGATTCAAGTCGAGTCGTCCGTGCTCCGCCGAGGCGACAACATATCCTGAGGATGCCACATGTAGTGCCGAAACGCGTCGAGGTTTTTTGCACGTTGGTGTTGGGTACTAATAATTGCATCAGCTGTGTCCGCATGGGACGTTTTGGGGTATTGAGGGAGGGCGGGCGGTGCATCCTGCATTTGCCTGAACTAATACTTAACGCGGTGACGGTTCGTGTTGCTAGTTGCCTGCGCCGGCGTCGCTTAGCGGAAATTTAAAGCAGAATAATTTAATAAATTTCAACTTAATAATGGATTTCCGCAAAGTAACGCCTGATTCCATTAATTATGGTTACAATGAAATGAAGGCTTGGAAGTTCATTATTCTCTTAGGTTCATTCAGGTCGGTCTCTAGAACGCTGAAGCTGAAGCATTGTTTTCGTTTGTGCGGCAGGCACAGACAAATTCAGTAGCAGACAGGGTCCTCCTGTCCAACTTTATGTTATTATTTCCCTTTTCTTTAAATTGTTATATCCCTTTTCATTATCTCGATTCTTACCTTGCTTACTAACTATTTTGTCATATCATTTAATTTTTACTTTATTTTAGTAACAAATTTGTAGGTCTGTATTATTACCTGTTTTATTTATTATTATCATTGTTATGACATCATGTAGATTTGTGCCTCTTACCTACTAGGTATAAATAGCTGAAAGATCAAACCTACTTCACTAAATCAGCAGGAGTGGAAATCTTTCCTACAAGCCCTCCTACGCTCTTATGAGAGGCTTAAGTCACCAAGTCAAACCAACCAACCAAAGCCTCTTAAGAATGCTAGTTAATATAATTGATTATCAAACCGAACTTTCTGAATATTCTGAGCTGTGGCCTCGGTATTTTAAATTGAGCCGGGAAGGAAACATATCGATATCATCAATGCGCATTTGCATGTTAGATAATAAGTATAGGTATACAATTACGGAAATTGCATCGATAGCAACCAGAAACGTAATTGTGTGCATAGCCGTCAGTTAATATTCTTATATAAGGTCACCTCGTTTTAAGTGATAATATTTAAAGGGCCGAAACAGCACGATAAATGAACCGTTTTTTGTAGACAACACTTTCTATTTTTATACGTTACTTTAAAAAAAAATGAGATTAAGGTAATTAGTGTTAGGTAAGATTAAGGTATTATTTTTTTAAGATTTTTATTTTTTATTAATTAAGGCTTAGATAAGGGAAAGATAAGGATTAGACACTGAGTTGAGAGAGGCAATTCCGATGACGTAGATAGCTTTTAAAATCTCCAGGGGACAGTTTAAAAAAAATCTTTGTAAGAGATAATTTAAAAAAATATAATCTCGAATCTCCATTCCATTTCAATAATAATACAATCGTGTTTCTATGATGTTTACAAAGACACATTTAAAATATTATCACTTAAAATGATTTGACCTTATATACATAGGTATTTGCCGCAATAGTTTATAGAATTTCGTCAGGAACTAGACAATTGAAGTCCATGAAACCATGGACATTAATAAAAGAAAGGTAATTATTAGTGCGTGTTATGATGATTGTTGATCTGAAAGCGATTAGGACAATTAATAGGTATTAATTATTATTTATTCATTTGACGTCATTATCTGTTACACGGTTTGATCAAGCTTATGAAGCATGCATGTCACATTTGCTTTAAGTATACAATTGCTGATTTGTAGTCAGAGTAGTTCAGGGTCTGTATGTATGTTTTAATTGCGTGTAGTCTTAAAAAACGGAATTTAGCAAAGATAAAAGTTACCCAAAAGATAATAGTTTATTTAAGTGATGTTTCTCTGATGTAAATGAGAAACGGGACAGCAGAGGAGGAGAGAGTTAGGAATGAAATAATTCATTAATTCTGGGGCACTGAACAGCACTATCCTATGCTTCTGTGAGAGAAAAAAAGTGGGAAAGCAACTACACTAGAAGGAATCTTTTAGGAACGAACACGGCAACACGATCTCGCGATTTTAGGTAATATGTAGGAAGAAAAAAAAACAGAAGCATTCTGTACTGCCAAATGAAGTTCAACCCTTTCAACGTTCAACGGAATTTTTGTAGCATATATTCTTCTAGCATTTATAGGGTTGACAACAATTAGTAATTTATCTTTTTTGTTTGTTCCAGAGGCGTGCGCGGGAGCAGGGGTGGGGGCGCGGCGCGGTGGGGGGAGCGGCGCGCGCGCACCATGCTCGCCAGCTTCAAAGGCTTCTGGAAGGCGTGCCGGTATGGCGACTTGTACATGGTGAGTCTCATTGTTGCACCTTTAGGCGTCATCGATAGACTCATCATAAGAAAATGAACATGGTCGCATGGTCATCTTAGTAGTGAATGTCTTATAAGTCGAAGGACAGTGTTTGTGTGTCAATTTTTTTCGTGATTGGCCGAAGACAGCCAGAGACAGCATGGCGTCGCCGGGTTACGCGATTTTTTAGTTATTGTTTTGGTTAGGGTATTACTTATTAGACAATGCCTATAAAAGATGGTCTAAGGCTTGACCCTTATAGTTTTAGATTTTAAAGGAGAGACGCCGTCCGGTGGCTCTTGATTCTTTGAGCAAGAGCGAGCTCATCTGGAGAAGCCTTTTCATTCAGCCTTAAATTTAAATTAAAGCTTGCCTATCAATCAAACATCACTAACACGCAATCTTGTGCAAGCGTCGACAACAATGCCCTGCATGGTCATAGAAGCAAACACGGTGATTACGTGTGATATAACAAAGCAATCAGCTACTGATACCATCGCGATGCGCATATGCCGGCACAGAGGCTCCACGCTGTATGACTGTGTCATCTCTATCTCTCGCAAGATCATGTTGATGAGCAACAGAGATGACTAGATTCAAAAGTACAGACACAGCTTTACATAACAGTCTTGCAGTCGCAAATGTTTTGGACAAACCTAATTAATTATTGTAAATATTTATAATCGTAGTTTTAATTAATTAATGTATTCGTTATTCGTATCACTATACTAATATACTATACTAACAATAATAATTAACTAAAAACTACCAACATTGCGTTTCTTTCTTAGTGGAAACTAGCTATTATTGGGGTCCCAATACCCTTTGTACCGACCTTTCAAGTGTTTAACTACAGTGGTTTGTGGTGATTGTAAAGGCACATATTTTTTTCATTATTGTCAAGAAATCAAACAATCATTCAATTATAACAACCATTACAATAAATAAACAGCAATATATGAGTAAATAAAGACGATAAATCCATACAAAATATGAGTCAGTGAAGAAATAAGAATGTTTAACAATTGGCTATTATTCATTAATCAGTGAAGGAAATATTGACGATCATATTTTTTTAACTCATCGAAGTTAAAGTCGATTGATATTTTTTATGAAATAATCGGGTCGATATGTCACTCATAGTTTATTTAAGCGTCAATCACATACAATACTATGTTTATTTAAGATAACCATAACGTGTCATTGTAATAATCCTCACACGATAATATAAAAGTTATACCGTTATTTTATATCGGTCAAGGGGGACGTATAGATCCCATAAAAACAAATGCCTCACTTAGCATCCGTTTCTGTATGCAAATCCCACTTATAACAATGAACAAACGGATTAAACACAAAACGCGATGTGAAGTGTCGCAACAGTTCTCATAACTGCCAATATTTACCATTTATGCCAACTTGTAGGACACGAGTTCGATCGGCCGATTTGTGATCCATATTTCTCAATATTTGGGTTGGTCAACTTTGCATTGATTGAGCGAAACATAAATGGCCGGTAAAGGTTGAGTATTTTTAGAAGACGTTACTTTTGTTTAACTAAGGAATACATATCATACATTCTTTCAGGAAAGATATCATCGACTACGGATCAGGTTAAACATGTTTTGGTATAACTAATGTATTGTTTGATTTTCGATGAAAATTCGTCAAATAATAATGTTGCAAATAATCAAATTTCCTTTGTCGATGAAATCAATATTTCGAGTTTACAGAACGTAATTTGATTAAGTGCCGTGGCAAAGACGCGAGACCAATCGCGATAAGAGTCACTGAGGCAACGTAGCTGCTACGTAAACGCTCTGAGTTGAATTCTAATCAACTTGTTATGACGGCAACAAGATATTAGCAAAGCCACAGGACTTATATAATACATCAGTGACAAACAGCTGAGCCAATAGTTTAGACTCAGGTACTTTCTTTGACTTTAATTGGTCCTGTAACTAACACCAAACATTCTCACTGAAAACAGTGAAAATACACAAAATAATAATAAAACAACAACAGTCAGAAGTAAGTACCTATGCATGATGCAAATATATCTTTTGTTCCTACGACATAACACACAGGGCTTTATGGAGCTTTTTAAACAACTTATTTTTGTGCAAAAGGCGGGCTGAGCAGAAATGAAATGTTACTTTATTTCAGTCTCGCAACATTCTGTCGGGCAAGATCCTATCTGACCAGGCTGTCCGAGCATGACATTTTTGAACTTTCGCAAACTGACTTCCTAAACTTTTATGAGTACCGGAAACATGACCTCTACTTAACAAAGCCGCTTTTCTGTTCTCCCGGATTATGGGTTAACTTAACCTGTCGTTTGTCCGAGTTTAAATGTCAGAGACTCGGATACTATTTCCGCTTCCGAAGCACAATAATTAACAAATAGCATCGAATCGCCTTGAACTGATCATATCTACTTTCATATGTACTCATTGTGTATTATTGCAACTATATCATGCACATCGACATGTGATCGAGTTATAGTAGGAAATGGTATGTGTTAGCCTCGAGAATTATAGGTTTCACAATTAAGACGACTGGAATTACGGCATTTGACTGATATGCTTTTCCGTATTGTGTTACAGACGGTACTACATTTGTATAACTAGAGGTAGAGACCGCGTAAGAGGTTAAGAGGGAGACAAAACCAAATGATACATGAGGTGCATTTATTCATATAGGTCCTAGCAGGAAGTAATTGCATATGATATGTCCAGATAATTTTATGCTTTGTTATGTATACTTATGCTGAGTTTTATCATTACATCACATAATTATCAATAATTCAGTGTTATATATGTAATGAATGAGATAATCAAAGGTGCATAAGGTACATATCAATGCCCAATCATTTAATTAGTTCATATGCGTTATACATATTTTAATGCAATATATTTAGATTGCATAGTAACTAGAAAACATACTTAAAACTCACCCCCTTATTCATAATTTCTAAAACAGTCTAAAAAAACACGTTTAGCTATTACACTTTCTGCCAAATGATGACAGCACCAAGAAAGTACGAGACATAACAGTTTAATAGTTAAAACAGGTTTATTAGACTGCGTTATTAAGAATAAGGGGGGTAATATATTAAGGTTGCATTAATCATTCTAAAAACTCAGTAAATGATAATACGAGTTTAACACAGCAGTCTAAACGACACGTAAGTAGATAGAGCCCTAACAGTGGTTAAAAAACTACATTGAACCTGACCGGCGCGTTGTCAATGCCGCGGTAATCTCATTCAATGCTAACCGAAAACCATTATTTGTTAATCACATGTTTAGACCAGCAGTTATTCGTCAGTTGCATTGAACTTGACCTAAGTTTGTCTGTCAATGCCACATAGCGTTATGCAACCACAACAAACTCGCATGGCGAGTCTTTTAAGTTTTGAGCGCATCGTGCAAATTTTTTTTTGTTTTGAAACGAATGCACAATATTTTAAAAAGTGTTGAAAGTGTTCACTTTATGGAACCCTAGATGTTGTTATGGTGTTTTAGCTAATCGAATAATGACGACAATTGGTAAAAGGAAAATCACAACAATAACGTTTTGACCACTGGTTATAAATTAAAAAATATATATATATTACCGTTCATAAATTTTCAAGTTTTATTGCTTTTATTTTAAAACCTACTCCTTTTTACCTTAAAATTGCGGTTGCTTACCTTATATTTTTGCATTTCAAACATGTTTGATGAGTACTTGAGTCAAAAATAGTACGAATTGCGGCTGCGAAATTATGGCTTACTAGAGTAATGTTCCGTGAAGCATTAATTACATTGTTCTTGTTTTTTTACATCAAATTAATTTGTAGCATCCAAAATTATGGTCTTGCCCCGGTTATGTTTTTTTTTTCAATTTTAATTTTAAGTTTATTGAAAAACTTTGCTAAAAGGAGTTCATGATCGGTTCACATCGTTATTGTTTATTAAAATTGTTAGATTAAAATAAGAGAAACCTCACAGGCAGTAACCTTTTATAATATCTAATAGAATTGAATGGCGTGACCGTATTGTCGACAGGGCTATCTCGATATAATGATCCAACCTTACATTAGTGGGTGTGTCTACCATAGTTAAATCAGAAAAGTAAACTCATCTATAAATTCGATCGAACTATACTCGTATTTATAATGCTTTAATTAAACTATTTCAAATCATAAAAAAAAACGTTTAAAACTCAAGAATTGGCTTTAGTTAAGAAACAGAATACAAATAATAACATCAAAGTAGACCTTTTGTGGCCTTATTTTTCTCTATAAGTCATCGCATTAAGTATCAAATAAAGGTATTTCAATTTAGAGAGACAAAGCACTACAAGAAGGAAGAAGAAAAAAAATAAACGATTGAAATCTAAATTACGTTAATAAAAAGGCTCGGTCTAATTTTAGAAAATTAGCATGTATAAACCACAACATAATTTGCAATTGTAGCAATTCATTTTAATGGATAGGCACTGGTAGGTCATAATGAAGTTATTTTTATACCAATTGTTATGACTTTCTACCAAAAGTATTTATGTTCCTAGAACTTGATAGGAGCTGTTGTTATTTCGTTTACGTAAGAATAATATGACGGTTTTATTTGCGCTAGATCATTATGGTTGGATATTATCATAATAGTCGACAACAATGCTAACACGATTGACCTTCTCAATTATAGTCTGTTCTCGATCTCGTTTTCTACAATTCAATAAGACAGTAATATGTCCCATGTAAATAATAAATCCCAACAAAAAATATGAACGACCGAATCCATGCCTGTTGAATTAGAGCCAAGTGGTCACGTTTCGTTGAGTCGACGACCCGCCGGGGGCTTGGCAAACGAGTGACAACACGTTTCTTTATTTAACTTTTTTCCTCTTTTAAAAACGTAAAAGAAATAAATAATTATTGTAATAAAGAGGAGATATAGATAAAGTTCACGATCACCAGAAGCGCAGAGCGCTGTGGAGCTTTATTGATAAGTCTTGAGGCGGCAAGTCGATAAATACTGTAGCCGTAGAGCACCATATGGTCAAGGCTGTAAGCGACATGCATCGATACCTCTCCTTCCGATTTATGAGCGCCTGGTACTCGCGCTACGAAACAGTTCCAAAAATGTTACGGAAATATCCGAATGAAGAGCGATCAATGAATGATTTATTATTTATGTATGATTTAATTCTAATCCGAAAACAAGCAGTGTACCAAACTATAACATATACAGGCTGCCCAAAAAAGAGCGTGCCAAACTGACACTGGAGTTAGCTTAGTGATAGACCTTTCAGATATACTCTACCATTTTTTTTATCATGCCAATTTTTGTCTTATAAATGGCACACCAGACTAACACAGGAGATTAGCTTATACCTTTTAAATAAAAATAACAAGAATCTTATGAAATAATGACAGTCATGGTTTGGGAGATAATGACACTTTCTTGTTTTCTTCATACAAAAAAAAAATTACTAAAATTGGACATTATTTCCCAAACGAAGATTATGTTTATTTGAAAGGTCTATGGCTAAGTTATCTTCAGTTTCAGTTTGGCACGCTCTTTTTGGGACTCTTTCCAGTGCATTAAATTATAAGGTTACGGCGTATACCTTAGGTTTAACGATTAAAGAATATGCATAAATACGATTGTTAAAAGCCTGAATAATTATTTATTTATTTAGGGACTCAATATTGAGGTACTAAGTCGTTTAATACCTATAGTTCAAGGAAATATTATGCAATCTTTCAATTGTTGCGTGCATTTTTTATTGCATAAATCTTGTTTTCTAGATTCACGTTATCTTCCTACTAGCGGTCCCCCGCGACTCCGTCTCTCCGCGACGCGTTTTGAGTTTGCTCCTTCCCCTCCCGTGGCAGCGTGATGTTTTTTAGCCTAAAGCCTTCTTTGATAAACACGCTATACAATGCAATACGTTTTTTTTTTAAATCAGTCCAGTAGTTTCTGAGAATAGCGCGTTCAAACAAACTATTCAGCTTTATAATAATAGTAAAGATTCAGGGGCGTAGCTACCTTCGTATCTGCCGTAATAAAGGCTATTAATTACTATAAGATCATTAAAGCTATATAATCCTTCACACATTTGAAGGCAAACTGTTACTGAATCGAGATTACTTAGGTAAAGGCTATCGACGAAGGGGTAGACCTAAGAAGAGGTGGTGTGATGATCTGTCTAACTTTGCGAGGGCCGCTGACAGAGACATAAGGAAAGGATTGGGGGAGACCTTTGCCCAGCAGTGGGATGATGTAAGTAACATAAAAAAGGGCCCCTAAACAAATTATTATACGGGTCCTCACTAAGGCACGCTACGCTACTGTATAGATTACTCTTGTTCTTATTTATTTAAAGCGATAAATGCTTGTCAATCAACATGCAAGATTACGGTTTAACAACTGAACTAAGTAATATACCGGAAAGTTATCGGAAATGGGGTTTATTATATAACCGACTACTGCAAAAGCTGGGTTACATGTATAATAAAAGCAGTGCGTTTGATTATGATGATGGTATATTCCGATGTCATAATAGAATGGTCAAATAAGTTCATTTTGTTAGCTCAAACAAAATAAATAGTTTCGGTGGAGTAGCGTTTATGATACGTAGCTGCCTGCGTAGCTATTATATTCTTAATTGATGAACTTAGTTTGCGATGCGATTGAAGAGCAGAGAAGTTTTAAAATTGGCATGCCGAGTGAACAATCTTTTAAGCAAAGATTTCTGGCACCTTAATTATAATAAGGATATTATCACTCTGTTTTAAAACCAGCTTGAGGTCACCTTTTAAATTTCCGTTTCTGGTCCTTTCTACACTGTCCTAGTAGGTACGGTACACACATGCAGTAATATATGAGGCAGTGTCGCCGAAACTGGGTCAGTCTAGCGCAGGATTCCAACTGGTACACATTCATGAGTTTCACGAAACACACAAATTATCAGTCCGCGGTTGATCTCACTGTGAGTAGATTAGATATTTCACTCAAATAATTTATCAGTAAAATAATTAATCCTACCGATCATGTTCCTGTTGGCATTTGCATGCGATACATTAAATCGGAGCTACCTTTTTCGATCAAAAAAGAACGGTAGGAGTAGGAGTTCTAAAATTTAGACCTAATTTTTCCAATGTCAGATAAAGAATATTCGTCGAATAAAATACAATATTCCTAATTTGAAAACGTCATTTATTGAAATGTGATTTTTAAATCGGTCGTTTTATCCTTATTCAGTGTGATAAGTTATATCTAATGTTGCTAAAATTGGCCCTTAATATTATTTAAAAAAATATATACCTAGGTGGGTACAACAAGTTATAGATAATGTATTTTATTTTAACCGTTAGTAAATATTTTAATCAACAAAGGATACAAAGCTTTGATTGTTAGAGTATAGGTAGGTACTTCTAATTTGCTCACAACTTCGTTTTCTTTCTACGTGAGTTCACATCGGTCAAGCAGTACATTACGTTTGTTATAATTATCACAACACAGTATGTATTTGAAATTAAGACAAAAGCCTTCAATTACAAGATACAAGTGCAAGCTTACATGCATTGCCATAAGTACATTTATCGCATGAAATTCAGGCAAAAGCCGTCATTTACAGTACCGAGGGGCAATCTGCGCCCGCGCATGTCACGCGCACGTGTGTCGACTCACTTAATAATCGCTCATCATCCGCTGATGGTGCTACTTCGGACTCCAATCAGAGTACAGGCGGATTAAATATTTGTTGAGCCTTGTAAGGTAGACAGGCAGACTAAATGCTGTTTCAAATCAAATCAAATCAAATCGATTGGATTCTCCTAATAGTCCATTGAATAAAAAGTTCTAGAGTGCGTGAGTTAGTAACGTAAGATGTTTCTTCGGAAACATGTCAAGAGTACCTAGGTAATAAACATACTAAAACCCCGGGACACTAGGAGGAGCCCCGGAGTGGGGGGAGGGGGGGAAAGGGTCCATTTTTTTCATTTTTCGCTTAAATCTCAAAAACGGCACATGTTAGAGAAAAACTTTCAAGGAAAAGTTGAAAGGCCATAAAATTATCTACAAGTTGTACCTAAATCATTTTTTCCTATATCCTACCATTTCTGAGTTACACGCAGTAAAAAATGATTTTGGCTCAAACAATTTCCCCATACTACATACCCATGTTTATCACATCAATCGATCAAAAAATATTTCTCTCTTCCAAAAAACTCAAATGTGCAACTTGTGACCGGTACTGATAGATTGCTCTTAATTAGGTCTATAATTGGTAAAATAAACACATTCCTCCATGGAAGCCTTTAGGAGGAATCAATTGTCAAAATATTATATTAGGGTAGTTTGAGTTACTGAACTTGATCTTTTTATTTTTTTCTTCCGAAAAACTCAAAAGTGCAACTTGTGACCGGTACAGATAGATTGCTCATGATTAGGTCTATCATTGATAAAAAAAAATCAGATTCCATCATGGAAGCCTTTAGGAGGAATTGAATTTTATTAGGGTAGTTACGATACTTGAACTTTTTATTTTTTTCTTCTAAAAAAGCTCAAAAGTGCAACTTGTGATTGGTACTAATAGATTGCTCTTAATTAGGTCTATCATTGGTAAAAAAAACACATTCCTCCATGGAAGCCTTTAGGAGGAATTGATTGTCATAATATTATATTAGGGTAGTTACGCAACTTGACCTTTTTAATTATTTTTCTTCCAAAAACCTCAAAAGTGCAACTTGTGACCGGTACTGATAGATTGCTCTTAATTAGGTCTATAATTGGTAAAAACATTCCTCCGTGGAAGCCTTTAGGAGGAATCGATTGTCAAAATATATGTTAGGGTAGTTTGAGTTACTGAACTTGATCTTTTTTATTTTTTTCTTCCAAAAAGCTCAAAAGTGCAACTTGTGACAAGTACCGACAGATTGCTCATAATTAGGTCTATCATTGATAAAAAAAACAGATTCCACCATGGAGGTATTTAGGAGGAATTGAATTTTATTAGGGTAGTTACGATACTTGAACTTTTTATTTTTTTTCCTCTAGTGCCTCTCATATGTCATCAATGTCCCAACATTATCCGTTGTTCGGATTTTTTCGATGAAGTTTCACACGTAGCATGGTAAGGGGTCCGCCCTCGTTAAGCTTATGCTAAAGTTTGCTTATGTTTTCGAATTTTTCACCTTTCATAGGATGTAGCTCGAAAACGGCTGCTAATAGAAAAAAATGATCTAGGTACAACTTGTAGATAATTTTATGGCCTTTCAACTTTTCCTTGAAAGTTTTTCTCTAACATGTGCCGTTTTTGAGATTTAAGCGAAAAATGAAAAAATTGACCCTTTCCCCCCCTCCCCCCACTCGGGGGCTCCTCCTAGTGTCCCGGGGTTTTAGTATGTTTATTACCTAGGGACTTTTAACATGTTTCCGAAGAAACATCTTACGTTACTAACTCACGCACTCTAGACCCCCCTTGGAGGGACTCATTCAATGGACTATAAGCAGAGGAGGGCAAATGAGTTATTTTAAGTTTTATAGTAATTTTTTGGAAGGCGTTTTTTTTAAATATATTTTTTTATTTCATGATTTTCAGTTATTTTATTACCCATATCTCATAAGCTACTTGTCCGATTTTGATTAAACTTACACTGTACCCTAAGTTGAAATATACCTAATCAAACTAAAATCATCACCTCGTTATGATTTCTTGTTTTCGAGAAATCCGTGGACAAACATAAAAACATACATACAGTTACGAAATTTCGCACACTTATTTGGATATATACGCCTTTATAGACATACTCAAAATTTATCAAATTTCAACAGTATCACAATCATACACATTGAATTGATTACCTCCTTTTTTGAAGTCGGTAAAAATGGACGATCCCTATAGAAATCAGATGGGTCATGTGACCGATATGAGAATTCAATTAAAAAAAGTGTTCGACCCGTTTTTTTTAGAATCCCCGTTATAATCTTTGTGTGGTATTCGTATCACAAGGAAGAAAAATATTTAGTACGAAACCACGACAATCAGGGTCATGTAAAAAAAAAGGTTAGCTGGGAGGAAGGAAGCAGAAGGATCGTACCTACACATTAATTACATTGGTGGGAAAGCGAGTGTAAAAATCGCGTAGGATTTATTACGTTTTAGTATAGATACTTAGTCCCTCCTAGTCAAATGCTGCAATTCTACTCAGTTCATCAAACTACCCTTTCTTTTATCATCATAATCATAGTCATATCACGACTACAGCACAACAGAACCATTTTACGATTATGATAAGTTTATAGAAACAACAAAAACTAAAACGACTCTACATCGTCTCTCGCCTTAACTTCACTAGGGATGATTTTCCATTCGCAATTTTCTCATACATACAATTACTGAAAACGCCATTCAGTAGGTCATTTAGAGGGCAATGTGCCCAAATTGGACAACTATTAAGTAGTTTTTTTGGAAAATTATAATTATTTCCACATCATGGTGTTTCTTGTGCGTTTACAGTAATTTCCTTTTTTTCCGATTGAAAACACATAAAATGACGATCACGCGTGTTGTGGCCAACCAGCGGAACAAAATAGTTCGCCACAGAGATGCGGATTGCGGATGACACACGCAGGGTAAATTACATGAATGAAAATTCACAAATGCGTGCGTGAACTGTGTGTTGTGTATTTATTGGTTGAATTATAACGTGTTATCACAAAATTATGATATGATTATGAATTATACGTCCGTGCATGACAATTTAAAATCACATTATTTACCACTTTACCCAAATACAATTGACGAAATGAAAATGGTGCACAAATAATTTGATCGCAAATGTGACGTTATGGCGATAATCCCAACCAAGCAAGTAGGTAACAATTGTATTAGTATAACGACATGTCGTTTATTCCACATGACGTGGTCGAACCGTAATGACATTAATAATTATATCTCGCAATTGCTGTGTAAGTCTCTCTCAAGTAGGTAATTGTTCAGTAAATGCGCTAACAGTTGCTCATTCTGCCGTATTACACAGATTGTTTTTTTTTTATATAAAAATGACACCACTTCAATAATGTTTTCCTGAATGGTAATCATACTGATTTCAGCAACATTTTAGCCATGTGATATTTCTGATAACAACATATTTAATTGATAATATATGTGTTAACATATAAACGCATACATGTGGCGCATGTAAGAAATGCAACCTTGTGAAAATTATGTATTGTTGAAGAAACGTCATCGCAAATAATTATATTCTTGTATATGTTGAAAAATTGATTCCATATCGTACGACTGAAAATAGCATTCGTTTTAGAAAATGCCTCTATTGATAAAAATATACATTGTGAATTATTCTTTTAAAACTTTTGCCTGTTGACCAAGACGGTTTCAGATTTTTGCGACAAAAAATGTGAAAATGCAGGAGCTTTCCTGATGCATGCTTAATTTTTGTCTGATATATTGATAGTGATATATTAGACGCTTAATAGACGAAAATTTTCTAGCTTGGCCTTAAATGTCTTTTAATGTTTTTCACTTTTGGAACAAGAAATGTACCAGGACGTTATAAACTTGCAGGTACTGGCAGCGCTGGCTGCGCAGTCCATCAACATCTCGGTGGGGTTCTGCCAAGGTTTTTCCGCGGTTCTGCTGCCCCAGTACACGCATGAGTACCCCAACATCACATTTGAGCAGAGCTCATGGATTGGTAAGTAGTTTATTTACATTTCATTAGACCAATTTTCTAAAAGCTTTCAATAAATATTGTCTCCTTTTTTTAAAGACTAGAAAAATTTGTTGCTCTCTTTCTAACATCGATGCGTTTCCATTACGTTTTTCATTGTCACAACTAAAGCATATCGCCGATTTATGACTCTCTATCGTAGTAACACTACATGTCTGCCGCGATAGCTAATCCAAAGACTTTTGTTCGTGAAATTGATTCGATGTTCAAGAACGAACTCCATAAGTTTTAAGGCCTTCAAATCAGTTTTTCATACGCGCATAGTAGATTTCTATATGAGAAAAACGTCATAGCATGAAGTGAATTTCATTAATTACTCTGGTAACTTTAGTAAGTCTTTAATAGGCAGAGGCAGAACACTTTATTTAAATTGCAATTAAAAATACCGTCACTTTCGAAAATGATTATCAGTTCAGTCACCACTTTTAGTACTGAGACATAACAGTTAACTAATTGCAATATAAAGCACCAAAGTGTTTAAAGTACACAGCCAATTGTAACAACGTTAAAAGCTGCTAAATAGTCAGCTTTTAACTAAATAGTCACGTTACGATTTTGTTTGGACTAATGCAATGTAAACGTATGCAAGCACTGTCTTGCTTAGTAGAACTAGCCCAGTTTCCTAGTATGCAAATATGTGGTCCCACTAAGGAAACGTATTTTTAGTAACTTACGCACGTTAATCAGGCAGCTCAAGTAAATGACAAATAAGTTAATTAACATGCCACACGTAAGGGCAATAACATTGACATGGCTGATAAGATGGTCCTGATTTATTTATACTGTTTACCTGTCTTCAAAGAATTGTACAAGGAATACTTTTCTTCTCAGACTGCATAAAATCTTTGTCTTGATAATGGGAAAAGACAGGCTGTTGTGTGAGTGTAGTAAAAAGATAAGTTTAATTTAATACATTAAGCCCAGTTTAATTGAATACACCATTGTGCACAAGAGCAATGCAAAAGAGGTATTTACATAAATTTGATAGCTAACAAACAATAATTTAAGTGACAAAAAGCACATACAAAAGGGTGATCAAAACGACACGATTAGAAGAAGACTTTGAGCTATTGCACAAAGAAAATTACCCAAGATTTCAATGCACATTAAGTACTTCATTTACGGGGTCAAATTACCGGGACTAATTGTAAAGAGTGTCACAATATATATGAATACCAAAAATTTGAGCTAAAGAGTAGGAAAGTTATTAGCAGGTTGATTAAAGTCAATCAGATTAGGAAACAAAATAGCTTAGACAGACGGTTAAATAGATATATCTACCTAAAAGATAAAACAAACCTAACAGACAAAATTTTATTACTTTTCTCGAATATTACCATTGACGAGATCTCTAACACATCAAGATATGTCAAGGTTTTATCATCAGTAGCAACTGTGGTTTCATTATCTAATCGCGACAAAGTTGCAAACACAAGTGGAAAGACAAACAAACAGAAAGTATAGTAAACACTCAATATAATGTCAAACGTCTGCTCTGTCAGATAAGGTATTGAGGGCTGGGAGCCTCTCATGCTACGCAGAGGCACGTACTAAAATGATTGTTTGGAGGGCATTAAATAAATTTGATGATATGGTAAACCGCATAAACAATAAACACAGAAAGGGTTGTGATAAATATAGTAATAGGCTCAATAGTGTACCCTGCAGTATGCATTGTTATCAGTAGAAGGCACTTTAAATGTTTGCGATGCTAATGTTTGTATTTGCATGTGATTGTGAAAGTAAACTGTGTAAGGAAAAATAGCACAGAAAATGAATGTTATATTTGATGTGATAAACAGTGTTGATTTCAATCAGGCGTTTGCTAATGCAAAATTATTTTAAAAAACACGTCGGAACAAAGCATACTATTTACAATGCTCGTTGAGATTTGGCTCGACTCCAGGGCGTTTAGTCCTTTATGATACGCGAAACACAACAAATAGTTGGGAATTCGCCAGCAGACAAGGTCTAGGGTTCTGAAGGCGGATTCCCGGCAAATATCAATAAATACGTCAATAAGAAAAGTTCCGTGGGAAAGCGATAAAATAGTCTAAACGCGTTCAGATTTGAATAAGACTTATAACCAGCCTTGTTTATCAGCGTGGGATACAAATCCTATTGTTTTAATTGCACACAATGTGCATTAGGTACGCTGTTTTGATTAATGTTAAGACAAGGACATAATATTCCAATACATGATAACAAGATTCTGAATGTTGTTTCATTGTTATGTCTCCAATGATATGGATTAAAAATGTGTGACATGCTCAGCTGAAGCGATATCTTTCTTACTCGGTCAAACTAAAACGTTAAATGCTTTAGGAGTGAATAGAGAACCGTTATAAATGATGAAAAGTTCTCTTTAGCAGGCTTCTGAATATTCTAAAGATTGGGGGTTTACTTCGTCTGTATTAACAATGGTAAATTGTAAACTAGATTAGTATGTTTCTTATTAAGCTGTGCGTTAATGGTTGAAAATGTATGTCTTTCTTACCATTTCTATAAGAATCTACATCGGCTCGATCATACCTCAGACCATGTTAAAATTCATCTTTAATTATTTTTAGTTTTCTTTATATCGTATGATCAGTCTTTTGATTTGATTTTGATAATTTAATTAATTTAGGACACAAAATACCACTTATGAACGTCAATAATTAGTGTTATATCAATCACATATGGCCCATATGGGGCTAGAATATGTCTCCTTATCTTTTGGGCCCTACTAGCGCTTCGAGACAATTTGGCAAGTGCTTAGAAGATCGAATATCCATAAAAGATCCATATCGCAGACCTATATCTTTAAATGAAATTATTTGTCAACAGCCAGCCTGGGCGTGATCTCAAACCCCGTGGGGGCTTTGCTGGGCGGAATGATGGTGGACGCGGTGGGGCGGCGGCTGCTGCTGCAGTCCATCGTGCTGCCGAACCTCATCGGCTGGCTCGTCATCGCCTTTTCCGAGACGTACGTCTTCCTCTGCGTGGGCCGGTTCATCACGGGGTTCACTATAGGTACGATGGTAATCAAGATCGATCAAGCACTAACCGGCGAGATACTTACGTGAAGTACCTATGTTAAAGTGTACCTTATGCATTGAGCCCGGGATCTGGATAAGTTTTACTGTATCTGCTTGTTATTGTGAGTTAAATATTTCCTTTTTACCGTCCGAGTATTGGCAACCTTTACTACGAGTATATATGACACGAATTACGTATATAAGTTGGTTTGTCTAAACGAACATCTTTTTAATTTTCAGGTATGTCGACAGTGTCCTACATTTACGTAGCAGAGATTACCACTCCGGAAAAGAGGGGTGTTCTCAGCGCACTGGGCCCTGGCCTTGTGTCGACGGGCATATTTGTCGTGTACTCCTTGGGAGCCTTCGTGCATTGGAGGAAGGTCGCTGCAATCTGCGCAGGATTCTCCCTGCTGACGCCGTTTCTCATGTACTTCGCGCCAGAGTCGCCTCTCTGGCTCGCCTCTAAAGGCCACATGAAGGAAGCTTACCGCTCAATGTTCTGGCTACGACAAAACAACAACACAGCGCAGCAAGAACTGATGGAGTTTACCAAAGACCGAAAACTGGGCGAAACGATGTCTTTCAAACAAAAAATGGGACTTTTCAAAAGAAGAAGCGTTTTAAAACCTTTCATTGTACTAATAGTCTTCTTCATATTTCAAGAGATGTCGGGTATTTACGTCATTCTGTACTATGCTGTGGATTTCTTTAAATCTGTGGGCACCAGTGTTAATGAGTTCACAGCTTCCATCATAGTCGGTGGGGTCAGAGTATTTATGGGAGCAGTGGGTGCGTGTTTGATAAATAGCTTTAGGAGAAAGACTTTAGCTGCCACCTCAGGGTTGCTACTAGGAGTAGCGATGCTAGGTGCTGCAGTATGTGACAGTCTAGATGGACCTCCACTAGTAAAACTGGCATGTGTGTTACTCCACGTGTCATTCAGTATGGTGGGCTTCCTGCAACTCCCTTGGATAATGTCAGGAGAGCTATACCCCCAGGAAATAAGGGGGGTGATGTCAGGAGCAACGTCATGTTGTGCGTACGTGTTGATCTTCTTTAACATTAAGACTTATCCTCAATTAGAGAATCTATTGACGAGCAACGGTACATTGTACCTGTTTGGAGGCTGCGCTCTGTTGGGAGCGGCGTATTGTTACTTCTTCCTACCAGAGACTAAAGGGAAGACGTTGAATGAGATCATGAGGCAATTCGATGAGAAGAAAGAGCCCGATCCTGAGGCGGGGTACAAAGAAAAGAAGATCAGTATAGAAGGCGGTAGACCAGTACAAAGAAGGCACAGTGCAGGGGCTGCCGTTTCTTTGGAGAAGAATGACATCTTCTCTGCAAACTGGGTCCATGAGAACAGTGAAAAGACTTTAAATCTGCGCGAATAATAATGTTATTCGGTATTATATTAAGATTGTACAGAAAAAGAATTTGTTATTTACTGTGAACGTGCGAGAAACAGGGTCGTATGTAAGTCCAAATATCTGAGCAAACGTTAGTTACCAGTATAAAGTTACTATTATTTTGTGATCATTTACCATGGGTATTTATCGAGTGATTTATTAATAAGTTTGTTATAATAATGTTACATTCCTTAGCTTTAGATAGGTTTAAGAGGTGACGTTAATGTACTAATTTCATTATTATAAGTACAAATCTGATTTGATGATCAGAAGCACTTGTTGCTTTTAAATCTGAATTTTATATTATTTATAGTTTTTTTTACGGAATGAAATTGTTTGTTTTTAATAATACATTATATTGCTTAATTGCTATCGTATTAGTACTCAGTTAAAAGTGTCTTGTTTAAACCAATAATTATATTTATGTACATTTATATGTATGAGGAGCAACAAATATTCAGTGTATAGAAATAAGCTGTAAATCAAAGACGTCGACAATAAGGTAAATTATTACATGTATCATATTATGTGCGAGTGATCTACTATACTTATGCTGTGATGATGAAAGCAATTTAATAATATTAATAAACGATTTAATTACGCGAGTGTGAATAAACAAGTGTTGTTTTCCATTTGATGTTTTATTTAACCTGCTACGGGACAGAGTTTTAACTTGTAGTACGTCTTAAAAGTATATTTTTCCTTCCTAGCTACCCAAGTCTTATATTGGTACTTAAGTCTATTACAACAAACAAAAATATTTTAACCAATTTCTTAATTTAAAACCTGAAATTGAGGCAAGTAACGCCATCTATGGTAGATAGCCGTCAACAATTTTCATACCGCTTAATCGATCGATTGAAGGCACACGTGAAGCCTTTTAATGTGCTCCGTTCACTACAGATGGCAGCACCGCAGGCAAACTATATCAGCTTGCCTTTCATGCCGCAAAGATACAAAACGTTTCGCTGGTTCTCCCTTATTTATTAAGGTTTAGAGCTTAGCTTTTTACGGAGGAAAGTATCATTTCGTTAACTATTTTTCTAAGGCCCTCATAGTATCAAAAAACTATAAAAATGTGAGTGGGCATTGCAGTTTGTCTGACTGCAAAGACTTCAGACTTAGCCAACACTCCTCCTAATACAACATTTAACTTTAAAATCGCGAAACCTGAAAAAAGTAACAATAACAAGGAGAATCAGTTGAACCACTTATTTAAGATAACATTTTTCAAAAAATCTTTATACTACTCGTAATGTTGCCCTGTCTATTTATTAATAAGACAAGACATCACGTGCACAAACCCTTCAAAATACAAGCAATGGGTTCTTTATGAGCGTAGATAGTATTAATAATAGAGTCAGCGCGGCGCAGCGGCCAGGAGATCTATCATAACTACATACAGACTCCTCTCTCGACAGAGCGTCGCCCGCAGAGCAAGAAATGATCGAGAGTGCTAAAGCTAAAACACCAAGGAAACCTTTTTCTTTTAGAATAAGGTCAAGGAATTAAAAATCATTTGGGGTGTCTGAGTGAGGTTTTGCGCATTCCGTTGTATAATAAAATTAGTGTGGACTTACCTGGTCTGCGGAATGCCGTACTTGATGCCGACGCCGACGCGCGGCAGTGCCTTGATCACCTTCTTCACCGTCGCCTGGTCGGGGAACGCGAAGAATATCGATGCTGGAATAAAGAAGAGATAAGTTTTAGTCTTAGCCCTTAATATAGCAGAAATGATACAATTAAGCTCTAAATATATACTTGCGAAAATTGATCGATGCAAAACTGGATTCAAATACACAAAAGTTACAGTTTTATCTCCGATTCTTAAGTACTTACAATTATTCAGATCATCTAGTAATTTAATGTAAATACTAAGGGCTGATTTTGCAATAGTCAGATAAGAAATATTCGCCGAACAAAATACAATTTGGCTAATTTGAAACGTCACCTAATTAACAACAATCAAAGGTACCTGTCATTTTTTTAAATCTGTCGCTTTATAATTTATCAGTCTGATAAGTTTTATCTGACCATTTAAAAATCGGCCCTTAAGAGTATTATATCATTCGGGGTATTTTAACAGATTCGGGTAGGCTGATGTGCTGTCGGCTATACACACGGTAGTCCAAAGAACCAGAACACAAAAAACTCACACATAGATGTAGATCAATAACCACGTTATAAGTACCTTAAAGTAACAAAATACTTACTTCTGCTAGCCAGGAACATCTCGATGGCCACGTTCTGCAGCAGGTAGCGCCGCGAGAAGATGGCGCGGATCTCGCTGAAGTACCATTTCCCGTGAAGGTGCTCGCAGTATTTTAACACCTGGAATAGATATAATAATCAGATTTAGTGTCGATTTTACAAACATCAGATGAGACTTATTCGACTGTATAAGAAGTATAAATCGAGCGATTTTAAAATGACATTAATTACAAAAAAGATTGCTGACAAAGAGATGTAATTTTCGAATTAGGCGTATTGTTTTGTATTCGACGAATATTTCTTATATGACGTCGTTATAATCGACACTTAAAAGAATAAACTAGTGACTGTTGATTTTGGAGAGGGTGCCAGATGGATCACACGCATGGCTATCTATAAACGGGTGTTCATAATGAAAAATTGTGTTAAGGAACAAAATAGTGGTTTAAAAGACGCCAGCCATGACGCGTCCTCAAAGTAAAGTTTCAGAGGTTATGTATGGAGAAGTATGTTATTTAAATATGCGATTTAATGAAGGTAGTCCTTGGAAACCTAACCTACAGATTTCAAAGAACAGATTTAACTTTTTGATTGATCAGGTTGATTATAATGATGATATTTAACCCTTTGTTTAGCTTTATTTAAGCATTCGTGTGAAAATGACCCAAGTATTGCGCTATAAAGAATACGTGGCTTTTCGGTTGTTACCTATATTCTTATTATTGTTATATCATGTAATCGAACCGATGTCTTTTTTTCGCTGCACCGATATATAATACCTCTCAGCATGATCTAAAGATTTTACTGGCAGAGAATGCTTTTAGCATTAAGCCCAGCTTTGTACACACACATTTGTACACATACTTTGTGCGATTTGTGCAATAAAGTCTTTAAATAAATAAAAAATGTCTTTAAGACAAACACACCTAATTTGAAAAGTGGTCGTAAACGCACGACAAGTCGTAAAGAGTTCGTTAGGAGATGAATTTATACCGCCATAACGTCATTGGAGCGAACACGGCCGTTTTATTGTTGGTCTCGTATAGATGGACCCGAGTTATGTTGTCGCTTAACAGCTGCAATTGTGGAGCATCGGATGGTGGTGGTATAACAGTTGACAAGCTACAGAACATAGCATTGGAATATAAATAGAGGTGTGTTACAAAACTTAGCTCAAGGGTGATGCAAGAAATTTTTCTATGGATAAAATTTCAGCTGTAATCTTACATACTACCATAAATAAATAAATATTTGACAACATGACATACATTGCTCTGATCCCAAGCTAAGTAGCTAAAGCACTTGTGTTATGGAAAATCGGAAACAAAGGTGATATCACAACACCATAAGTCGCTGTCATAATTAAACAGGCTGTTCTTTTGGCCAGTTACCTCTAATTCAGGGATGATAATAGGAACTACGATTCTTTAAGTCTAAAAAAAACTTTAAGTTATATGAAAGTTTTATAAAATAAAACCCTCTTCAGAACATTTAAAAAATTCAAAACGAATGGGGAAACTCGCACCCCTCACTTGCTTGAATACGGCGTGTGAGTATCGTTCGAAAACAAACAAAATATCAATGAAAATCACGCAAAATATTGGCGTTCGTACTCACAAAATTCATTTTCCTTTATTCAAATCACTTCCACGTGAAATTATACTAATTTTCATTGGAAAATTAAACAATGGATATCACACGCCATCTTGACGCGGGTGATTCAAAAATAAGGGCCCTGGTGTTGGTATTTATGACTCGCTAGCAAGTATCGCAATAATCAATTGTTTTTGTGGGTTTTTATCCATTTTTTAGATTGGGCATCAGTATCGTTTGTATAATGACCCCTAAGTCGCTCGTCGCTGACCAAAACAACACCCTGTATGACCATCAGATACGTGAGTTGCCAACGGGCATCCGGGAAATCAAAAGAAGGAAAGAAAGAGTGCCCACCTCCTAAACATAGTTTCACTCGTGATATTAAAAAATGGTGTAACTGGACACGTACAGCGGCAAAAGAGTAAAACATATTTCGCAAGAAAAGTCCTACTAAGTACCAGTAATTCAATGAGCATCGCATACATCAAATTAAAAAGCAAAAACGATTGCCCTGCATCTATTAAGTGGATTATTTTCAATAAACACACAACGCCGTCTCTAATCGGTTTGTATAGCAGTCGGCCGGGGGTGAGTCCGTAGGGTCACAGCGCTGTAAGAACAAGATAATGTTTTCAAACTATGACTTGATGAGATAATGAGTTTTATTTCATCTTCACGGGAATAAAAAGCTCGACGAACGTGCTTTACTAATGAATTTATTTTTATTTTTTGAAATTTGTTCAACTAGCCCATTCTCTGTATACCTACGCATACGTGTATTTACAGCCTTTAGAAATTAACAAAGTCCGTAACTAGAATGTTGCAGAAACAAAAGACCGGATAGTAAACTTGGCAAACAGTCAAGTGCCTAATTGATCAAGTACAGTCGCCGTCAGATATATTGGAGCAGACAAAGTGACCAAATACTTCTGAACAGTATAAAATGTCAATAAGTTCCATACACTACAAGTTACCATTAATATCAGAACATTCATTACTTCATTAATATCTGAGCAGAAGCTAGTCAATAACTTCTATACACACAACTAACCAAAATTATCTGAACACTCAAAACGTCAAATGTATGTACGCAGTCGGTCTTTAATATCTGAGCAATCGAGGCAAATTGCAGAAGGAAGTGCTTCCAACTTAACCATAAATACTTATCCATAATATGAACTCTTTTCATAGTTTATATTATAGTAAGATGACGCTGGCAGTTAGTAACGCTTTGTAGTTTTCAGTATTGTCATCACTGTCATGAAAGTGTCAGGCAGTAAATAAATTCAGGCAAGTGAGTGTTCAGATATTATTGGTTAGTTGTGTGTATAGAAGTTATTAACTAACATCTACTCAGATATTTATGAAGTAACGAATGTTCTGATATTAATGGTAACTTGTAGTGTATGGAACTTATTGAAATTTTAAACTGTTCAGATGTATTTGGTCACTTTGTCTGCTCCGATATATCTGATGGCGACTGTACACGCGATTGATTGATTGATTTCAGCTATCAACACGCTCGACTTACGAACTAACTAGTACAAATAAATTTAAACACTACAAATATCCGCAATATATCGACCAATCCGTACTGAGCCCGCGTGGTGGAGTATGGCTCGAACTACCTCATAGTTGAGGTAAGGCTGGGACGTTATAGGCTAACTTTACTTTTTTTTTTACGACAAATATACTTAGGTACTCGTAGAATCTGCGACATTGTTAGTTTATGATCATAAAAAATGTAAAGTAAAATCGAATTAATTACCTATCTAACTGAGATTTTTTTGGGAACTTTAGATTTTATTCCGACGCCGTCTGGCTGGAGTGATCTGTGATTGATGCACTCCTGGTGTAAAGGGTTAATGTATTTATTATTTACTTTAAACTTCATGCACACAACATAAAATTGTACATATGGCGGACCTAATGCCAAAAGCACTCTCTACCACTCAACCATAGGTCTGAACAGAGGAAAATACAGGCGGTGCAAATAAAGGTATAAAGGCAAGAAAAAATAAGAGTATAGCGATAAAGATGACTATAATAAGATGATAAAAATGAGTTTTTAAGAAGCTCACCAAATAATCGCCCGATCAACTTATACAAAACCACCGAAAACAATATAAAACCGCAAACGCAACTGTGTGATTTGTACTGAGTCAAACGGCATTCCACTGACAACTGCGCTAGACTTACACCTATCTTGACTCCACTCATACTCACCTCAACCTTAACTCAATCAATCGTAATTCTTTCCCTTTAATATAAAAGAATCCTTGACTCAAAAATTACCTAGTCGAGGTGAACAAAATTTGAGGCAACGATTGTCAAACCGTAAAGAATACTCATCGGTTGTCAAGTGCTACAAACCACGTTAAAGCGTAATGTCAAAATAGTCGTTTGTTTTTGCTTTAGAATACCAATTTCGAGGTATTATATACTCTACTCGAAACTTTCCTTGACGGTACCTCAGTCAAGTCTCGAGTCGAGGCAGTTTTAATTTAACGTCTTAACATACGGGTGTCAGAGTCGATTTTACCAACGTAAGATAAGAAATATTCGTCGTATATGATAAAAAACGCCTAATTTGTAAACGTCACCTATTTATCAAATACCATTTATGAAAATTACATCCTAAAATCGGACGATTTATACAGAGTGTTGTTTTGGTCAGTGACATCCAACTCAGGGATGATAATATGAGTTATTATGCTTATTCAATAAAAATGATTTCTTTAAATTCTGACCAAGTTTTATACAAGAAAACCTCTATACAACATTCAATAAAATTACAAAACTAATGGGAAAACTTGCACCCTAGCGCGTAGCTAGTGCTTATCTACGAAATACTACGCCGTAACTAGTTAGCTACGAAGAGGCTTCCTGGTTTTGGAAGTTTTAACTCGATTGCTGTACTGCATAAAAAAATGATTTTATGGGTTTTTTCCATTTCAAAAATATATATTTTTTTTAATACTTCTTTTGGCATCAGTATCGTTTGTACAGCCACCCCTGAGTCTCTCGTCGCTGACCAAAACAACAACCAGTATTATGTATAGTACTAGTATATTTATTCGGTTGGATATGTCCTATCTGACGTTGGTAAAATCGAGTCTTAGTATTCCAACCCCAATAAATTAATATTTTTCACAATGGCAATGTTTGGAGGAAAAAAGTGACAGTGAGCATTTATCTAAACAAAATGTCTATTAAGAGAACATTTTTTTGATAGATAGATAACATATGAAATGTTTGAGATTCCCTAGTACCTACACTTAGTACGCTATGTTGTTGATTCAAGATGTACAACGTGTTCCAACGTATTATTATGTATTTTTAGTCTAGGTTGGCTACGAGATATCTTCATCGACTGGTGAGACTTTAAACTAGTTTCCTGATATTGTTTTTTTTTGTCCCCATTTTTTTCTGATCGATCACTACTAGTGTTCGCATAGCTGGTGAAAGTAATCATACCAAATTCGTATCCCATTAGTATAATTTGTGTCATCTCCTCTCAGAGGGCGCGTCGGGTCTAATCGAGGGGCAATTTGTCACGAGGAGCCCTGAGAGGTCCCTCTTGTCATATCACGAGGGAGTGTGTGTTGTGATTGCGATGGGGTATTGTTTTGTGCTTTGCCCTTTTGTAAGCACATTTTAGGGTATGCTACTGTTTATTGCAGGGTACGAAATTGAAAAAGATCTTTAATATTTATGTTTCATAAAGTGAAGACAAAAAAAAGAATGTTAAAGGCGGAGCTCGTAGCGCAGTGGTAGCAGCGCTTTGGCAGTGACACTGAAGTAAAGCAACCCTCAACGCGGTCATGTTTAGATGGGTGATCATTCAGACCATAGGAGTGACATATATCATAAGCATCATCGTGCTTCGGGAGATACATTAGGCTGTTGGTCCCGGCTAAAATCGTTTGATATTAGTCTTTAAGCGTAGTCAGAGGCCTTATCGGCGGCTTGATAATATCTGACAGCAGTAAGTTACTTGCCTTGCAAACACCCCTCCACCAATCCGCACTGAGCCCGCGTGGTGGAGTATGGCTCTTACTACCCTATAGTTGAGGTAAGGCCTTTGTCCAGGAGTGGGACTTCACAGGCTAACTTTACTAAAGCGCGTGTTAAGGTATGCTACTGTTTATTGCAGGGTACGGAATTGAAAAAGATCTATGATATTATTCATGTTTCATAAAGTGACGACAAAATAAAAGAATGTCAAAGGCCATGAGTTGAGAGTATAAGGGATTCCTTAATAGTATAAAAATGAGTATACAGCTATTCCATGTTAGTAGTTAGATCATCTATTTACGAATATCAGAACGTCAAGTTATGACAAAAAAAAATTAAACCATCTTGGTTGGACGTAAGTGTTTCTATTTCATGATTTTGGTGACCATACATTGGGTTAGTTAAGAACCCTCTCAAATATTATTACGTAGTTCATCAAAAAAGCGTTATTATAGACCACTTAAAGAACAATACAACACAACACCTCTGATGAGATGCGTCATGTGATGCGGTAGCCTAATGTGCTGCAATCACGATATCACAAATAGGGACGCTGAGAACAACCATGTGGTTCCGATGTTGTGATTCATAGTAGTGTTTCTGGTTGTACGAGTAATTGTTTGAATATTGTAATGGAGATAATGAATAGGGAGAGCGTGTGATTTGGTCTACATTTCAAAATACAATTTTGCCTGCCAATGCTATCTCTGAATTAAAAGAAGGAAGTAATCGTGACTGAACAACTGGATGAAGCAGGTCAAAATGTATTGAAAATCAAGTGTACTTAAGCATACTAAATTATTGAATAAATCTTCTTTTACCCGACTACGGCGAAGCAAACAGGAGGGTTGTGATTTTGACCTGTATGTATGTATGTATGTGGGTATAGATGTTCATCTGTTTCCTCATACCGACTAAACTATTTATCATAATTGGACAAATAAGGTTTCGTTGAAAGCCTTGATGTTCGCTGGTTATAGGCTACATTAATGTTTCGTACTTTTTAGAGCGTGTTTTAAGTAGTCGGGTTTTATATAATCTAAGTTAGGTATCCTTATAGCCCTAATACAATGCAGAAAGCAGCATTTCACTTTATTTTTCAAAGAAAAAAAACAATAAAATAACACGATCATTCCAAAACCTAATTTAATTAATACCACCAGCTTGCCTTCCCGTAAAAAAGTAAAATATTTTAACCGGCCGGGGCTTGTCGAAGGATCCGATCGCTATCTCCGTCGTAAATAAGACAAGTGCGCGCGCAGTACTACTAGCGCCACCGCAGCCTCACAAGGGAATTCCTGATATTATTTAGGTATTTGCTAATATCACAGTGATGTTGGTATTTTATTAAAAAGAATGACAAACAAAGACAAAGAAGTTAAAAGCTAATTGTTTTGTTAAGGTCCTTTGGCATGACCCCGGGTTAGTTAACTCCGTATGCCTGTCTCTTAATATTCTGTTGCTCTCAGTTTCTTTGATGATAACAGCTTGATGAGACACATAGACTATTACATTTTAACTATGGGATAAATCTAGACCTCGCAAGTGGCCTTACTGAATTTTCCGGTAAAAAAAAAACTAATTTGAATTTTATTATTTTCGATTAGATATTGTATCATTTTAGTAATGATCAGCTGACGGAAAAATAATTATTCCATGTTTCTTTTTTTGCAAAAAAGAGTAGGTAGTTAATGGTATATGCATCGCAAAATCAGGCCGAACTCAGAATGATACCGAGGCCCGATAAGATCGAGGAGACTGATCAAAGGGTCCCTGTCCCGAGTCTAAGCTGTTTTGCATGCGCGACAGGATCCTCCGGCCGACTGATATTTATGTGCACCTTCCTAGCGATTCCGCGAATACTCGTTAAAAATTTACAATCTCTAGAGAATAAATATACCTAAACTCAAATAGTTGAGCATACTTGAGCTTTTATTTCCAATACTTGCGCAAAAGTTACCAATAAATATTTCAGAACACACCGTCAAGTTTTTTTTGCAAATATGAAAAAAAAAGAACTGAGATTCTTTTCTTTCTTTTTTGTCGCCGTTTTAAGTGAACGTTGAACATAAGTCAAAACTTATATTAAGCCGTCGTTTAGCTGAAAGCGGGCGTCGCGGAGGAAGTCCCAATTAAAACGTCGTACATCACTTACGCAGGCGCAGTCGCGACTATTACCGACGGCTACTATCGGTACTCGAACACAGACATAGCGTGTGTTTCTTTCAATGAAGCAAAATATCGATCAATTTTAAGGTCATTCATGATACCTTAAAAATATTTCCTACAAAAAGAGGTCAAATGGATCATAAACTTATATGAAAATTCCTCGAAATTTCGCATCCATCATCGTCAGTATTGCTTTAGTTTCAACAAAGACAATATTCGAAAAGCAAAGAAAAACGCACTTTAATCAATCAATAAAGTTTATTACATCTCTTACCCATCCAAATATCCAGAGTCTGTGGAATTCTTGTAACTCCATTGATGTTTTCGTATGCACAAATAGTAACAGTCCGTCATACAGCCTACAAAATTAGAACAACCTAATAAAAATACCAAACTTCTCGATCCCACCTCACCTAATCCCTTGATTCAAGTTTGTGTGCGCGGTAGAATCTCCTGTTCCCCATTTCGCAGTTTGTCATCCCAAATGGTTAATAAATTCCCTGTCATCGCGTCTTCTGTTCCCCGGCTATTTCTGGAGAGATCCTTTTTTATCCCGGCGCGTCTTCCCTTTGCTTTTTCCCTATACAACCCGGTATAAATCTCTGTCTAGTGATGCGGATGGTATCTTGGCTATGCAGTTTTGTTTTGTTGTTGTTTAACAATTTTGTATTCTTTTTTAAAGTGATTGTTTTTGCTAGGCAAGCGCAAAGTTTATTGAGTTTTTCACTAGTCAGGCATGATTAATCTCGGTCACATCACCATGAATCAGGTCAGGTCATATATATACTATAAATAAACAAAAATATCGACGATTCACGTAACAAATTGTCACGATAAACCATACCAATAAACTACTAGTTTGCAATTTTTGTACTGATTCCAGTTTATCTTTCAACAATCTTTAAAAAAAATACATTAAAAAGTCTAGTGTAGTAGACCTGCAGGATTGATTCCATCCATAAAGATCTTGCTTGACTTGAAATCTGTTAATAAAGAAACTTAGCTTTTATCTTATTTTTCCTCTAACAAAACACGCGACATGTTTTACGGCGCAGCAAACGGCGCGCGAGTTACGGCGCCGTCACTCGCGCCCGCGCAGCTTATGAGGGATTAGACGCGCCGTAAATTTCGCAACGCTCGCGGTAACGGCGCGGCTTACGGTTAAACCGCTGGTTATTAGGAAAAGGACGAAATTAGGGGAAATTATGATGATGAGCGGTCGTTTGTTACGTTGAAGTACAGAGCATTCTATGAATTGAAAAAAAGCGGTTTTCCTGTGACATGTTTTTTAATCGCTTCCGGATGAAACAAACAGGATTAATAGCCTTGATACTCTTGCAAAATAAGTCAAAATATTTTATTTATATTGGCTGTGATGATATATTTTAAGTCCAGACATAGTTTTCACCAATAACGTTTAATAGTATATTTTTGTGATGTAGCACGTCTCTTTAGAGCTTTCATCATGTATTTTTCTACCAAAAAAGTTGTCATATCTAGTTGTCTAACTTTTGGTAGTTTAGACAGTTATTAAGTACTTTTAAGCATTAAACCAGAACTTCACACCCCTTACTTCCTAATCAGCAAACGGAAGCGACGGTGGCGCCGCTGCGCGCGCGCACGTGCTTTCGGTTACACGCTCGCTCCCGTTATTCAGTAGGAAGGTATAGCGACTAATTAGAAGCTCTCAGTTGGCGATTTATCAGTACAGGTTTCTTAAATTGTTCAGCAAGAGAGATAGTGAGGTGTTTTTCATACTTTATGCAAATGGACGCAGCTGAAACAGTTTTTCTTCTTTAAATATTTCTGATTAAAGTTTTTAATAGCAACTTACGTGATCGAACCTACCTACGTTACTCCAAAGTTATTATGGTTACTATCCGAAAATCCGACGGAGTATACTTTCAGTAGATACATACACAAATGCATTTTACCCTACCAATTAAATGTGACTGGTTTCCGTTCCCAATTTCGTATAGTTTAGATTAAATTTTGATTTGGATTGAAACTCAAAGAATAGCCAAGTCATGATGAAAAAAGGTTTTAAATTATCTTACAGTAAACATATTTTAATTGACACTGTCTTCATTACTCTTTACCTTAAAGATATTAACGCAACACGATCCTTTACGAGTACCTCTGCCTCAACATCTCGCGTTAACGTCGATCTTCTCACTAATAAACTATTTCTTATCTGTAAGAGGGCATCTAAACGACCACTGGTCTCACCGAACGGCCTGCAACTCGACTTGTTATCTAAATTATCTAGTTTACATCCCGAAGCAGCTAGCGTGAACCTACCTTAGATAATATAAATACCAGGGAGGCATAATTAAGTAGGAGTAATAGAGCAACTTGTATGTGAAGTGCCAATAATGGCAGCTGCTCGTAGTTGCAACTTGACGAGCGGTTTTAATTTTGAATATTTAATTTTATATGCAATCCTTAATACCAGACAGGTACGATCTTATCCCTTTTGAGGCCAGTTATTCCAAAATAGTCTTACAAAACAAAAACGTTTTTTATACATATCATCCATCTGTTTACGGATTGAATAAACACGCAAATATGTAGAGCACACATTACCAGGTGGTTGACTGGTAGAGAATGCCACTAGGCATTAAGTCCGCCAATTGTACAACTTACAGTGCAATAAAGTTTAAATAAATAAATAAAAAAATCGTTATGTGAGATCCCGTCAACTCTTTTACGGTGGTGCTGGTAATTTCACATCTTAAAAAAACACTGTGAACTAAGTTCATGGAAGTTTCTAATTCCAGGCGCGTGGCTATTCCTAATCCTCCGTTTTCAAAACAAAATTATTCTTTATAAATTAAGCATAATACGATTTGATAGTGCAAACCATATCCCAGTACAGTAGATCACTCTGACCAACTACTAAACGTAACTTTTATTTTAGGTTACCTTTCCAGCTTATTTAAACAACTACCTGTGGAACCTATTCCTACACCAATAATCTTGGCTATCAGTATCACTACCATTTACAACCAACGACACGACGTAAAGATAAGCGCCGCTGACGCCTCCGCGGCTGCAGGGAACGGCAATAGAAACACGCATAGATAACGGAGGGGTTAACATTGCGTCGTTAACTAGATACTACAAATTGGTGTTACAACTTAATAAAGTAAAGGGTAAGATGCTGAGCTACCAGGAGGGAATATACTTCAGATACTGGAAATAGCAATTGTCAGGTAATTCAATAAAACATCACTTCAATTTTGTGAAAACCATTCAAAATCTTTGAGAATTTGATCTATTATTATCACCGTTTTGTAATTGGAGCTTCAAACATCATTGTTATTTATAAAAATAATATGAATAAATATACAGACTCTCATGAGTTTTATTCAGATGGTCAATTTTCAACTCTTCTTGTAATGAATTAACCTCGTTAATTTTTTTTGATTCAAGAACAGTTTACGTTATTGATAAAAAAAGTTTTGCTATCGATCGATATACACCCATCCAGATTGTTGTAGCTTGTAAATGGAGGGATAGTAATAAATCCTAAATAAAAGATAATAGTAATCCAATAAACGTTCGTTCGTACGTTCTTCTTACGGCCGTTCCCTATATCCATTCTAACTGTGGTTTTGCCCTACTAGAGTTAGAAATGGTTATCTACCTTTAGATTTTTTGTTTCTATAAACCTACTGGCAGTAGGGTAAACTATCTCTGGATGCATCTTATCGATGGGAGGACGGATAGCTTACTAGGGATAGGCATTTGTATGAAATTGACATTTATTGCGTTCCTATAATGTTTTTCATCTGACTGTCAGTCAGTTTGACTATCTCTAGTAACCCCAGAATTCAATCCTAGGATTTTGGAGGATAACGCTCTTGTACACCCTGGCAAATTACTAGTTTTAAATGTTTCATTGATTTATTTATGTAAAAGTCCTGCTGCTCACAAGGTTAAGATAGAAACTTTCTACCTAGTGGCAAAGATGTTCCTTTACCCTAAGAAACTGACCCTAGCCATAACCCCGCCTAACAAAAGATACTTAGATATAATAAGGATGATGTGGTAGGAGAGCTGCGTTCAGGTCATCCAGGGCAGCAGCCTTAAGATGGTAGGTAGGTGGTGGGACCCGCTACCAGTCTGACAGACTGCCCAAACTGATCATAGGGACGGATAAAGGTGTCTGCTGCAGTGAAGGGAAATGAGAACAACAAGGACGGATAATATCTGATTTATTGGTAGTAAATTAGTTTATTTGAAATATTAACAGATACATTAATAGGTGGGCCGCCAGTGTGAGTTCCGACGGTGCTGGATTCTGCTATGTAGGTCACTGACATGTTCGTAGTTGTAGAATGTAAGGTGCTACCTCGTACAATTTATGAAAAACATATAAGTTTCGGGTGGCGAACAATATTGAATCCAAGTTCAAGCAGTCAACTTTTTCTCTAGACAGCTGAGTGACTGGGAAGGTACCCGATGCTTTGCATAGCATTCGATGAGCCTGAAATAATTCCACCAGCATCATCATCTATTCCTTTGTCAAGGGAAGGTTGACTTTTTGCTGTGGCTGAAAGAAGTAAATAAAACAAATCAGTATAACATGAAAACAACTGGTATTTAAGCAAAGGATATTGACCAAAACTCTATAGAAACTCTGCACACTTTGCGGCAGCATGCGTCTTTACAAAATGTTTGGATAAAATATATACCTAAATATTTGAAAGAATACACACAAAAAATATTTTTGATAAATAATCAGGTTTACAAGGAATTCAATGGCAGATTAGGCATTTTAGGTTATGTTTTGTGATTGCAGAGTTAATGCACCTCACCTACATTCATTTTGATACATTCAGAAGGTAATTGTTATATTTTACTAAAGTAATTCAATACTTAATAACTTAGTTACCCTTAAAATACCAGTACAATTATAATTTAAACAAGATTTTTAAAATATAAACTACAAAGGCGCAATCTGGACCCGGCTTTGGTCAATATCCTTTAAAAAACCGTAAACGACTTGTTTGTGAAAGTACAATTGATACTCACTCACTGCACTTATTTTATGGAAATAAAGTCCTCCTTGAATACATTGTTTACCAGCTGGACACATTGTTTTTTCTAAGCAATCGGACTGATAGCATTCTGAAACGTTTGCGAAAATAAACTGGAACTATAACTTTCTATTTCTTTTCAATCGGTCGTTTTGAATTTTAAAATTTATAAATACTTTTTACGTTAAAAAGTATTAATTTTCAATCAATTGACGTAGGTATGATGTCTATCAATCAGCTGTCTGTCAGAGCTCAAAAACGTTCCATTTTACGTAAAGTCTATGCATGCTTCACATAATATTTTTACCCAAAATAGAACATATATATAATTAGATACATAGCAATAAAAATAAATATTATTTTAAACGTATTATATAAATATTATCCTTGGTGTATCATGATGACTACAAATATCGTGAAAACGTTGACGCGACGTAATTGAGAGGGTTTTGTACAACTGCGTAATTCGAAACGTAAGGGAGGGCTTGGATAATGTGGCCTATCTTCTGCTAACTGGAGATAAGCAACACCTATCTGTAATATAGAAACTGTTTATTATGGTCGATAGCTGGTGACAACAGTTCGAGGATAGCTATCTATCTTTGATCTTAGTTTGCATATAGGGAACGGCCGTTAATGTGATTACAAGATTGATAAATAGTTTTGATAAAACTATTGCAACTGTTTATTAAATGTGCTATTGTTAAAGAATGATTACCTACTGATTTTTAAACTTTTACATACAGATAATTTAAATATTTTATCATATGTTGTAAGTTTTAATTTCTGACTCATTGACCTTAATTTTATATGTGTCCTGGAGAGATAATATTTATAAAAATACTTGAATGCACACACTCAATTATACAGATATTTATCTTATCAGAGCTTTTAGGGAAGCATTTACTTATAGGAGTAATTCACAGTAACCGCATTCTAATAAGAATCTTAATTATTTGCAGTCTGTCAAACATATTTGAGTTAAAGGTATTCGAAGATTTCATTTGCGTCTTAAGAGCAGCTGCACTGCTATATGCTTTTATTTCCATTTATTTCAAAATGAAAATATCCAGAGTCAGTTTAAATATCGCCACGATTGTCGACGTCGTTAAGCCGAACGCATATCCCACGATGCACTAATGATACAGAGAGAAAATTCAAATAACGCCAGCAAAACAAAGAGGCCCGATGCTATCGCGGATCTTTATAATAATTACAACCGACATGTGGACGTCTCAATCCGGCATCGTTTGCGATCTCCGCGTCCTGAATCCAATTACCTTTAGTTGCGGACCGAAATATCTTGAGCGTTGCAAGAAAAAATGTTTGGAGAAACGATGCAATGTGGGCAACCGTACTCGAAACCAAGACACACATACAAATACAAATTCTAGAGTTAAGGTTCTAAAGCTCAAGTTCAATTGCATCAGCTACAAAGCTTATTTCGTTAATCCACCGGGAGCTTTAACCGTATGGGCGGGGCGTACCCCCACCTCTAGCCCAAAGGGAGGGTGGGCACAAACGTCAGTCGTGCTCCACCGGTGGGGGGTGACAGATGCCCGTCCCGGCCCATCGTTCATACCGAAACACGATAGCGAATTCAATTCCACATAAATTATCCTTGCTCCGCACTCAGTTTTCAGTTATAAAGGGCTTATGAAATTAAACTTCTCGTTCGTGTGAATTGATACGTGTAAACAACGGATTAGCAAAACACATGTCTGATTTGGTTAGGAGCGATATAAATTCGTCTTGTCGTGGCTGGTGATATATTTGGAGACGTGATTGCGAGTCGCGAATTAATAGTAGATTAGCGTTTAAAAATATGCGGTCACACGATATTTAGTAGGAATCGGTTTGTTTTTTTTGTTTCTTAAAAACACGGACGGTATGCTCGAGGAATGTGTGGATTCTTGTGGTGATATTTTGTTATTGAAAAAACGTTTTAGTGACATGGATTTATTTTGTATTGAACCAGTTTGTTTTAATATTGATATTCTGATATATTTTGAGTTCAGTATCAGCATTAAATGCTGCCACATTTCTGTAAGCATAATATAAATATTGTGACATAAGCTTTACGACTCGTGTTCTAATAAAATAAGGCATAATTACAAATTAAGCTGTTATAATTAAGGGTAATTTAATATGTCTAAAATGAAACTTCTGATAAAATAATATTACATATTGAGTAAAGTAAATAATCTGAAATCAAGTTTCAGTCAGAAATCAGTAAAAATCTAGCCACGCCGTGACTAATTCAAAACTAAAGCCACTGATTCACCTTTCAGTAAGACCAGAATTATCATGTAAATATATTTACACCATCACCTATTTATTTTGGGCCCGAAGACACGAGAACTCAACTGAGTATTTTGAATAAACATTATTAGACACGCTAATTCTCATTGGTAGTAGTAATTATTTACCAACCGCCTCTATCCATAATGTAGGCCCACAAAATATTAATCAAATGTTTCTAGCTGGGTCGCATCATCATGATCAGCAAAAGGATGTCACTGCTTAACCTATTAGGCCTCCCTCACGGTTTTCCACAGCGACAGCTGTGAGCGGTCTGCACCCAGCCTCCTATCTGCCTATTCTTCTATCAGTTCTTTGCGCTATGTCCCCTGTCCACAGTGCTAACTAGGTGTAGGTAAATATGTATATAAAAAAAACCTTCATTTAATGATGTAATAAACGAAGCCCTCTTTAAAAAACTCAAATTACATTACAACTACAATAACATTAATCAAACTTTCCAACCATTAGCCACCACCTAACCCCCAAAAACGTACGACTCCTAAAACTCGATGGTAATCTTCCAAAAACATACAAAATAAATGAGTCCGAGGGTTATCTACGCGCGGACGTCCGGCGGAAGGGGCGTGGCGCGCGGCAGCCATTTTGCGAGCGCATGCGCACTGCGCGGGATGATGACCGGCCGGATTTACGGGTTACGCAGCGGTTTTGGGTTGTTTACGGTGTTTACGGCGACGTGAAATAGATTAACATTGTTTGTTGATCTAAATGGATTATTTGGTAGGTACTTAGTTTATTGTGCTTAAATATGGTAATGCCATTGTAAAGCCATTTTAGTTATAAATGGGGCTCAGACGGCATATCACCTAACGTTAACAAACTATGTCTTTAATCACTAAAAATGATGTAATATTTCTTTAAGATTTAAAAATGTGACCAAATTTTTTTTCTAAGCGCCTGTTTTTTGTGCTTCCAATACTGTACTCGTAGTTTGGAGAGTAGAGATAGATAAATAACTCTTTATTATACATAGCATACATTGATTAACAAATGCGTTTTAAGGAAATGTACATTTTAGGCGGTCTGATCGCTATAAGCGATCTCTTCCAGACAGCCTTTGGGTAAAAATAATAATATGAGTTTTATAGGAAGGGAAGGGTATTTTGTGCAAAGAAAAGAGAGTAGTAAAGTTTCAAAGGAACTCTCACTGTACCTAGATCACTGCATTCTGTTCCTAAAATAGCTACATACATAGCATACAAACATAGCATTGCACTTCTTCGTATACCTACTTAGGTAAGGAAATTTAGTTATGAGGAATTCGGATAACATTCTCATTACTGAAAGTTCCCAAATTTATTTAAAAAAATGGTATTCGACAAGAACGTAAAATTTAATGACACTCAGATTTAAATTATTATGGTAGTTAAGTTACCAAATGACGGAATAGTCATTGATTTGTTTAGATATTTTTTACAGCAATTAAACCAAACTACCAATTTGTTAACATTCGCTGAGAGACTCGTAAGTATCTGAGTATTAGAGATTATTTTTAATAAACGACTAATTATTTGATAAGCTGAATAATTTTAATAGAAATGTATGGTAGAAATTTTAATCAAATTCGTCAAATTCAATTCATATTAAGTGCCTATATTTTAAAAATAAAATTGACGAAGGCTTTGGTATCTACTAGTTAGAATAATTTAATTTACTACGAATTTTAAGTTGAAGAGATACTATTACATTAAATAACTATTCATATAATTATTCATCCTTATTTTATTTTTACCAACTCATTAGTTGTATTAACAAGGCACTCAATATTATTTTAAAGATGCTCTATGATAATTTCTCCTGATTAGGACATTCCTTAAAGTTAATTTTACATTCCTCCAGTTCCTTTCCTATTTGACATAGTGAGCTATGCGACATGAGTTATAGTTCAGTCGAAGGCACTAATGAGATCGACATTATATTCTTAACAAAAACTGTGAATACATTACAACGGAATATGCCTACAGCACATAATTAAACGAATTATCTTGATCTCTGATGTAGAGATAATGAATGAATACCAGTTACTTATTCGTATTTTTTAAGCCAGATACCAGGGTCGCAGAGCATAGCACCAGTGGCAGATACATGACTACTGCTGCTTGTCAATAACAAAAGCTCAGAACTTCAAATAAGATAAGCTAAATGTATTTAGCTTTCAAAAACACTTAGATATCAAACAGATATACTGAGTACCTACACACACGGACGATTCAAGCCTTCCTAGTTTTATCAAGTATCAACTAGTATGTTGGTTCCTTATAGCATTAAACGAGAATGTAAGTCGTTTTGATAGTTAAAAAGGAAATGCACCAAAGAAAGAAATGTGATTTTGACAAAATACAAACATGCTTTAACTTAGGATCGCCAAATAGGCACATGCAGTTACTCTTAACAATAATCCAGTGTCCATTTTAGGTACTAGAAACAATTTTAGAATTGCTTGTTCGTTTTCAGTAGCTTGCACAAAAATAAAATATGGTTTGGATGCAGATTTGCGCCATTTTTATTCCTAAGGTCCCATCAAATCTTTCTCTATTTCACAAATTAATTTATACACGAAAATTCGTGTTATTTCCTACCTAGGCACCAGGACAGCAGCGTCTCTGAGCGTTCAGTAAATCAAGACGCGCGCGGCGATCCATCACGCGGCCAAGGACCATCAATCGCGCCCGAAATAGACTCCCAACTTGGTATTCTCACCTCGGGACGGAATACTCGAAACGCTTCGATCAGGAGGAAATAGTTTGAGATTGGGGTGAAACAAGAATTGAAGGTGCTAAATCTAATGGTAGGATTGGTAGGACGACTAATAAGATTAAGTCAATTATAACAAACCCCCTTATTCATAAAAACTCAAACAGTCTAATAAACCTATTTTAGGTATTAAATTATTTTGTCACTTTCTGCCAAATGATGACAGCGCCAAGTAAGAACGATACAAAACAGTGTAATAGTTAAAACAGGTTTTTAGACTTTTTGCATTATTATATATAACGGGGAAAGACTTCAAGAAAAAGTAAACTCGGTGACATCACATGGATATAAGTCGGCATAGTTTTGTTAAGTGTTATTTTGGATCTAGATTTATTACTAATCTGGATTTTTAGAGTTTAGAGTTGAATCGAGCAAAAATAGGTGTCGGCAGGGGTTTGGAAATATCTGGTAGGTGCATACCTACCTACCAGATATGTAAGAGCCTAAAAAATTGAATACTAATAAATTATTAACGTAAATAACTAATTATTACTAACGTAAATAACTAATTAACATGGGTTTTTCCTGCCTGCTGTAATTAAATACAATTCAAGTCTGGCAGAATCGAGGATGAAATGGGTGTAAAGAGAAGAACCTACAGTTTTTGGACCCTTAAAACTGTAGGTTCTCTTTACATTGAAGTGTTAAGATAAAACAATTGTAGATATTGAAAAGCAATAGGTATGCCCGTGGCAAGGGTTTAATACAAGATTTAAAACGATACTTCCATACAAATAAAACACCTTCGAAATTGGTAAGTATTAATGAGGACTTAAAGCTATCAGTACTTGTACTTGTAAAAATAACTAATTATTACTAACGTAAATAACTAATTAACATGGGTTTTTCCTGCCTGCTGTAATTAAATACAATTCAAGTCTGGCAGAATCGAGGATGAAATGGGTGTAAAGAGAAGAACCTACAGTTTTTGGACCCTTAAAACTGTAGGTTCTCTTTACATTGAAGTGTTAAGATAAAACAATTGTAGATATTGAAAAGCAATAGGTATGCCCGTGGCAAGGGTTTAATACAAGATTTAAAACGATACTTCCATACAAATAAAACACATTCGAAATTGGTAAGTATTAATGAGTACTTAAAGCTATCAGTACTTGTACTTGCAAGTAGGAACAATATTTTAGACATTCGGAGTAAAATGACGTTCGGAGAATTGGATAATATTCTATGTTAACCATATATGGTAGTATCTGAGCGTATAAGAACAAGGACAAATACGTATAACATTATTTTCACTATAAGAAACCACCTTAGAGTGTCTATAACAATTAATATAACAAAAAAAAAGAGTAGAAAAGTATAGCCAACAAAATCTTAAAAAATATTTAACCGGGTATTTAATAAAGTCTACCTAATATTTATCTACCTACCTTTAATCATAAACAGTGTAATTTTAGTAAATAATTTAAAAAGACAAGATCTATTAGACTTTGTATGATAATTAACAGCTCAGCTTCCATTGTGTTGCTGCTCCAATAAAATAACAAGATAATGTGTCTAATCAAATTATTAAACACGGCTGAAAAAAGCGTCGTTAATCGGGCCGGTCGCGCCGCTACCGAGTTAACGAGAGCTTAACGCAATCATGTAATTACGAACGTCTACCATACCTACAGTCAGCGGGCGGGGCTTACAAGCGATCAATACTCCACCGACGCTTCTTTCCCGCTCGCACTGGATATCACAATCCTACGAGCGAGCGAGACCACAGAGTTGTTTCCCATTCGCCACGGCTATGCCCCTTGGGCGTACCCCAGGTTTGCTCATCCGTGAGTCGACATGTCTCAGTCGGTAGTTTACCGCGTGCGCGCGCGACGTGCCGTCGTGATGTCCGCGTAGCCCCGCGCCCCAGCCACCATGCTCGTCCCCCCCGAGATGATGGCGGCGCAATCCAAGCTCGTCTACCAGATGAACAAGTACTACAACGAGCGCGTCTCAAACCGCAAGGCGCAAATCGCCAAGACCATACACGAGGTCTGCCGGATCGTGCAGGATGTTCTCAAAGAGGTGGAGCTGCAGGAGCCGAGGTTTATATCCTCGCTCACGGACTATAATGGCCGCTTCGATGGCCTCGAAGTGGTGTCACCACATGAGTTCGAGATTGTTATCTACTTGAATCAAATGGGCGTCCTCAACTTTGTCGACGATGGCTCTCTCCCCGGTTGCGCCGTGTTGAAACTCAGCGACGGTCGCAAGCGATCCATGTCTCTCTGGGTCGAATTCATCACAGCCTCCGGCTATTTATCAGCGAGAAAGATCAGATCACGGTTCCAGACGTTAGTCGCGCAAGCGTGCGACAAGTGCTCCTACAGAGATTGTGTCAAAATGATAGCAGAAACCACCGAAGTCAAACTACGGATCAGGGAGCGGTATATCGTGCAAATAACGCCGGCCTTCAAATGTGCGGGTCTTTGGCCTCGGTCCGCGGCGCACTGGCCTCTACCGGCAATTCCGTGGCCTCATCCCAATATAGTCGCCGAAGTTAAAACCGAAGGTTTCGATTTACTGTCAAAGGAATGCCTCGCGTTGCAAGGGAAGAACTCCGCGATGGAGGGTGACGCGTGGGTGCTGAGTTTCTTCGAAGCCGAGAACCGTTTGCTCCAAGGCGGTTGCCGGCGGAAATGTTTGAGCATACTCAAGACTATCCGCGACCGGCATTTAGATCTCCCGGGCAACCCGGTGACGTGCTATCACATGAAGACGCTGCTGCTGTACGAGTGCGAGAAGCATCCGAGAGAGCACGAATGGGATGAGGGTGCAATAGGAGATAGGATTAACGGGATATTCCTTCAGCTGATATCTTCGCTGCAGTGCCGGCGGTGCCCGCACTACTTCCTCCCTCACGTGGACCTGTTCAAGGGCAAATCGCCCACAGCGCTGGAGAACGCAGCCAAGCAAGTTTGGAGGCTGACACGCGAGATGCTCACCAACTCGCGCGCCTTCGAGAAGCTGTAGTCACGCCGCCAAGCGAAGTGATGTCACGTGAAGTGATGTACCGTATCTTTAATACACCCTCGAGTCATTTTACCTAGATGTAGCCAGAACGTTTCCATGTGTGTGACGGCAGTGTAACCTTGTATACGCGATTTGTTTTGTGAATTTACGAATATTCCATAAGGATCGGACTGACTGTAAGTAGAAGTGATACTACTAATAGCTTAGGACCTTCTTAAAATATTATTTTTGTGATATAATGTAAATAGCTTAATATCGTTGTACAATTTTAGTGATATATTTAATTTAAAACAATCTGTATTTATTTGACTGAAATCTTATAAAGTAGGCAATACTACGACCTATATTCTTTAGTTAAAATAAACAATTTTAAAATATTAAACAATCTTTTCAATTCACACAAAACTAACGCATGGTTTTTCAGTTATTTTAATTTTATTGTTATAAAATTTATAACAATATTAAGTGGGACAGACACAATTACCAGAATTAATTAAATCCATGTGCATGTAATACACACACATAGAAAGTGATTACTCAAAATACGCAATTTCGACATCTTGTAAGCGCATAGTCTTCGGCCACAACAAATTTTCAAATAGGCAGCTACGTTACGGCGAATTTTTTTTGAAGTAAGAGTTACCATCAAATTTTAAATCTATCTGGTCTCCAAGACTTTTTTGTGCACTTTGATATTGATTCATTTATTAATGACAAAATATGATTCCTGAAAGCATTACTGAAATTAAAAATCTGTAGCTCTGGTATTTCCAGAACTAAGTAACCATAGAAGATCAGTCAGTATCAGAAGTGTACATGGTTGTATTTGTTAGCTAAATATATAAAAATATATGCTGTAAGTACGAAGCGTTCTTAAAGCTTTGTTTTTAAGGTTTTCGATTTTTTTGCGTTTTTCGGAGCGGTGCAGACTCGCTGTCACATAAAAAGCTCTAAATATATTTTCGAACAGTGAACTTTATTCACTGTATAAGAATTCGCAAAACAACAGGATGCATATTTCGACTTCAGCGAACTTTAGAGCCATCCAACCTACGTTATTTCTTTTGTTATTTGAAATTCATCTTTGTTCCTTGTTATAATAGAGTCTTAACCCACTGTCCGTCCGTCCGTCCAGTATCAAGTTACTAGACCATATATTAAAACTGTGGGCTGAACATTACCGACCAAGGGTTTACGATTCCGATCTGTACGTATTAATGTATGAAAACATAATAAATGTTCCTTGCTCTATTCTTGGGGAGGTTTATGTGTTAACCAAAGGCCTTTTATCTGTTTATTTACAATTTAGTGGTCATATAATTCGGACAAATATGAGTAGATACGCGTAAGGTCTGAAAAGTTTTTTTGAAATTACTCTAAAAAATTCAAATATGAAGTTGCTTTTCCTAAATGAAGTGTGTGACGACTAAGGGATAAGCATTTTATTTAATACACATGCATGGTTTGAATAAGAGTTAAGAAAACACTTAGCATGAGCCAACAGACAATACAAACATAAACAAGAGTAATAAATATTGCTTTTGTAGATCTACTTTGCAGTCTTTCCCATCAGCAATCAGTTTAAGGGCCAATAAACGTAAACGTAGTTCAATTAAAAATATACAAAAACAAAACTTTTGCATATTTTAGATAAGCGGCGCCGACCTAGTCCGCGAAATATAGACGATTTGGCCTAACAACTAAATTAACTTCTGTAACAGGCTAGCTAATCTAAATGAGCGCATAAAATTGCCTATCCGACCAATTTGGCCGGAATTGGTTCCAAAAATTCGCATAAACGTTTAGCCATATGCGAAATATAAAATTAACCCCAAATAGTCAAGTCACGGCATCTAATGAAAATATTAGAATTAACGGTAAAAAAGGGTTTTAGAAACAAAAATGAATACGAACCTTTAATAAAATGAGGGTGAAGATTTTAGTTACCGTGTTTTTTAAAAAGTGTGTAGCGTTTGTCACATTGTCCATTTTGGCTACGAGATATTTATATATCGTCAATACTGTGAAGTCCTAAGTTAAATAAATGTCTTTGATACATTTTATTTGCTAGGTTTCTTCAATAGAAACATTTTGAACATTATTTTATTCTATTATGTTTGACATTTTGATCTGATGTTAAGAGCAAACCAATATACTGAAGTAAGCGATCACAGACGCAAGAATAACGCATACCTTCTCATGTATCGCGTTCCTAGCTTCCACATGCATGTTTTTTAGAAACTCCGGTCATTTAGACCCTACAGACTATCGCAGGGTTATCAATGGCAATAAGCGCTACAAAACACAAGGTTTAGTCACCCGGTCTGCGCCCACGCATCTCGTTCGCTTTTACCTTAACAAGACCAAATGTCGCAGGCTCTACTAAATGTACACGTTTTGGACTGAATTGAATCGTATTTTAACTTTAGGTTTGTAACTTGTTCAGGATATTGTTGTGCACGAGTGTTTGTTGCTGTCTCAAGCCTTGTATATTGATCTGCTATCTTTATCTGAGAAAATAGATTCCCCGGAAAACAAGATATAAATTCAAAAACGAAAAAAGCATTCTTCCTAATTCGAGTGGACTTCTTAGTTCAAAGTTAACAAAATAAATAAAGAATAGTTATTTTTTATGAAGATTTCACAAAAATAGTGTGTGCTCTTTTGTGTTAAAATAAAATCTGCACAAATTTAAGGTTACAGTATAATTAAAAATAAAACTAAAGAGATAATATAAAGTCAAAATTAAATATGTACCTTGGAATTATAAGTGACTGTGTCGTGATAGTTTTAATAAAAAATATATGTAAGAATGAAACCCGTAAACGTAAGTATTCCGGCGCGTTGATATCTTCTCTGTTATCGAAGTAAGTAATAAACTAAAACCACTTTTTACATGAATATGAGTTACATCGTATGTTTGATAAGCGTTCATCAAATCGTTAGCAAGCCCGGGGCACTCCCAAAATTACACGTTCCAGGAATGGAATTGATAGTGGCCGACTCGGAAAAATGGAATTATGAAGGATATTTCAAGCTGTGAGGCAGAAATGATCTGAATAAAGCAGATGTCTTTTAGTAATTTAGCTTAAAATGAAATCAATTATTTTGTGAAACAGAAAATGTTGGCTATTCTTTTTAACTCCACCATTTGCTGTCAGATGAACCTAAAACTGTTGATTAATAATAACAATATGCAAATAAAAATCTTCTTTTCTTATATCATCCAAGTATCAACTTCTTAATCACCAGTCTTCTTTTTCCCAAAACGAAACTGCGACCAAAAGTAGCGCTGTCAATTTTATTTAGAAAACATTTACCGTGTTAAATTGGTCGAAGCTTTACAATTAGTTAATTGAAAACAAGTGCGTACGCGCATCTCGAAATAGCCCCGGGGTGCGCGGCGGATGTTGTGACAAACCCAATTGTGACGATAAGACGACAGTTTTCGACTTGTTTGTTTGTAAGACAGACAAAAACGGTGGCTGGATACTGACAGACTTTGATGTAGGCCTATATTTTAAGTTAGGTTCGAGCTCGAGCGTTTATTTTGAAAATCAATTGAGAGGGCCTACGGCCAGAAGTGAAGTTACGGCTATCTATGATGATGATTAATTGGTTCTTCTTATTCCTTAATGCTTAGTAGGTTTATTATTTTGAAGATCGACAAGGATACTTGATTATTTAAATTTTCCAGGAATTCAGTTATTTTATACGGTGACAAAGAAAAATTAAAAACCAGAATGTTAGTCGAACAGAAACTGCGGCCTCTCGATAGCAGTGAAATTAAACGGTTTAGGTAACTGATAGAAAGAAGAAGATGGCAAACGTGATAACGGAAGTAGGTACAAGTGTCTTGAATACAAATATTGGCAAAACTGACATGTTGAACTTACATTACTACTTATTCCGAAATTTAAGGTATCTAGTACTCGTATGTTATCGGCAATTGACATTTTGTATTTTCTTAATTTTTCTCCCGGAACAACTTTACTCGTATTCCCGCTACAAAAGCGTGCTATTTTATGAGTTACGAGCTCTGTTATGACAAATAACAGTTATAAATAACGACTGGGCGGTCTCCGCGGCGGGGAATTGAATATAACACGAATTATCGTAATAATGAAGAGGCGAAAGGGGGCGGCGCCGGCGCAGCAAAAAACGATCGCGCGCACGGGTTCCTGTGCTCGGGATGTGTTGAATAAAGAGAAGTCAAATATCACCTAAGTTTTGTTTGACTAATGATAATAAATTGATAAATAAGACAAACTTATTTAAATTTAATATTTGAGATATCAAAAATATATTTTTATGTAGTGTTTTCGACAAACATTTCCTGCATATTGTATAAATAAATGAAAAATCTGCTCTAGTTGTAAGCTTCAGAAACTATTATTAATGATTTTTTTTTTGGTATATTTGTAACTTTGAAAATCAACCTAAACAACTATGTTCCTACATGTTAAACCTGAATAACAGCAGCTACGGCTGTCTTACTTCAATTCCAAACTTATTCCATGAAAAAAGCAATTTCACATGCGTCAATCTAAATCGACAAAAAGCAAAAATATGCAATTTTTTTGTTCAACGAAAAGACTAATATCCCGAAGCTTCTAAGCCCCAATATTAATACCCTGTTATTAAAAGAGTGTTTGTTTATTAGCTTTTAGAGCTTTTTTCAGACAAACGTAGAGTAGGCCTACGCTGTAGGAGGTTCTGTTTGGGTGTAATAAATCAAATATTGGACATTATTATTGTCAGGTTGTCTAAAATACAATTCTTTTTTGTGGTCAATATTTTATTAATGGCTCAGTAAAAAGAGTGTAAGTTAAAATTTTCAGTAGACACATGATTTAAATGAAATTAAAAATGAGTAGGTATATATTTTTTATCTATGTAATTTAAGTATGTATGTTTATGTTACTGCATTTTAAAATATATATTCTTTTGGTCTCTTTCAGTACTTTTAAATATTCCGCCACTGATTTAACTCTTAGCATTTCCCAAGCGGATGACTGGTAGAGAATGCCATAAGGCATTAAGTCCGCCAATTGTACCATTTACACTGAATAAAGTTTAAATAAATAAAATTTACAGCATGTTAAGATTGAAAGCATTTACAGAGTTGTAACTTTGAAGCGTAGCTTTTTTATTTTAACGAATTTTAAAAATAATAATTAATTATGAAGTGACCATTTTATAATATTGCAGACATAATCATCTACAATTGCGAACAGTCAAATAAATCTTCCACTCGTAAACTTCAATCAAAGGGAATGATTTCTTCGATATATTATTTGGCCGTTGAATTGCGAGGCGCCAAGTGGCAGGATTACGAAATTAGAACACGTAAATCCAACAATTAGAAATACTAATTGCGTTCACAATGAGACGGCACCCTGTAAGCTGTCAGACAATGTTTGATTATTCGACTCCTGCCATCCTATTCACTCGTGCACTAAAGCACAAGCAGCACTTGACAACGACCAGTCAACTGCAGATGCCGTCAGATGATGTACAGATGTTTAAACATTCTTTGTCTGCATATAAAAAGACGAGGGCGTCTAGATCTTGCCTCAGCCTGAGATAGTTCGCATCTTTCAGAGTAGAACCCTTTGTAATAAACGCTTCATTAACAATAGCGGATCTGATTCGGACAGGCAGTCTATTTATCGACCGATTGACAGGTGGCGTTTGCTCATTGAAGCACGGAAATATCTTATAATTCAGCCTGAACTATTTGCCTACTTTTAAATGCACGGAAATATCTTATAATTCAGCCTGAACTATTTGCCTAATTTATTCATCTTTGAAATCGCCATCGCTTCAACAAAGGCAATCTAGACATGCGTAAGAAACGCTTTTTAAGTTGAATCACTTCTTTCTTCTGAGATCTTTGTAATGGTTTGAAACATCTATTAAAAATTCAAAAGTGAGAGTCTGTTGTGATCATAACATAAGTACATTTACTTCGGTATAAATTAAGCAAGCGGAATACTCTATTTATTTCATCGTATTTTTAATATGTAATTAGGAGTAGTTTTTTATTTGCTTTATATTTTTTAAACATTGTGTATAAAAATAATTGCACATGAGGCGGACTTAATGCCAAAAGCATTAAGAACTACTAGTCAACCACAGGTCTGATCAGAAAAATACAGGCGGTGCAAATAAAGTTGTGGAGGCAAGTAAAGGAAAGAAAGAACAGGGATAAAGATTGATACAAGCGATATGTTTTTCACCTGGATAGTATTTAAAGTCAACACAAAAGTAGTGTGCGTTCTCCTAGAGATATTTCTTTTCCTGATAATTTGAAATCAATTAATTTTAATTTTTAATGTTCGTCTAATATAAAAAATGTTGGCACTGTGCAGCTAACAGGCCCTTAACCTTTGCTAATTGGCCGTCGCTCGCCAGGTAGCCTCGCCAAATAATGTATCGCTGATTGAGACGCTTTAAATAAACCTTTTGACATGTGGGTTATATAGGTAAAATATTTGTTTTTCTTCAGTTAATTAAATAATAAATAGGGTAGAAAAATTGACGTGTTATGCTATTTGAAACACAGCCGAAGACTCCTTGACTACATACTCCGATAAAAGAGAGGCATATTTATATTTATGTCAAATATGTAAATGGTATTTCTATTAGGAAATTAGGTTGGTGTTCAATATAAATAATATATACTTAAATATGCTAGATGGATGAATTCGCCATGAAGGCTTAATAAAATTAATTTAAAAACCATTTAGTTATTTAATAAGCCCTAAAATATGGACAGACAGTCAGACATTCTTTAACTTCTACAACTGCAACCGCAGTTACACATATTAACTTTACGACTCGATTTGCATCTAATAATCATTGTAATAGGCTTCTCAAAATGCGTGATAATATTTATTAATAACCGAATAGCACAATCCGTCCACGTATCATTTTATAGCACAACGGTATTGTTTGATTGCTATACCTGCGACGGTGGCGCCGCCGCGCCGCAGGGCTGCATACTAAACGCGTTATTAGTCACTATAATTAAACGCTTTCTTTGAATATCAAATATATTTCATAAGATTTACCGTTGAAAGGATCGAGTTGGTATTCAAGGGATGGGTACAAAAATATTTGAAATTGTTGTTGGATATTTGTTTGTTAATATAACTTATTCCATTACTATGCATAATGCAACGGTGAGTTCTGGGTGCTGTTGCGTTGATATGTTTAGTTAGACTAGTATGTTCGTTTAGTTTAATAAATGAAAAGGTTAGAGGGAAAGAGTATAAGAAAGAAATTCTTGAGATTAAATTTTTGACTTCGTTACTTTTTTGGACATGTTAGGTTAGGCTAGGCAAATATTACTGTTTGATATTCTTGTGCTTTGTAAACCACACACAAACAAAATAAAATAACTAAAGAATGTTCCACAGTCAATGCCTGTGTACAAGATAGAGACCATATTTTTTTATATCCTTTTGATGTTTGGCAGTTGCCTTCGTGTTGATAAACAATCAGTACTGCCAGAAGGCTGAAGACATAGCATATAAGAAAATGCTTTTGACTGAACATTAAGAGGCGGGAAGATTCTTTGTAATTTGGAGTTTCTCTGAAGATGTAGGAAAAAACTCCCGACAAGTGCCAAACTCTCACATTTGATGACGATGTCAAATTCAAAGTACAGTCATAAATTTTTTTTTCAATTTAGGACACAAAATGCCACTTATGAACGTCAATAATTAGTTTATATCAATCAATTTTTTAGAACATGTCACCTTATATTTTGGGCCCTACTAGCGCTTTGAGACAAGACACAGACAATCTGGCAAGTGCTGAGAAGAAACGCCGGAACAAACTCATGATGATGATAAAAAGCTGATTAATAAAGGACTCAAGTAAGTGAAACAAACATACACACAATAAAATAAAATTTCACTCCCGGATTTATTAAAATAACTATTAAAAATTATAATTCCGTAGCCATGGCCGCGGACAAATTCGAGGTAACCCGTATAACATTACAATTTGCCAGATGAATAATTCAATGGCGATCTTTATTCGATCGGGTACATTTACATACGCACATGAGACTGTAACCTGTTCCCGGGTAATGCCGGGACACGGAATATTCTCTAATAATAAACGCACGAGTCGCCATTTGATTCCGGGTCGAGCACCGCGAGTAATGTCTTGCATCTTAGAAGTTCTGGAAACCCTTGGCTTGTAATGAACTGTGCTAAGTTCAAATGTATTAGGACTCAATTTAGCAAGTATTCCTATAAATGACATGTAGTCGATAACACCTATTTAGGTGTACTTATCTACCAGTGGCGAGAGCTGACAAGCTTTGGCTGAGATTGAACAGTTAGTAGCTAAAGTATTCTCTCTCTACCAACCTAGTAGGTTTCTCGGAGATTAAAATTGTAGCAGCGGGTGGGTGGTAAATTCATTGTTAAATCTTTTCTCCTCTGTTTTTTAATAAGCTACAAACTCCTTATCCTATTAAAGTTCTGTCATTAAAATTACTGAACTCCTAAGCGTTTAGGAGTTCCACCATCAGCTCAGCTCCTCACAATGTCGACTATCAGATGCAACAACAAGTCTTCATTAAGATTCTAGTACAAAAACACTAAACGTGCCTTTTAAACTAGAGTTTTAGCCCTCAATTGCACTAAGATCCCACCATCAGATCCCGACTTGGCAATAATACGACCAATAAAAAGGTGTAAGCGACAAATGACTGAAATGTGAGGTAACATAGATACAAAATAAACATACAGTCGAATTGATAACCGCCTCTTTTTTAAAGTCAGTTAAAAATAAATCTTTTGTGAAAAATTGCATGTCTACATATAATAGAGTCACCACTGAAATGATAAGTAATATTGCACATGTTTCATTGACGTCAAAAAGTCTACTGACACACGTCTGCTTCCGCTTTAGGCATCTTGGAACCTCAACATTGATCTGAAGTAAGTTGATACTTCTTAATCTTCAATTTTGATTTCATATCATATGCGTTTAGAATCTAAAATCGATTTCAGGATTATCCACAGACGCATTATTTTGCTTGTGAAGTTTTCAGCTGAATTTTCAGTCATTGTATTACAAAACTAGAATATATTATATCAGTCTAGACTATAGCTGCTAAATCTAGAATTCTTATTCCAGCTAAGGTCTTTGAAAAGTTGAATGATTTAAAATGCCGACATTGACACTATAAATGATGTCTGTGTGGAGAAAAATTACATCTTACCTTGTTTGTTTACAGTCTGGCATTGAAGAAAAATTTATGTATTTTTAAAATGAAAAGCTGCTAACCAAACTCCAATGTGTAATTCGACATAAATTATAGAATTTGATTTACTTATTAATTTTAAAACTTTATTTCACAAATAATTTTTCTTACCTTAAATTCAGAACTTATAACTTATTAAAAGGCAAAATTGTGCCGCAGTGCAGTTTTGCGAAAAAATAATTTTAAAGATACGCAATTATCAATGATGCTAAAAACTCACGCATCGCAACCTCCAAATGGGATTTCATCAATTGAGATACTCGTAGATGTTACACCCATTACATACGAGTACATTCTGTGTAATAAAATAAGTCACAAAAAATGATGCGGCTGCAGAGAGCTGGTGAAAAAACTCGGCGCGTATCGTCAATTTGATATTTTGGGCCGGAGTCCACTCGCGCGGGTAATGCGGTATGACACTTGGAGTGTGGGTTAAGGAATAAGCTACGGCGGGAGCCGAAGGCTTATTTTCTTTAAGCCTGGTCTACTATGAAGTACCTTTACTTATTATGGCAAACTTGACACTTTTTGTATCAGCGAAATGTCAAACTGGCATGATAGTTCAAAAACCTTGTTAAAAACTGGCGGTAAGGCTACTGGTAGCGACGAGTAAAACAAAAGTGAGAGAAAAGTCTACAGAAAATTACAAATAGATGAACTTACCTATATGCTTTTATCAGTAAGCCCAATTATTAATTTAATTTAAATTTATTGCACTAAACGGCATTGTCAGTCAACAACTTGGTAATGCAGATTATGCAAAGTTAAATCAGTGGCGGAATATTAATAATAAGTGAGAAGAGTGGTACAAAAAAAAGTAAAATTCACTAACTAAACATACATACTAATATAACACAAATATATAATAAGATATATAAGTAATAGACTGATGAACATGAATAAAGTGATAAGGACAGAAACGTAAAAAGTGTCACTAGCAGAGAGTGCTAGAAGAATTATCATCTTCTACGTAGTGTCTTCTCGTGTTTCAGTATCTTTTTCGCCTGATATTGGACAAAGCAAGATAAAAATGTAAGTGTAAAGTGAAAAATGCTTGGTATCTCTTTAAAGTGATCAATAAAACCCACCCGCTGTTAATCGCACCACGCCCTATCGACCAAAACCCTCCCCTGCTCATTGTGGTGTGTAGTATAGTGCTTAGCTCACAAAGCACCGCCGTATGAATACTAATAGCCGGCAGCCATTGTGGGGTTATTATAATATTTATAATATTTGTACAGCACGGCTGACTGGCTCGGGTGACGAGATCGAACTGACGGCCGACGGTACTCTTTAGAGTTAATATTTTGATGATAGGTGTGTATTAGTACTTCCATGGTGTGTATTCAGGGTTGTTTAAAATACATGTTTAGATTTATTATATTATACAATGTTATGAGTAATCTTCAATGCACTTTACAATATATTTCTATATTTAGTCCAATGGCAGAATGAGGGTATCTTTTTAAAATAATACTTATTTTTATACATTGAAACATAACTGTTTTAAACCATTTTTAATTTTTGAAATACTCAAAAACTGTATTTTAAAACTTATATTTCAAAAAAATGTTTTTTAACACATAATAAGTAAGTTTAGATCTTAGCAATTTTGCCATCATTAACGAAGAACAACATTTCAAAGATCGGTTGATACTGATAAGTTATTCGCAATTTAATTTAATCTTTATACATGAATCAAACGTTAGGTACATTCGGTCCGCTGCCCTGTCAGGAGGTACCAGTTTTATTTGTTTGCAGTTTCGGTATTTGAAACAAAAGTGGTTGGCGATAACCAAAAAGCATTTCTGTGTCTCTCCCTCGGCACACGACCAAAAAAAGCATTCGCGAGGACAGTTGACATTTTTCAATATCAACGCAAAAAACGTGTTGCAAGATACGGGCAGAATATACTATCAGTATAAAGAAAAAACATGGTGAAACTTAACACTGTGTTAAAAAGTTACTCTTGATATCTTTCAATATCAAATATCTCTTTCAAACTTTCAAATTTCCTTTTTAGGGTTCCGTAGCCGAATAGCAAAAAACGGAACCCTTAATTTGGAAACCATAAGTATTACACAGTTGTAACGTAGTAAGTAGATGTATCTTGCTAACCGCTTAATGATTCGCATACAAAATAATAAAAAATGTGATATTTGATGATGAAATGATATTTCTATGATATATAATGATATTTGAGGAGGGGAGGGGGGGGCAAAAAAAAATGGTTTTAGTTTAATGTATGGGAATACATATTTTTGTTAAAAGGATATCGAGGTCCCTAAAACCATTTTCTCTTAAAGTCTAACGTTTGAGAGACAGACGCTTCCAAAGCGGTAAATTGGGCGTCCATCTAACTTTTAAACAAAGCGAGTGTAAAATTTGAAAAAAAAAAAGTTTTTAACGAGATCGAACTAGAAGTTTTAAGATAGATCACGTTTTCAATAACCACAAACATAACTTTGTTATTCATACAAATACTATGAAAAACAAAGTAATATTTGCTGTCAACAAAATATTGTGGTATTTTGGCTAAGTGAATTCCTTAAATCAGTTAAAGTTGGCACGGAACCCTTATTTTGCGAGTCCGACTCGCACTTGGACGGTTTTATCCCATAAAGGGATGAATCAGGATCTGAAACTTTGAAGCTCTGATACAAATATTTATAACCCAAACAGAGCTATCCGGATGAGTTTATTACTCGTCAATGATAGAGACTAGGGAAAAATAAGACTTTCATCATTGAGGTGCTGTTATCATCAAGTATATTTTTACTGTCACGAACAGTTTACGTTATCTTAAAAGCGTCTAAAGCTCGTCATAAAACAACAAATGCTCGTAATTACGATGCTGTTCGCGAATAAACGATACCTAATCGATGCACTCGTAAAGTTGGAAACGCATGTGCGATTGTGATGTCTCTTAAATATCGCAACTTATCGATACTAACTACAACCGACCTCAAAGCATCGAGCATGGCGAGGTTAAAATAACAAATGTCGGCGGCATCGCCGTAGATTTTATCGAGTGTTTTTCCTTTTTCGAAATTCGAATTTAGACCACGAAATTATTAACGTTATTGTTTCAAGCCGTTCACGCATGACTTGTCGGGTGAGATACGGCTATCGTTTGTGAGTACGTGCGAGGGAGACCCACGTTGTATGATGGACGGGCGCCGTCTTCGCGCGCGACGTCCGACCGTAGCTCAGGCGGCGTCGCATAGTTTCTCATCGCACGCTGAAATAACCTCTTCACTTTTTATGCTATCCTGGTATATTTAGACGATATTGTCGCAGCATTTTACTAAAAAAGTGTTAAGTGAATGATTTATATTAAGTGCGTTCGTTATGGGCTTCCGGGGATATTATTTAGTGTGTATGAAAGTGGCTTGGAAACACCGACATTGATAGAATAATTCATTGGTTTTTGTGACGTTGAGCCCTTTGTCGGTAGCACCTCCATTAACTTAAGTCACGTGTTTAGCTTCAAGGAACTTGCTGCTATTCCTGAAAATCCATCACGTTGTTCGTTGTTGACATAGCAAACGAAAAGGAATATTTATTCTAATCAAATAAAACAACGCTTAAGTTATGATTGGCGAGTCACATTAGCGTTGAAACTGTTGTAGCATATTACTTTGTGCATAACTCAAGCGCTTACATTGTAGAGTCGCAAAAACGCGGTCACCGATTAGAAATTACCAATTCTAATAACGCGCGTTAATATTGTAACGTCAACAGGTTCGTATTAATGATGTTAGGATAATATTATGCCACAATATAAAAACAACAGCCAGTTGCTTTAAGGTTAATAGCATAAAAATAAAAGCAGCTATCGAAAAGTAAGCACACTATTATTATTGAGGCACACTTTGTAACTTTATTTCTTAATTCAAAGTGTTTTTTATAGTCACAATAAAAACTTAGTATTATAAATTATACTTGCAAAAATAAACTATACCACTCGACACCAAGACACCATGGCCGAGTAGTATAGGCATGCGCCCGGATTGCGTAGGACTCAGGGTTCGATATCTTTTCTGACACAGTCGCTTATTGCGAGTGCAATTTATAATCGGTGTTTTGCTTCTTAGCGTTTAAAATACACTAAGAAAAAGCTTATTAAATCGTACTAATATAGTGGCTGTTTATATTGTGATATGTCGATTAATTAGCTATTCAGTGTTACTCGATCGCGGTAATTATAGGCAGGTCAGGCATCACTGGGCGCATGCGGTTGTAGTGCCGAATGACTGCTGGCTACTATGAGAACTGTTCACTGTCAGGGCTGGTACACAGTGAAATATCTAGGCATTAAAGTAAAAAAAAAAACTGAAGATTATGTTCAAAGATTTGTTTGCGTATCTGAAACATGCAATAGGTAATGGTAAATGTTTTTATATTGACTACTGAGAAAGAAAAATACTATGAAAAAAGATCAATCAACGCCTGGCTGTTTGAAGATGAAAAGAAGAACAGTTTGTATGGAATGGAAACCATATACATATATGCTGCTAAGTGTCAAAAGTTTAGAGATATACAATGAAACATCTAGAACGAACTAAGCATATATAAGTCGCATCTATCTGGTTAAATCAGCCAGTTATTTGAATGCCTAGGCAATTAATTAAACGCCGACATCTAATTGAATGGCTAGGCCGATGATTTATTTGACCAGAAACCCTCAAAGTTTAACGACTTGGCGAATTGAAAGTTAGCATATTAAAGATAACTGCCATTGTTCAGCCAAATGATTAAAATTTAGTTCAGTGTTTTGCCACAGCGACACAAAACAAAATGGCGTAAATGCCGTAAAATATAAAGGATACACGTTTTTTTCGTTGTTGATTGCAATTTTAAGTGAAATAAAGCTAAAATCGTTCATTGTCAAAATAGTTTTAAAATATGAAGGTTACAAATTAATACATTTCCCGAGGTTTTTTCTAAAATTATTCAATACGATCAACAATACTAAAGTTAGATAATTGTTATCATTAAGTATTATTCGTTCTAGGTGCTTTTTGCAATGTTGTGTAAAAAATAACTCAAACCAATCATTACAAAATCGACAATTTAACTAAATGACCACACGACGTTCAGCCAACCTTATTCAGCTTAACGTTGCGTTCAACGACTTGACTACTTTAGTAGACGTTCAGCCAATTAATTGAATGCCGGCGTATAATTTACTGCCTAGCCATTTAATTAACTGGTGGATTCAACAAGTCGGCTGCGCCATAAACATTATATTGTTAGCAAGTTGGCAACCCTACGGATACTTTATATGTGACGAGAAAACTAAACTATTTGCATTTCAGTTTTTTCAGGCAGATCGAATCGCGTGCGCTAAACTAATGTCTGCTTACGGCCATTCATTAATAATACGAATAATTTACTTACGCCGGCGGGGGAGGGGGGAGGGAAATTCGTTATGAATATTTTAAGGTAAGTAATGAATTATACACGGATTCAATCCAATGGGAAGACCATTCTCAGTGCATTATCCAAATGGTTGGAAATGTTTCTAGGTTTTCAGTCACCAAATTATATTCACTATGATTTTAAAAACACGGTAAATCGCTAATTATGTGGTTATTTTCGGAGTCATTAACATAAAAATACTCAAATATTATAAGTCCTATCTTAATTCTAAACTTTTTCCGCGACGGTAGCCCAGACACAATAGATTTTTTATTGTTTTATGGCTATAGCCGTTCACCGCGCTGGAAAGTGTTAAAACAATTAAACGTGTTTTATTAATTTATTTATACTTTATTGCACAACCAACAAATGTACAAAAGGTGGACTTAACGCCATATGGCATTTTCTACCAATCGTACCATTATCATTATTTTCCTCATACACCTTCAAGAAAAAGATGGATCAGAAATTGTTGTAGTTTAACGAACTACGAGCGATTGTATGAATATGAAAAGATACATAATTACATCACTATTAATAACATTATATTTCTAATTTATTAATACTATTCAAAAACAACAGTATAATATCCAAGGCCAGCGCTTAGATTTAAACTAAATATTCATTATATTAGCATGAACAAGCTAGGCAAATTATGATCAAACATAATTAATCTTATCTCGTATTATCGCTACGCTAAAAACCACATTTAAAATCGTGAAAAATCATGCGAAAAATTAAACCTCATTTTAGTATTCAACGAAATTAGTTTATAAATATTTCGTCCATTCACAAAATTAAATATGTCGCTACCAGAACGGCGCTATTTAGAAAAAAAGCGCTTTTTAGATAACTTTTAATAATTTATTAGTTTCTGTTGACATTGGACTGTTTGTTAAATTTTTTGTAACCGCCAAAATTTTCGGGTCTTATCGCAAATACAATCGTTAATGTCCGGATGATTTAATTTTACATTCAATATAGGAGCTTGATGGATTATCGTACTAGTGATAAGTATAGATAGATAATTCTGTAGACATTCTTACTTTCCATAACTCTATCCTTGTCATTGCAAATATATAGGGTAATTTTAGGCCACATTTTTATAGAAGGTATTGTATAGAATATTTTAAAGACACAACCATAAAACCAAGAGGCCAAAAACACTACACACTTATTTCTAAAAACCGTTACAATTTTAAGCTCGGTTATATTATCATAATCGGACAACAAGACACCTCAAAAAGCTCTTAAGCGCCATACCTACGTTCATGGGTAACGGTTTTAGTTGTAAAAAAATATAATGCAACCTATTTTATAATTTTTAAAAAATATCAAAAGGGGGAACGTCTCCTCTATGATAATTTTATATCAATTAATAGTGTCGCATCAAGTGTCCTTTCATCTTTCCTCTCCTGTTTTTGATCAGTTTTTGTCATTTCGTATCAAGAGATATGGGTAAACAAGGAGATGCCATGGCATAGAAAGGAGATGCCATGTCATAGAAAGGAGATGCCATGTCATAGAAAGGAATAGATGATGTTCCACCGTCAAGAGCACAGCTCTTCAATAAGAAAAAGTGCAACCTAGTTCTGCATTTCTACCGATTAATGACGAGTAGCTATATATTTGCGTGTCACAGATCCGTCACAAGACGGACGTCCAGCGTCAATTCTTATAAAAAATCATACGAGCGAGTCTAATACTTAATGACAATAATAGTGATGGAGAGGAGTGGTCATTGCGGCTGACTACCGGAGCTAGGCTTCTGATTAATTATGCGTAGAGCCGTAACGTAGTTTTACTTAATTTACATTTTCGTTGACGATTAATCGTTGACGCATAGGCTATACTTACAGGGATTTAAAATAGTTTTATCGTTCGATGTTCATTTTTTGTTGAAATAAAATAAAAATATTATTGAATAAAAATTGTATACTAAATTAATGACATTTATGGTTACCTTTCAGCTATCAGAAAGGTGTTGATATTTGTCATTAGGGTTACAAATATGATTTTGGATGTTCTAACTAAAATGCTCTTGAGTGTCAAATATACGCAGAGAGAACATACAAATTTTTGATTTGTACACACGTATAATAATTACGGGATATTTTACAATGCCTCCGTCAACAGTACAACAGTAAAAAGTAGTGATAAAACGCCCTCCCCGAGATCTCTCCGGGCGGTAGGCGCCTGCCGCTGACGTAACGGCATAACTTTACAATTTTCACGACAAGCATCAGGACACCTCATATCCAAGTTGAAGTTGAGGATCGGCTGTGATCACAAAAGTCAAGGAACTTTAATCATCATAATAAGCCAAAGGACATCCACTGCTGAAAATAGGCCTCCGACACAGTTTTCCACAGCGGCTGTGAGCGGTCTGGATCCTGGATTTGAATTTTCTTGAACGGTGTAAATTAAGTGAGATGATTGACTGAGGAGTAGGTACGAATGACTAAATAATTTCAGGGTCCTCCTTATGAGTAATTATTATATTAGTGCAAAAAAAAACTACAGAAAGAAATACGGAATGAAGGAATTAGGAAATATTCTTTAAAAAAAATCGTCATCACTTAAACACTACTAATGAAAATGAAATACAAGTAAATAGCAATACAGCTAATCACTAGGAAAATATTGGTTACAAGTTGATTTATGTTAGAAGGTAGAGACACACATTCTTATAAAAGATAAACCTAATTTAGTATAATAATTCTTAACATGAATATCAAATTCCTGGCAAAATGTAGGTAATTAACAGAAAATTAACAGTTAAGTATCGGTAATTTGCGAATATTATACCACTCAATTACGTCCAGGTAACGAATACATAAAGAGAAAATAGCAAGAGTCTCTCGGTCTCCTCTCGCGGTCTCACCAAGCTTCCCAGAAGGCCCTAGATGAGCCCTGAATATCTTCATCAGACAGCATAAGGGTCTAAGGTCCTCGCTGCTCCGCGGGCGGTAGGCGCCGCGCCCGCCGCCCGGGCAAACCGAATAACTCACGAATTTCACTTTTACAGACGCAGGGCATCGTTAATCTTTATTACAGTTTGTTTACATGATTACCTTGTTTGTTTGGGGTTTATTTTAATATTCAATTTCTATATGTCACAATAATGCGCAGTCGGAGGGAGTTAACGAGTACTTTTAATCAGTGGTGCGCTTGCCAACTTAGGTTTCTTGAGTAAATGACACTTAGTTCTGTTTTGCGTCATATAACGATCGTCGATAATACACTACATTTCGATTGGTGTTCCTATTGGTATTTAAAGCCAACATCATTCTGAGTAATAATATTCGATGATATCATTTATCCTAAGCAAAAAATACTAACACACTAAGTTTAACCCTCTTTCACTTCACTATATTTGGAACATATTGTGCCCACATATTGAGAGTTATAGTCTAGTTCTATACTTAAGAAACTTTATATTTCTGTAAATTATATGACTGTAACTTGTTCTGTGAGCCTTTAAATAAATAAATAAAAAAATAAAAAAATGGTGATCTTAAGATCGTGTACTTCAGTCAAGTGGCAACCCACGTGCCGCCCTATCGTGACAGTCAATAGCCCACTTACAGCACTTCAAAGCGTTTTGCCAAAGAACTACTTCGCTAGTCAGTAGATTCACAAACTATTACAAATAGAAGACCAACAATATGTTACAAAAGATGTCTGTTTGTATAATAATTTCAAGATGTTGCAATTCTTTACAATGCTTTTATCACTGCACAACCGCAAATTCTTTCAACAAACTGTTAATCACACTGAAACTGCTAAAATATTGGCCGCAAATAAAAAAATACTTTATATTATACAAACTTTTTTCTTGGGAAGGCCGCATAATGAAAACAAATGACAGAATCTCACGCGCGCCGCGTAAAAAATTGAATTCATGGATGGACGAAAATAGGAGCATTGAATATTATATTCGAGACCGTTTTATGCTTTTTTTATGTGCGGTCTGGATGTGTCGTGAAATATGACGGTTTATAATTGAATTTGAGGATATAGATCAGCTGTTAATGTGGAACAGGGGATTGCGTGGTATAATTTTTTCACAGAAATAAGACTTGTAAGTATTAAAAGTAAAGTAGGTAAACCATAGCTGTAGTTGAAGTATATTTTAATGCTTTGCTTCAGAAGTTTAATGAATGAATGACTTTTACAAACCGAATGATCAGGACGTTACTATAAAAATTAAGGAAGCGTGCCTTTTAAGGATCATGCAAATCAATTAACAATTTACGACGTCGTCACCAGTGTCATTAAAACTGTCACATCAACGACCAGGCGAGCATGCAACCTAAGAATCTTATAATTTACGACCTTCCCTAATGGAAGGCGCACATTAAACGCATCTTCCTCTTTACTTATTAATAGAATATGAGCTCCTGGTAGTAGGAACCAGGTGTAACAGCTTAATAGCATACTCATTAAGAGAGGAGGTAATATGTTTAGAACGCTCGGGTAATGGCGTTTATCTATTAAAACGTGTTGTATTTTACAAATAATTCAGTGAAAAGTGCGTTTGCATTCGCTGTTATCTAAATGTCGCGAATTTGCATTGCATTGCAGTCTTAGTAAGGACCTGTTATCATATAATGGCCATATTTTATTTCCTTAATGGGAGTAAATGCCTTTTTTGTCGCTCACAAGAGATAACAACTATCAGTTGGTGTTAAATTGGGTCTGGTTTGGAAAATACTTAACAATAAAAATAAAAACAAAAGTCGTTGATTATTGATTATAAACAAGTGCCAGGGCAACAAAGCCACAGAGATATTCCCCAACAAACCAACCCTCAATTTTGAAACAACAAATTAGAAAGCACAAAACACAATTTACCGTCCAACGATTTTAACCCTTTGCCGCTCGCAATAAAATTACTCCGCGAATTAACCCTCCAGTGCCGTAAAACGCTATGCTGGCAACGAGGGCCTTTTAGCCATGATCGATGGTGAGGTGTCAGAGTGCATTCGGTATGGTTGGTTATTAATTGATACAGACATCTAGGCGATGATCAAATTCAGAAAATGGAATGTAGATTATTTTTGTTTTATTCCAGCTGAACCTAAAGAGAAACTAAAGGCAGAAAATGAGAGAGCGGGGATTTTCTAACACAAGTATTTTTTTACTTAAAAGAAATCCTCAATCGTAACGCAGAAATGTAAAACCCTGTATTGAATAAAGAATTTGTATTTGTATTTGTATTGTATAAAATACGAATAGGTATAAATAACAATTCATGTGAAAATCTGACCGCGTATTGGCAAAAATATTTTATCCTAGCTGTACGGCAAATGGCAGTCGCTTAGTGTAGAAATGATTCTCAGGTCATTACAAAAAACTAAAATTTCCAAGTTTTTAAAGAAAGAGTTTTCGGTGCTTAGTATACTTTAGTGCTTAAGATAATAAAACGAGTATGTCATTTACTAAGCGCCGAAGCCTAGTAGTATGATCTCTTGCAAATCCCATTTCCAATTTCCCACATAAATGCAATGATCTTGGCACGACGGAGCAGGATCCCACGGCTTCAAACAGAAAGTACGTAAAGTATCGCATTAATATTCAATTGCCAACAATATCTTGAGCTAAGTCTAGGTAGGCTTTCATTGGTAATATAAGCCTTACATTCTTGAGAATCTTATTGCATATACTTCAAGGTTAGGCCTGTGCCTATAAAGAAATACAACACACTCTCTTTTGTCTGGCTTTGGCTGACCACGTATCAGGTTTTTTCTCTAAGTGACATATGTCATTGACAAAATTAAAAAAAAGTTTATTTGTTTAATAAAAACTTTGCTTATCGATTGTTCAAAAACCGTTTCTTAGATTTACTGCCCAATAAATTAGATTTCCGTGTTTCTAACGCAAAAACTGTTTCCCATGCACCTGTGCGGATGACGGTAGATAACAATCTGCTCGCCCCGGGATTGGAACCTGGCAATGACAAAAAGCCGTATCCGCTCATAGTGCTAGTAGGAGTAGTGAGTTTGGAAGATGAGACGGGATACTACAACCTCTAGGGACGCGCTCTTACAATTTGCCAATTGAGGCCAGGGCTGTCAAGTAAAGGTTTAAAATCGATTTGACCAAGTGTGACTGCTGGTTGTAATAAATATGATGTTTGATTTCTGCAATGTGTATGTGTAAGTTTAACTTGTAAACAACAAAAATACCTTATGACGAGTCAACTTAACAATAATATAACTCATGAGTTTTTAATTATGACAAAAAATGCGTCATAATGAGGGAGATTCTATTGCAACGGAAGGTACGAAACGAAAAAAAATGCTTTTCAATGTTAGATCGTTTCAAATATGTATTATGTACTCAACGTGCCCAATTTTGTCAACCAAAATAGGCTTACATAAGGCAGTGGGATCGGCTGCATGTTTTGTTAAAGTTTATTACATAATTATATTTTTTGTGGTGTATAATGTGTAAAATTGTAGGTTGTATTTACTTATAATAATTAAAATGTATGCACTTACGTCTATAATAGAAAACTGAATTGAATTTGAAATTGAAAATGTGATCAAATCTAAACCAAAATGAAAGATTCAAATAAAATTCTAGAGCTTTCAGCACAGTATCAGCCCTAGTGACACTCGCGCCGGAGCACCCCTCATGTTTTGACTCCGCCGCTTCCCGCGCATATATCACACGCCTAATGTATCGAGATGACGCACCAGCTAGTGTGTTACAGCCCTAACCTTTACCCCAAGCAAAAACCAAACTTAAATTCTAACGTTTCAGTTGAATTTCGCTTACACTTACATCGAAACTGTGATCTCGGGAACTTTGACTGGCAAGCGAAACACGACTTACATGCCATACGGCAGAGAAGTATTTTTGTTTAGAGCAAACATTGACAATTGCGATTTGATAGAGCAAGAGCGAGGCAAACATTTTGCTGCTATATTTTTTTGCGAGCAACTTCTCTTTATTACTGTAGGGTTTATTTTTGAATGAAATGTTTGGTACTTTTACAATCAAAAGATGGCGGAGTGTAATCCACATGAAAGCTTTCGGATTAGTGTTTGATGACATCATTATTTTTCAAATGACGATCGTGTTGCGATTTTCTGCGCTCTTAAGGGACCGGGGGGAGTAAAAAAATAATGTGGGCACACTTTTTTAAGAATAACAAACGTGATTTATTGTTTAGAGCAATTTGGTTAAGTAAAAAGAGATATTGGGGAAATATTTTGCAATTTTATGATTGTAACAAAACAGCAGTTTCTATACGAGAAAATGAATTGCTAAATGTTCTAGATGAGTTAACCAAATGAGCGATATGTATTAACTTACAGAGCAGCACCTAACCTGGTGCTATGAAAAAATAATATATCTTTTTAGCTCTGGAAAAAAAACCTCAAAAGTAACTACAACAGATTGACACCTTAATCCAAAATAGTATTATATTCTAATAACTGCACTATATCCTTGAAATCGCAAGAGACGAGCTTACCAGCTCAAGCCATCTAATAGTCACTTTAATCATTCGAATTGCATTCTTAGCACATAACAAATACGGGTTTTCAAACGTGAACGAAAAATCTAAGTTTGAAACAGCCCTAAGCTTATAAGAACCGCATTAAATCTCAGTCTTTTCACGCAATTTTGAGCTCTACATTCGAAGGATAATGGTCAGAGTGACTGCAAGCAACATTTCCACAAATTGCAATCTCCCTTGTTTCAATTTTCCGGTCCAGCGGCCCCTGTCGAGATTGGAGATGCGGGAGGAATCGCAGATGTTAGCAAAATGACAATCCTGCAATGCATCAAAAGTTAATAGTCTGTCGTAGGATGTCGCAATGGAACGCGCACAGTCTATGTTAATTGTAATTAGATTTTGAATTAGGTCACGGTCTGGTGGTTATTTATGAGCTTTGAATTCAAGAGTCAACACAGAACGTAATATAATTGGTTGCAGACATCAAACTGTCACAGCGTGATGTTTTAAAACCTAAAAAAAGCCTTCCTCGATAAATAAATAAGCTGTCCAACACAAAAATATTTTTCAAATCGGTCCAGTAGTTCCTGAGATCAGCGCGTTTAAATAAACAACCAAACTCTTCAGCATTATAATATTAGTATATATTACAATCTGACGCATTGCATTTCTGAATGACAATAATGACCCTAAAGGGTGCTAAAAGCTTATGAAAATAGATACAAACAATAGATTAAACTATACTCATTTGACATAATTACGTCTGTAATTAAAGGAAAAGAAATAAAAATTTTAACTTCAAGTTCAAATACAAGTCTAATGAGAATCGAACCCAGTTTATACAAAAACTAGTACAAACACTGCAGATCTCAAAACACCACAAACATCGGACTTTACACAGCACCAACGAGATTAGTTTCAAAAATATGTTTACCGACTTCCACCACTGCATTATTTAGTGGATCAACGCGAGTCGAGGGTTCTAATCCCCGGCCGGGCTCTCTGGGGACTCGTAACCCGAGACCGACGGACAAATAGATAAATTTGTACACAAATAACACTATGTTATGTTACACACCACCATCCGATACGTTTATGTTGAGATTTTTTTGAGTGAAATTAGAGAGGAACAGTTGTGGTCTCAGAATGGATCCTTGCGCGACACGTTTAGTGTTGTTTTGATTTGAAGATTTGATACGTGAATAAATGGGAGCAAAACTAAATAGGAACTATTTTAATTCGTCGCTTGTATTTTAAAATTGACGGGAAATTACCACTACGACTGAAAAAATTTATCACGAGCACGATATTCATAAGACTTCAAGTATTTTTATTTGCTTTATATCTTACTTACATGTAAGAATATTTTGAATTTAAAAATTGTATAATACAAACGGATATAAATGAGCCATAGTATTTCAAATCGCAATTAATGTATAAAAGCTCTTCCGAATTCATAAATCCTCCAAAAATAGCCAATATTTTCTTAAAAATCTTATAACTAAAGCTGTTTATTATTACCTTCTTACCTTATTTTTACGAGGGCTCAGTCGCGAGCGTACATGTAGCCCTTATCTCAGATCTTGCGAGGAGTAAGGTACAAGCTCGGGTTTCATCAACACTTACCTGGAAAGATGAAACAGATACGTTACAAGAGAAAAAACATTGGACAAGTGAGAATGGAGGAGATATATCGAGAGTTGGCGTTTACATCCTAATAGATACAATAAATACAAGGACAAACTATAACACTTCTGAGCATGTAAGCTCTATTAATACATAGATAAATCGTAAGTCCTAATCTCTGTTGCTGTAAACATGAATCGGAAGATTGGCAAATAAAAATAAGTTTGAATTTGCATGATAAAACATAACAAGGAAGTTGTAAAATTATTACATAATGTTATTTGTCAGTTTTTGATAATAACGACGCCTGATTTCATAAATAAATGATGTTAAAGGCCTGGCTTAGAAGAGCGTAAATGTGGTAAGTATTCCAATGCAAAACTTCGAATGTAACAGATCTACTTATTCAAAATTTATCGCATATGTTAGCATGGCAAATCTTGACAAATTTATTCCCGAAGGCAACTGCAATAGCCTTGAATAAAAATACTAACTTTAATCTGAGTGTCAGGCCTACACGTCGTCCAAGTGTGAAAACTGTAATCCAAAGTGTCCAAGCAACCTTCTTTTATTCGACAGTTAATAGTTTCTATTGCTTATCTAAATGCGACGCGTTCCGAACCGAATTCTAACGATTCACAGATACTTCCACTTTTATCTGGAACCTGTACTCCGATAGAATGTGTAATAAATAACTTAATTACTTTAATTGGCGCTCGTTTATCTGTACATGTGCTACAGTAAACTGTTTGACATGGAGTTTTATGATCGACTTTATGTCCCCGTTGATATAAGGCTCTGTCGACGGTAATATACGTCTTGATGTTGTCGAAAAACTTTTACCTCGTTTATTATTGTCAATTATGCCGTTTGATGCTGGAAAAAGATATCATTTATTTTTGAAAACTTTGTTGGACCAGGAACGGAACATGCTAATGGGGAGACGACGAAAACAACTGTCACTTTTCTAGCCATTTTATCCCGTCCACAGACATAAATAACATCAACAGTCGGCGAGCAAGAACAATCGATGATCCATGATCCCGCGTCACCGACCACTCACCGCTCGCGCACAAAAAACACACAGGGACACCACTCCCGGGAACACGACGCATAAATATATCAAATCGAAAACAATAGCGAGACATCGAGATATCGCATCACACACCACGACCCATGGGCATATTTCAAAAACGGAGATAAAACAAAAAGAAGTCAAGAAAAAAGGACTAAGATATCGAAAAACCAACATCGAAAAAAATACGTGATGGGCATTAATTAAAACGGACCCACGACCAGGAATTCAGAAAAACAAAGAACTTAAACAAACCTTCGCAGTGGGAGCCCCCGCAATGATCATCATCTCACATTTTTAATCATCGGACATAAAATTATTGTTGTCAATCCAAAAGATGCCTTAAAATTTTAGATTTAGAGATGTATCTGCCGCTCGTGTATCGATAAAGAGCTGTTGAAAATTATTTTTTGGTTGGATTGTCACCGTTGTTTTAATGGTATTACGCATTGAGGAAGGGTTATCTCCGGGGTCCGATCGCCGAGGCCAGGTAAAGGAGCAAGATTGATTGGACACGACCCGACATTTTTGTGCCCGCGCTCTCGGATGTCGTCGACTCCGGCGCAGAGGTATAGTTTATTAAATTAGTGGTATCGATCAGACAAAAACCCACCATTAGCACGACCGCTCGATTATGGAACGTCATCCATCTCCAAGCTTTTGATTATCCAATGAAATGTCCACGTAAATGATTTGGACGTCGTTCATGCAAAAAGTTTGATTGCGCGATTCAGTTATGTTTGCAGGATTCGAAAATCCGGAGATTTAGTGAAGGATAAGATAAGTAAAAATCGTAATTTAACAGATTGACCGATAAGCGATGCGTATTGAGTGACGAAAAGGGTTTCTTTCATTGATAAAAAACGAGTAAGTATTGTTGACAATTCGGAGTTGCCTAACAAGCAAAAAGCGCAACGTTTCATAGAGGGTATAAAAAGTATTGTCGATCATTACGAGTGCGATAGCATCGGTGCGCAGGCGCACAGTGAATGAGTGTCATCGCGACATCAAGGCGCACGGATTATGACAGACAGGCGGACAAAACGAAAACAGCGCCGCTTAGTGGTTGTTGATCGCCTATAAAGAGGCCATGCTTTTGTAGTTTTTTGTACCTTTTAACGAACAATAGTGTTTTATGGAGTATGCGTTGAATCTGTCCCCTTTTGACACATGCATAAAACATATACTCTCCAAAAACATATCCTTCCTTCGGGCGCAGTCGGGTGTTGTTTTTAATTTAACCGAAATAAGTATATTTTGATGTCAGTAGTTATGATATGATTTGGAAACATTGGTAATTTCAAATATTACCTAGATGAAAGAAAGGAGAACTAAAATGCCAATGCCCCAAATCGCTCCAGTAATTTGTAATTGCATTTAAAAACAAAATTTCAAGCTTGCAACTGAACAGCTCGTCATAAAAACGTTATGAATACGTCTAACAGAAAGTGCACAATTCCAAGATTCCACGATAGATGAACTGCTGAGCTGAGGGATTACATAACAATAAGATATTGCATTACCGGCGTTTGTATTCAATATAAAAAGGAAAACGTGTATCGGAGAGAAATTGTTATAGTTCCGTATATTTTTATGTGTATTTTGACTCTACTTTTAGTATGTAATAATATGAAACGATTATTCTACTTATCTGTACTTTGATCTTGGTTTAGGCTGTTTGTTGGAATTATTATGTTCCGATTTGTGGTTTCGAAAAGCATTGCTCTTTCAGTGAAGAAGGTAGGTACGGTCTACGTTTTAACCTTATAACTCTGGAGGCCTACTTATCCGTCAATAGGAGCATCGCTAAGTGAATCCAAGCCATTTAAGTATGCAATCCTTACTTACTTTTAGCATGAAATGCTTAGCAAGACGATTACCTATCGTATTGACGGATTTGGTTTTTCTTCCCATCCCATCATTTAGTTGCTGCTACCGGCAATAGAAATCTAGATCAGCAAACGTACTGTCTGAACAATTAATGTACAAAAAAATGCACACGAGTCCTTGAAAACTGAACCCCAAATCGTTAAATAGAATCGGCGCAGGCGCACGCAACAGCAAACAAAGCTGAATAGGGCTTAAGATGGGATTCGGCTTCAAAAGGCTCGCAATCCGCATTGTTTCTGGCCTTTTTAGACCCGAGAGGCTTTCTGTAACTGGGTTGGATGAGGTGGGGTCGCAAAGTAGCGATTTGTGTATGTCTGATTGTCTCATCTTATTAAAAATAACTAGTTCTATGACAGTGATCAATCTGTATAATAAATAAATGTGTTGAGTTGTCACACGCTTGTAATAGGTACCCTTAGGCATCCTAAGCTTTCAACTCAGCATTAGTATTTTTTATCAACTTTAGTGGAGCTCATTGAAATAAAACAACTTTTTTACGGATTAACTTTTCGCGAGTTCATTAATTTTATCCCGACGTTTCGAACACTTTACAGCGTTCGTGGTCACGGGTAGACTAGGATGTTATTTGTCATTTACAGAGTTACTAAAAAAATACACTACCGTCACTCAATAATATTAATTAACGTTCCTATTCACGCAGAAAGAGCTAACTGTGCTTTGTGATCTTGCAGTGAGTGGTCTAGCTTGGGTTCTAGTTTGAACTGGATCCCACCTAATTCCACCAGCATGGGATCCAGTTATGTTTTCTATGTATATTATGTATGTATTTACAATAAAAGTATTTAAGTATTATATCCGTTGTCTGGCACCCCTAACACAAGCTTTGAGTAGCTTACTTTGGGACTAGATGGGGATGTGTGGGAATGTCCAAAGGATACTTATTTATTTATTTTATATTCGCGTAAACTTCAGAAACAAATTAAGTGGAGCTAAAAAAACTAAGCGGCGTAAAGAGGAATAACTATTGGCAAACTGTCACTATTTTCGAAGTAAAAGCCTTTATTTTATATGTAATTTTCTGAAATCTATAGCATATAACTCATGGTTAGACGTATAATGAACAGCTTTATGTTAAGGTTGATGTGATGTTAAGATGTGATGCATGTTTTTATCCAAACGAGATCGAAATAGAATTAACAAAATGGTATGAATGATTTATTAAAAATGAGACATCTGCGAAGTGCAGCTAGTCAAAGATCTGCTTGCAACCCGGCGTTGTACGAACCACACCCTTACCGCTGTTCTAACTCGAGCAGCCTCTTGTATTGAGCCTTTTCCCGGCACCTTTGTGCGAAGAAGGCGCGATTTGAGGGCAACGAGCTTTTATTTCATGCGTGCGCTAAAAAAGCGTGCGTGTGCGCAGCTAATAAAAGACGCTTTGAGGATTGCCCTTAATTATAAAAGGTACTACAAAAGTCCTCAAACGTATACCTATGAGTTCAAGTTATATTCAATCGACTACAATTCCGCATTTCTTCAGATCGGCACTACTTTTGAGAGAAATTTGAAAAAGTGAAAACTAGAACTGGACCAAGGCAGTAGTCAGTGAGTTTTATGCACCTTTTAAACATTTATTCAATCTAACTCCAGAGAATATATGAAGACTAGGGGTCCTCCGCGACTTCGTCCGCGTGTTTTGAGCTGGCTTCCTCCCCTACGTACCATGATGTTTTAAAAGTCTAAAGCCTAAAGCCTTCCTCAATAAATAAGCTGTCCAATACATTTTTTTTTCCAATCGGTCTAGTAGTTCCTGAGATTATCTCGTTCTAATAAATAAACTCTTCAGCTTTATATTATTAGTATAAAGCTGAAGAGAAGAGGGAGTTGGATGGATACCTACAAGTTCTATACCACACACAAAATTATAAACATGAGACTGTTGAATTTTTATACTGAAACTAGATATCTCCCATATCAACATGAGTAATCCTATCTGCCGTGAAAATGGCTCGACAATAATACATAGTGTTGTTCACTTGCGCGGAAAACGCCGCGATAGTCGATAGAGTGCGTCTGAGGTCGGCGTCGACAAAGCGGCTGCGATCAAGATATCAGCAAACTATGTCGAGAGACACAAGACAAGAGATGACAGCGATTCATAAATTTCTCTTAATGTCATACCTTGCTCATATAACATTAGGGTGAAATCGGTTCTCCCAGCCCGAATAATACATTTCATTATATTTTAGGGCAAATGGTATGTATTCATACAATTAGTCCTAAAAATACAATACCAAAGTTTTTCTTTCAAAATGTACTTTCTGGTCTCTCTGGTCGTACACACACAAATGATATGACGTAATGAAATTCACTTACAACACTAATTCACGAAGTTTATAATAATACCTACTTACAGGGTGACTTTTTTATCAGTACTGAATTTGTGTTTCAAGACACCACTGATGAATATGAACAACTTTTACTATGGGGGCAATAGTGAAATCGAGAAAAAAAAACCGGCCAAGTGCGAGTCGGACTCGCGCACTTAGGGTTCCGTGCCAACTTTAACTGAATTAGGGAATCCACTTACTTCTACTTAGTAAAATATCACAATATTTTGTTGACTGCAAATATAACTTTGTTTTTCATAGTGTTTGTATGAAGTACAGAGTTATGTTTGTGGTTGTTGAAAATGTGCTATATCTCAAAAACTTCTTGTTCGATCCCGTCCAAACAAATTTTCGTTGAAAGTATTTATTAAGATCTACAATCCCTATTTTTTTACATCCCTATTTACACTTGCTTGGTTTAGAAGTTAGATGGGGGGGGGGGGGGGATTTTACCACTTTGGAAGCGTCTAGCTATAAAACGTTAGACTTTAAAAGAAAGTAGTTTGAGGAACCTCAATATCATTTTAAACGACCTATCTATAGATACCCCAAACGCATAGGTTTGACTAATTTTTTTTATAAGGTTTTAGTTTCATGTATGGGAGCCCCCCCTTAAATGTCATTATTTTTTATTTTTTGCATGAGAATTGGTAAGCGGTTAACAGGATACATCTTCCTACCAAATTTCAATTGTAATGCTTATAGTTGCAGAATAAAATGGCTATGGGTACGGACGCTATATGCTATGCATACGGACGGACAGACAGACAGACAGACAGACAGACTTCACGAGACTATAAGGGTTCTGTTTTTTGCCATTCGGCTACGGAACCCTAATTAGCTGTTCCATACATTTTAAACGCGCGCCAATTGAACTTTTGTATGGTACAGCTGTTTTTTTTCTCGATAGTAAAAGTTGTTCATATTCATCAGTGGAGTCTTTACACAAAATTACGGTACTAATAAAAAAGTCACCCTGTATTTTAATAATAATAAACGGTGTTATGTGAACAGGCTGTACAAAAAACCTGTTCATTATTGTTTTTATATGTGAAGTTGATAATTCACCGCTACATCTCCCAACTCGCGCCACTACTGGAAGGCTATCAGGGCAGCCTGCGCCGGCGCAGGATTAGTGCGGCGCGGCGGAGCGCACGCGCGCACTAGACCCGACGTAATGCGCGCGGCGCCAGACTATACCCTGTAGCCTGAACAGGTATGCGCTTTTGCGTGGAACTTCGAGAAATCATATCGTGGACAATTAAAACAACGGCAAAGACGAAATTATGAGTGAGAGCCACCAACTTAACGTTAGCATTTTGATATATATTATATTTTTAATTGATATATACTTAAATTCTCAACCAAAATTTGTACAAAAGATGGATTTAACGCCCTTCTATATTTATGAAAAAGAATATTAAAATACAACTAGCATTATTATTAATACAAGGATGTATGATGGTTTCCAATGCTATAAATAAATAATTATTGTATAACTGAGGAAGCAAGAAACAAAAACATTTCAAACAAATCTCGTAGTTCACTATTGGCGGTCTTATCGCTGGAAGTGATCTCTCCCAGACAACCATTTGGTAGAGGAAACAACGTTTATTATATAAATATTTATTTAAACAATTTCAACGCCATTATGTAAATCTGTTTGTCATGAGTTAGGATTTAAGAATAATATCCAGATCAGATGATAAGGGACTTGATTAAAATTTTATATTGCTCATTAACATCACCATTAAAAACAAAAGGTTAAAAAAACGTAAAATTACAGTTACCCTAAAATTGTAGATGGCTTAAAATCTGATTCAGACATTGGAAAATGTACCAGTTTACGAGTGAATAAGATAAAGAAGTCAGATTTTATGTTCTTATATATTTCTCATTGAAATAATAAAAATTGGATCTTCGTTTTTGGTAATACGCGTTTTTATATGTGAAAAATTATAATGTGTAACACATATTTTTAAGTAAAAAATATATCATTAATAATATCGGTAACGACAAACCATCTATAAATACTTTATTTATAATAATATTAAATATGGATGGAACAGCAGGCACATTTGCATATCGACTGAAAATATCAAACGGGACGCGAGTTGTAAAGGTGGGCCAATATTATACGTTGTTTATTTTCTTGACTGTGTATCAAAACGGAATGTACGCTAACCGTCTTATTCTATGGCGTAAACAACATTACATTTCACGTAAAAATGAATATATTTACTTAACAAACTGGACAGAACTGACTATAAAAGCGTGGCTGTAATTAAATAGAGAATTTATTAAGTCGTGCTAATTAGCCAACTTAATATTCGTGTTTACAAGTGACCACGGGTCGCATGACCTAACATGCCTGCGCGCTTTAAGATTCTTGTCCTCGCATAAATCCGGCACGCAGCGAGTATAAATAATATCAATTCCTTGTTCTAATTAAAAGCTTGTTCTATTAAAGAACATTGCTTGCGAGTAATTCTCTGTAGAACCGGAGCACCCCGTTGTGATTTTAACGTTCGAATAGTAACGTGCCTTTCGAGAGGTACCGGCAAATCGATAAACCTGCAGAGTTATGGTTCGTGTAAAATCATCGACAATTTTTATGTGACATCACTACGCCGCGGGCGGCGCGGCCACGCCCACTCGCGGGAGCTCCCTAAACTAGTTGTGTCCCTTTCTAGCGTTTATCGTAATGCTGTATTTAATTACTCGTGTTGGTATTAATCGTAAAACAGACATAATTTATTGGTGGGAAGCGTCACTGGTCGTAAGGCAGCCGTCAAAATTAAACATTTCTAACGACGCGCGACGATGAAGTCCCGAATGGTGTCTGACTTGGAAACTCATAAAACAATACTAAGATAGAGTAGTAAACTAAGGGCTATAAAATAACACTAAAGATAAGTAGGTAATTGAGAACCTCTCATAAACGATGTAAGTAAATATTTTAGCAAATACGTCATAATTTAAAGTACTTACAAAATTGATATCTCAATCTGATTCAAAGTTGCACGTTAGGGGCCTGTTACAAAATTATATTTTTTGCAGCTTTTTGCACAATTTCAAATGTACCGTCAACAGCACGTTACCTTAGTAATAGTACCTACCTCAGATCAGAATACCTTATTTAAAGGACAATCCCTTATATTATTATACTATCAGGAACGATCTAAGGAATTGCAATTTATGAATCATCACAGTTCTTAATCGCTTTTCTTTCTTTAATGTTACTTTAAACAGTCAAATGCGTATTTGAAATGTTTCAAGTCCAAACCACAGACAATATTTATTATTGAAAAAGTCAAGCGACATCTGTCGGCGGCTTAGTCCAGATTTAGTTCTTAGCGCGTTGACAGCTGGTGACATTAAATCATCGGGAGGTAATCCCTGGATCAGGAGCGATTAGGTGGGACTACGGGAGTTAATGACAGTTCGTGGTTAAGGAGAAACGGTTAAGAGATTTCTTGGATAATATATGGGAAGAGGAAATAAATGATTTCACGTTACACATGTTTAATAGGTTTAAGAATGTCTTCCATCAATTTAATGTCAAAAAACGACTAGTAAGTTATAGCAAAAATACACTAATAATAACATGTTAGAAAGAGAAAAGCAGAATAAAAATTGGTTCTAAGTGCCAAAAGTAGGAATACACGAAGTTCACAAAAGTCTCAGAAGAAAATATTCTGCATGCATATTATATATGTTACTTATGACTTCATAGAAAGTCATAAGTCAAACAACTATCAACTTCTAATATTTCCCACCAAATCTCATTTCACGGTGCGCCTGCGCATCCATCCGCGATGATCCGCGCGGGCGCGACCGATGCGACACGCGCCACGACACGCACACCGCTGCCTGCTGCCTTTGATATGGATATGAAATGGAATTGGTGTTTCTGTATTGGAAGTAGAATTTCACTGATGGATGAATCTCTCACCACGACGTTGATTACCAACATTTTTTTCTTAGCTAGCCGGATTAAGGAAACAGGTAACTTGAAGCAGTTACAAAATGTTGTTTATGAAGAGTATTACCTGAACAGAAGATTTCTAGGATTTAGAAACTTTGTTATTTGAATATTTTATGTAGGGCGTGCAATGAAGAGCACTACTAATAGATGTAAATGTAGCTAATTCGATCAATTAGGATTTAGGTATACATGATGCATAAATATATCAGTACACAAGTAAAACAAGATCAACACCAGATTTTCAGATAAACATATACAACGTAACACATATTTTTCAATGTTACCACAGCAGTAGCGTTTGAAGCCCAATTCCACCTCATCTAAAAGCATCTTCAATTAAACCCATATAGCGCTCCCCAAGTACTCTGCAAAGTCAATGAGAGTATAACGAAATAAGACAGCAAATGAAAACTAATGTCCTCCTCTCGTAGGGGACGCTGTGAGACGGAAACTATACGGAGACAATCTAATTAGAACACCCTCCGACACTCAGATGGAATTGGAAAATTTTGGAGAAAAATAGGGTTTTGGCAAATCGATATTTGGCAATGAAAGTTGTTTTCATCTTTATTCAAACAATTTCAGTGTTGGCGCTTAAATATAACCAGTATTGTGATAAAAGATTTTTCCAACAAGAAATCAATTTGTAAAGTATGTTGTGGTAGAAGTACGGACAACAGACCGCTAAGGTAAACACTGCGGTGTCTTATGCCGTTGTAACAAGGGCTAGTTTGCAACAAAAGTGGGTAACCTGTCGTGCTTGCGACTGTACAAGTACATGCATTTTTGTTATTTGTTTATAAATGTACTTTTGCTTTGGATTGTAGGAATAAACTACAAAATAGTAACATTTTAATAATTCGTCCTCACAAAATGCAAGGGTAGATATTTTAAAAAATCTGTTGGTCTCCTATAAGACCGATATCTCATATATTTCACATGCTTTTGTGTTTGAATATTTTAAGGTCGAAGATCAATGAAACATAAAATTCTCATTTTTCCAATAGCACTTCCCAATTCCAGTGCACTCCGAACAACAAATCATCAGCAAGGGTTGTAATCACTTTAGCAGTAATCGCGTCACCCCGAGTCATTAGCCGGGGTAATCTAATTCCGATTTCATTAATGCCCTTCGTTCATGCGCCCCTGGTACTCGTGTCTGTGTTATTGTTCTGTTTTCTGTTATTTTCGAGTGTTTGTTGACGTTACATCTTGTTAGGGTACAAAAATCGATTACTTTGTTTCCCTAGCACTATGTTTGTTTGAGTTACTTTGCAAGGTGCTTTACGTAATCCTTTTTAGGGTTCCGTAGCCGAATGGCAAAAAACGGAACCCTTATAGATTCGTCAAGTCTGTCTGTCTGTCCGTCCGTATGTCACAGCCATTTTATTCTGTAACTATAAGCATCACACTGTTAAAATTTGGTAGGAATGTGTATCCTGTTAACCGCTTTACGATCCTCATACAAAAAATAAAAAATAATGACATTTGTGGCTCCCATACATGAAACTAAAACAAAAAAAAATAAGTCAAACCTATACGTGTGGGATACCCCACTATGGATAGGTCTTTTAAAATGACATGGAGGTTTCTAAAACCGTTTTCTTTTAAAGTCTAACGTTTCATAGCTAGACGCTTCCAAAATAATAAAATGGTCGTCCCCCCCCCCCCCATCTAACTTCTAAACTAAGAACTAAGAGTGTAAATAAAAAAAAAACATATAATGTAGATCTTAACAAATACTTTCAACGAAAATTGGTTCGGACGAAATCGAACGAAAAGTTTTGAGACATAGCACAGTTTCGACAATCGCAAACATAACTTTGTACTTCATACAAACACCATGAAAAACAAAGTTATATTTGCTGTCACAAAATATTGCGGTATTTTACTAAGTAGAAGTAAGTGGATTCCCTAATTCAGTTAAAGTTGGCACGGAACCCTCAGTGCGCGAGTCCGACTCGCACTTGGCCGGTTTTTTTCTTATATTTCTCTTGACTTGACCATCACACTCATAAACTCATTTAATTGCACTCTATGAAAATATAGGTAGTCCCTATTTACGAGTATGAGTACTACTACAAGACGCGACTATTTGGTCGTGTATGTGTAATTTATAAAACTTATTTGAAAAAAGTCTCATCTTGGACGAAGTAATCGAGCGGTCAGCAATCGTGTAATGAGTTTCTGATTTTGCATCAACAACTGTTAGTGGGAAAATCCTTAACAGCCTCATGCATACCTTCGAACGAAATCGAACATAGATTTCAATGAGGACCGTTATCGATATCAATGCGAATCGATTGCTATGCTCACTTTTTTATTACAATCCTCATGCTTTTATGCCAATGGAATATGGTTGTAAATTGCATTATCAATTGGTAAGAGTTTAGTACCGATGCGCGAGCGGCGACCACAAAGCGCGCGCGCAAGTGATTTCAATGCAACCATTATTAAAAGGAGGTATATCATAAAGCGAATGAATTAAAGTTGAATATTGTTTGTTTGTGTGTTTGTTGGCGTTATAAAGCAATGATCGTGTTGATTTATCAATCAATTGCGGCGCATCGTTAGTGCGCCGCGGGCTGCGCCGGCGCCGCCTTTGCGGCCGCCTTGTATCGGCATTTTTATTTATTTGCATTGCGTATCTTGATGATGGATCTCTTCTGGGGTGAGCGGAACAGGGAAAAGCTGGTGATGACTTTTGTGCACACCCTTTGTCTAAGAAAGCAAAATAGCAATATGAAGTAATATATAATATACTTAGTACATAGAATAAGATCCTTGTATGCTTTATGAATTGCTGATAATTGATCAGACTTGCTTGCTTACTACCAAATGATAGATGATGTTAAATAACACTACACCTTAATTGCTCTGTTTGCCCAACTGTCGCATGTTTTAATAATATTTTTTATACCTATCTGTGGACAATGGTGCTGGTTACGTTACAAGTGATTTTCATAGTAATATTTAAGGTTATACCATTAATGTAATTGTTTGTTGTCCTTCATAAAAAGAAAAAAAAAGAAATGAGATGTGAATTAATTGTGATCGTCTTTGTATAAATGGGTTAAATCATTGTTTAGAAAATCCATGTTGCCTAATGCTGCTCCCTGAATTAACATATTTGAGCTTTTGTATGATGTATGATTTCTACACAACATTAATACGAACTCAGTCAAAGGATAGTATGACGTAGCTGCGGAGATAATTGATTAATATTCATATTTACCAAGATATTTGTATTCCGACTGGATATGAGCATGTTTTACATTTGATTCCATTAGGTACACTGTAAGAGCCCATTTAGTAAGAGGTCATGGCCTTCTCAATCGTCTGGTATGAAATTGTTTTTAACTGGTCAAGCGTGTGTCAGAGGTTGTATCACGGTTCTGTTGGCACAACTTTTATAATATTAATAATACATTTTTTTGGTGTTCACAAAAAACGATAAACAATTCCAAAAAATATTTAATATAACGTAGGATTAAAATTTTATTTGTGTGAACATTTGAAAACAGAACCTGGTTTTTTTTTTTTTTTTTTTATTATTTAGTATGGGTTCGCTCTTGACTCCAGTCCAAGCCTAATGCGACTAGGACGAAGTCGAAGATGAAACGAGCTCGCCCAGAAGAAGCCTGTTCACTCGAATTTTGAAAAGATTCGGATTGTAATCCCTTGGAAACACCGACGCGGGCAGCGAGTTCCACTCCTTTGCCGTGCGCATTATAAATGTTGACGAGAAGCGCTTAGTTCGAAACAGCGGCACATCGACAAGGTAAGGATGGTATCCCGCGGTACGCCTAGACGAACGATGGAAAAAGGGGCTGGAGGGATGAGCTCATGGAGCTCCTTCGCACACTCGCCAAAGTAAAGTCTGTAAAATACAGCTAAGCTGGCAACCTTGCGGCGATGGGCTAAGCTTTAGAGCTTATCTTTCAATAGTTTGTCGTCACCTATTAATCTTATGGCTCTGCGTTCCACTGAGTCGAGTGCTTCAAGCTGGTACTTGGCGGATCCATCCCAGAGGTGACTGCAATACTCCATGCAGGACCGGACTTGCGCTTTGTAAAGGGTCAAAAGCTGTTCAGGCGTGAAGTATCGCCTCACTCTGTTCAGGATGCCAAGTTTTTTAGCAGCAGTTTGTGCTTTGAGCTCAATGTTGGGGCCAAAATTGAGATCAGCCGACAACTCCATACCTAGCAGCTCTAGATGGTCGGTGACAGCAACAGGCGTACCCCGGAAAGTTGGAGTATGTAGGAAAGGACTCTTCTTTGCCGAAAACAGACATTATTACATTTAACTGACCCGTCTGGTGTAGTGGTAAAGAAATCGCCTACTACGCAGCGGGTTGCGGGTTCGATCCCCGCACAATACAAACATTTGTGTGCATGAAAATGTCTGTTTGTATTGGTCTGGGTGTTTTCTATGTATATCATGTATGTATTTACAAACAAAAAAGTATTTAAGTACTATATCCGTGTGTCGTACTATAACCGTATGTCTGGCACCCATAACACAAGCTTTGAGTAGCTTACTTTGGGACTAGATGGCGATGTGTGGGAATGTCCAAAGTATATTTATTATTTAACTTGGGCTACTTTCTTAGTTAATTAAAGCTAGGTATTCTTGATGCCTGTTTTTTTTAAAGGTTCTCAATTATACAGGGTGACTTTTTTATCATTACCAAAATTTTGTGTAAAGACTCCACTGATGAATATGAACAACTTTTACTATGGGGGCAATAGTGAAATCGAGAAAAAAAACAACTGTTCTGCTGTGTAAATAAAGTCCATTATTACTCTTAAATATTGTTTTAAAACTTAAGGTAATCTAATTTTAAGTACGTTAAGTAAAAGATAATCCAGTTAATGCCCGAAAGTAGCTCTATCTTATGATGCTCCCTGAAACGTTTGTTCATAGACCACCTGACCCCTAAAATTCCGTTTAACATTAATAAAGTGCATACCATCACCGTAAGTAGGTAATGCTTAAAACAAACATCCTTAGAAATCTATCGATATGCACGGGCGCCGCGACTCCCGCGATTTGATTTATAGTTCCGAGGCACCGCCGGCTGCCTACTATAAATTATTATCGGTAATGATCGCCCGTGATTTATCGATACGATAAATAAATCGATACTCGTACGAATAAAATATTGGTATGATCGAAATGAGAGAGATCGGATAGGAATTCAGCATGGCCTAATGCTTTTATGATTGCATATGTATAGGTGAAATTCCAAATGACTGCAAATACCTACATATTTCTCTGTATCACAACAATGCTCGAAACCGATCGCTGCAGCGCTACAAACGCACTTGTTGATAACTTGCACGGACGCTTTGTAACATAGGTTACTTACTTACATTCATTTTGAATTAAGAGACTTTGACACTAACTAACTTCTGTTTAATCATCATTAAACGAGGAAGATCATGAAGAACATTTCTTGAAGCAGCTTTATAAGCACAAAAGCTTTCATTTAATAATAAAATATCAGAGCATTTTCAGATAGGGACATATAGATCCTCAAAGTTTATTGGATGCATGGACCGCACTAGAAATGTGAGACCTCTACAAAAATGCTTCAAACGATCGCGCCGAGCCGAGCTTTTGGTCGCCGGACGTGCGAGCCTTCGCGATCCGACGATGAAGCGATTATGCGCATGAGTTTTTGCGCACTGGAACGGCGACCAGACCAGCCGAGGTTGCAGAGACGGACTCAAGATAAATAAAGTCATAGGTCCGTCATAAATGTACTAATAGTGGTCGGGCAGGTATTTGAAACGAATATATTAATGATACTTACGTGTGTTTCTTAAAGTGGGTCAAACAAAAACATCCAAATTGATCAATAAATTCTACATCGCCCTTTATTATTATTTATTACTAAATTTCAGAAAATGTCGGGTTCAAAATTAGTTTTTCACCTTAAGTGTTCTGTGGAAATGGAAATTGTCTGATAAACTCTACGGTCTCACCGTACAATGTCAAGCTAATCTCTTTTCGAAGGTTCTGCTTTGTTTTAAATTACACTGAAGAGCTTTCACAAAAACGGCGCGTCTAAGACATTTCTGCAATTCTCCCAGTGGCAGGCGTTGAATTTCGTTTCTTTGGCAAATAAATAAAACTGC